>JAQJVL010000089.1:300000-639464 GCA_035578905.1 Stictocephala bisonia | reverse complement strand
GGTTAAAGGTCGGAGGCCAGAGGGCGGGGGGCCAAGGGTCAAAGGTCAAAGGTCAATGACTTTAGGTCGTGACCAATGATGACCTTTAGACGAAGAAGTCAATGGCCTTAGGCTGTGGAGTCAGAGACCTTTGAACGATGTCAATGTCGTCGGACCGGACCGACCTTGTCTGGTATGCAGACTAATGTTGATGTATTGCCATATATGGTGGGTGGATGTGTGCGGTATGCGTGCTAGTGAGGTTTTGGCACGTGCCTTGCATGTTAATTAGATAACGGTACTTCTTAAACCGACAAAACCTCACTACTGTACTAAGCTTGCTGAAAAATGAAATGAAGATAATTTACCATTTACACATGAAATCATCATAGTTGTAGGGTTATAAATTATTACAATGAGACAGAAAAGTGATTTAGACACTAGCGTATATAATATTAGTGTTGTGTTTCCTTAGGAAATGTTTTAAATTACACATTATCCCAATCAGTTGGTGGTAATTATATTATAAAGGTGTACACGAGTTTGGCTGGTGAGTCACCAATTATTCTATGTAGAAGAGGGATAAATTTATAATGTGTGGAAAATAAGAAAACTAAATCTGAGAATTAATATAAGTATTTTGAGCCAATGTTTTTGTTAAATATGATTTTGAGAGCCAGGGCTCTTAATACGTACGTACATGTTTCTAATTGCTAAAAGTAATAAATAAAAAGTCAACAAACTCATTCAAAATATTGAAAATATTATAAAATATAGATAACTTTGGACATTATTTTAATATGAAAATCGTCGAGGATTTAGCTTAGTGGTACGGCAATTAGAAAGTTCTGGGTTCAACCATTGGAATCTTAAAATCACTATTTAAAGAATTAAATAATTTAATAACTCAAAGAATATAAAGTCTTGCAGGCAATGCTAATGGGTTAATTCTTCATTAACCTCAATATAGACTTAGCAAAATAAAAATAACTGGAAAAACTACTTACAATAAAAAATTTTAAAACAACTGAATACAAATTGTACATATTATTCGGCAATATCGTAACGTGAATTAAAGAAGTTTCAATAAATAAAATCTGCAATGGAAATAAAAGAAACAATAGCCAATAAATACTACGCAAATAAAATATATATGTATACGTGTGTATATATTTATATCTAAATGGGTGAATAAATATTGCTTCCAAAAGACACTAAAGTAAATTGATTGTTTCTGGTATTGAAAAACATAAAAACATTTAATGATATTTAACTAAAACATATTGGTCTGCTTTTCTAAACCAAAGTGAGATGTACGAGTAGTTCATTGTACAGTACCTTCCATGCATCATAACAAAGGTATTGTAAATACAATTGTTAGTTTTATTACAATTTGACATAATTGTTATCTCAGTATTATATGTTTGATATTCTAGTTTAAGAAACACAAGCACTATATGACATAGCTGCTATAATATATTTAAATATCCTCAGACCAAACTTTTTTATAATTAAATGAATTTAATATGGCAATTTAACTATTACTGAAGTTATGGTATATGTTTCAGGAAACAGATGACGTTACAGGTGGGTTTCATTACTAAACGTGATTAAGATCTTGCAGTAGATCGCCACTCACAGCATCCTGTGTGGATCTCCACTGGCTGTCATAACTCACAGCATCATGTATGGATCAATACTGGCTGTCATAACTCACAGCATCCTATGTGGATCGCCACTAGTTGTCATAACTCACAGCATCCTGTATGGATCGCCACTAGCTATCATAACTCACAGCATCTTGTATGGATCACCACTAGCTGTCATAACTCACAGCTTCCTGTGTGGATCGCCACTAGCTGTCATAACTCACAGCATCCTGTATGGATCGCGATTAACTGTCATAACTCACAGCTTCCTGTGCGGATCACCACTGGCTGTCATAACTCACATCATCCTGTGTGGATCGCCACTAGCTGTCATAACTCACAGCATTCTATATGGATCGCCTCTAGCTGTCATAACTCACAGCATCTTGTATGGATCACCACTAGCTGTCATAACTCACAGCATCCTGTATGGATCACGATTAACTGTCATAACTCACAGCTTCCTGTGCGGATCACCACTGGCTGTCATAACTCAAAGCATCCTATGTGGATCGCCACTAGCTGTCATAACTCACAGCTTCCTGTGTGGATCACGATTAACTGTCATAACTCACAGCTTCCTGTGCGGATCACCACTGGCTGTCATAACTCACAGCATCCTATGTGGATCACCACTGGCTGTCATAACTCATAGCTTCCTGTGTGGATCACCACTAGCTGTCATAACCCACAGCATCTTGTATGGATCGCCATTAACTGTTATAACTCACAGAATCCTGTGTGGCTCGCCACTAGCTGTCATAACTCACAGCTTCCTGTATGGATCACCACTAGCTGTCATAACTCACAGCTTCCTGTGTGGATCACCACTAGCTGTCATAACCCACAGCATCTTGTATGGATCGCCATTAACTGTCATAACTCACAGATTCCTGTGCGGATCATTACTGTCTGTCATAACTCACAGCTTCCTATGTGGATCACCACTAGCTGTCATAACTCATAGCTTCCTGTGTGGATCACCACTAGCTGTCATAACCCACAGCATCTTGTATGGATCGCCATTAACTGTCATAACTCACAGCTTCCTGTGTGGATCACCACTGGCTGTCATAACTCACAGCATCCTATGTGGATCGCCAGTAGCTGTCATAACTCACAGCTTCCTGTGTGGATCACCACTAGCTGTCATAACCCACAGCATCTTGTATGGATCGCCATTAACTGTCATAACTCACAGCTTCCTGTGCGGATCACCACTGGCTGTCATAACTCACAGCATCCTACGTGGATCGTCACAAGCTGTCATAACTCACAGCTTCCTGTGTGGATCACCACTAGCTGTCATAACCCACAGCATCTTGTATGGATCGCCATTAACTGTTATAACTCACAGAATCCTGTGTGGCTCGCCACTTGCTGTTATAACTCACGGCACCATGTGTGGATTTTTAAGATGGTTACTAAGCAATTACTATGTTTTGACAGCTAAAATTAGTACTGTACTAATCACTACTCGTTTACCGTAGCCTACATGTTAGTGCACTATATCATTTTTAGACACAAAAAACTTCCTATTTTTAGGTCCGCACGACTTTTAGTTAGCGCATGAAAATGTAGATATTTAGAATGATGCTCATGTATGGAGTTGGTTTAATTGAGGAAACTGCGTGGTGAAATAAACATTTAACGCAAAAGTAGATAGAAAGGGCATAATTTATTTCATTCATGTTGAGAGGATGTTCACTAGATTAGAATATTTTTCACTATGATAAAGAGATAGACTACAATAAGAATAAAACCTATTTTTTCTATAGATTTTATGCCAGAGCATTTTATAAAAATAAAAACGTAGCATTTACATAGTTATATTTAAATGAAAGTGTTTGTTTTAAATACTATTGCTATTAATATTGTGTCCATATTCTGCATGAGACAAATCACTAAAGCCTTCAATTTCTAATAAACATTATTCAACAAAATACCAAAATCTCAAACAAATGTCTTATAATGAAAAATGTACGTTTCAACGACGAACATTGAACTGTAAATTAGTGTGAAACGAAAAGTCAGTAAAGTAAAATACAAGTTGTAACAGATCAATTTTTCAAGAGCCAAGTTAACTCAACGGATGATTGCTTTTGTGTTAGCTAATGGTATCTCATCCATCAGTTGTCACAAATGGAGTGTTGGTGCTATTTTTGTGTTAGCTAATGGTATTTCATCCATTAGTTGTCACAAATGGAGTGTTGGTGCTATTTTTGTGTTAGCTAATGGTATCTCATCCACCAGTTGTCACAAATGGAGTGTTGGTGCTATTTTTGTGTTAGGTAATGGTATCTCATCCATCATTTGTCACAAATGGAGTGTTGGTGCTATTAGCTAATGGTATCTCATCCATCAGTTGTCACAAATGGAGTGTTGGTGCTATTAGCTAATGGTATATCATCCATCAGTTGTCACAAATGGAGTGTTGGTGCTATTAGCTAATGCTATCTCATCCATCAGTTGTCACAAATGGAGTGTTGGTGCTGTTAGCTAATGGTATCTCATCCATCAGTTGTCACAAATGGAGTGTTGGTGCTATTAGCTAATGGTATCTCATCCATCAGTTGTCACAAATGGAGTGTTGGTGCTGTTAGCTAATGGTATCTCATCCATCAGTTGTCACAAATGGAGTGTTGGTGCTATTAGCTAATGGTATCTCATCCATCAGTTGTCACAAATGGAGTGTTAGTGCTGTTAGCTAATGGTATCTCATCCATCAGTTGTCACAAATGGAGTGTTGGTGCTATTAGCTAATGGTATCTCATCCATCAGTTGTCACAAATGGAGTGTTGGTGCTGTTAGCTAATGGTATCTCACCCATCAGTTGTCACAAGTGGAGTGTTGGTGCTGTTAGCTAATGGTATCTCATCCATCAGTTGTCACAAATGGAGTGTTGGTGCTATTGTTAGCTAATGGTATCTCATCCATCAGTTGTCACAAATGGAGTGTTGGTGCTATTGTTAGCTAATGGTATCTCATCCATCAGTTGTCACAAATGGAGTGTTGGTGCTATTGTTAGCTAATGGTATCTCATCCATCAGTTGTCACAAGTGGAGTGTTAGTGCTGTTAGCTAATGGTATCTCATCCATCAGTTGTCACAAATGGAGTGTTGGTGCTATTGTTAGCTAATGGTATCTCATCCATCAGTTGTCACAAATGGAGTGTTGGTGCTATTGTTAGCTAATGGTATCTCATCCATCAGTTGTCACAAATGGAGTGTTGGTGCTGTATGCTAATGGTATCTCATCCATCAGTTGTCACAAATGGAGTGTTGGTGCTATTTTTTGCTGCTTAGATAAATACTCTGAATATTATAGACTCCATGAAGTAAATAAAATTGCCCTTTTCACAATGTAAGAAATGCTTTACCGCTACATGACTAGGGTTTTTTTTGCTTATTAGATAATATCAAATATTGAACTGTTTTACTAAAACAGTCATTCCACTATTGAAATAAAGTTTAAAGTGTTTAATTTGGGGAGATATTATGAAGATTACTTTGATAAACGTTATTTCTACTAAGCTTATTTTCCTTAATTAATTTTACTCAGCAAGGTAATTGATAAACTAGCCTTATAATATTTCAAAACATTGACTTGAGTTTTACAGTAATAGTTTTACGTCCACTACGATCACAACAGTAGGTTTACGTCCACTCGCTAATCACATCGGTAGTTTTACGTCTGCTAGGATATTATAGCATTAGATTTACGTCCATAAAGATATCACAGCATTAGCTTTTACGTATACTAGGAAATCGCAGCATTAAGGTTTACGTCTACTAAGGTATCACAGCAGTAGTTTTACGTCTGCTAGGATATTATAGCATTATATTTACGTCCATAAGGATATCACAGCATTGGTTTTACGTATACTAGAAAATCGCAGCATTAAGGTTTACGTCTACGAAGATATCACAGTAGTAGTTTTACGGTCACTATCAAATCAAAGCAATAATTTAACGATTTTTACAATTTTTATTCCAATATCACGTCTTTTTAAATAGTGATTAAAAATATTTGGTATTAACTTAAATAAATATTCTTATTATATTACTGAAACCAACACTAATCCCCTGGTATGATAGTCTACATAATTTTATTTTGGATAAAAACGCAAGTAATCCATTGGTAATCAGGACCAATGTGTCACACCTGAACGGATGGATAATTAACTAGCCATGCGTAGGTTACAATTAATAACACTGCATTTTCAATGTAACTAATATAATAACATTCTGTTGAACACCTGTTTTAATAAACCCTGTGTTTACCTGTAAATGTATTTGTTGCAAGAATCTCAATTGTAAAGTGAGCTCAATTAGTTTTCAATAGAAAGACCATGTTCGAGACTCGGCCTTTCTGCATTATATGTATACATATTTTAACAAATAAAATGTTTAATAATTTATTGCATGGACAAGAGAATAAGCAGAAATAAAAAAATTACAAGAAACCGTTTGTATTAACTTAACAAATCATTTTCCAAAAATCAACTAAAACTTCACTTTGTACTCACTAGACAAGACCTAGAGGAGAACGAGTTCAGTAGTTATTGTGTAAGAATTAATTTCATTTTTTTTAGTTTCACTTTATTATATGTACGTTATCATTTAGCTTAACAGTATCACATATGAAACTAGGAACGCTAATTTACCTATGAATCTTTCACCACAGCCTTTATTACATGAATACCATATAAAAATAAATTTAAATTTAGTGTTAAAATACATGTTTTTAAGGCTTTTATTTAAATTAATTAAAATATCAATAAATTACATAGTACGTGATAATTGCTGATACATACATTTTGTAGTTCGTTGTATTGCCAAATAAAAGAGCTGACCAAAAGTAAGTTGCCAGCCAACAATTTGTACATTCTTAATTCTTGTAGACTACAAAACACATTAACATACATATTCTAAATTGGTTTAAGTCACGGTGATGTCATTAAAAAATTTATTAAATTAACTTAGAAATATATTTTAACGGACTACATTTAGTAATCTGAGAACATTATATGGTGGTTTTCAATTTACAACAACCGTTAAATATAGTTAACAAAATAAATATTATACATCTTTTAGAAGTTAATTGAATGGATATCTCTTAATAATGTATTTATAATTTATGTTCAGAATTTTAGTGGAAGGTTACACTGGTCTCATGATCACAGTAGGCGTGATGTGGACAATCGTTTGTTAACTAATATGAACTCCATGTATTATATTTCCAAGCACATATGGTCTCAATATAATGCTAGCAGAGAGTTTAATGCTATATGCTGTGTATTTCTGCTTCATGTAATTTTAAAGAAATTCGTTTTATCTCTAGTGAAACTTCAAAGTACAATTACATTATATTTTCACAATTCCAAGTAAATATATTATTTTTACAAGATAGTATCTAAAAAAATGCGTAAACAGCCACATAACAATGTATTGAATAATAATTTTTATTTTTTAATTCCTTCTATTTAATGTAACTTAAATATATCATATTTCTTATGACGGACGTCCTCAGAATATTGACAGAAGTTGTTGTAAATGTAGACTTTGAATCAAGTGTCATGTGAAAACCATTGGAAATTGTCGTTATGAGCTTACTTTTTTTATAAACCAACCCGGACACACCCTATTAACGAAAACATGCTGCAGTTAACGAAAACAAGTCATTAGGACTCCAATCGGAGTAATACGACAACCAAATAACTTCATTAATCATTTTGTATTCCTGCATTTGATTGGAAAGTTATATATTAAACAAAATAAATGTTAAAATTATTGGTGAAAAAATGATAAAACACACAATATGGTCAATATAATAGGCAGCTTTATAGAGGTTGTTGGGTTCTAACTTATAGAACATTTAGCCCTGATATAACAAAGTTCTATGCCTAGTTAAAACATAACAATCTTGAAAATAGTAAAGATTATACATAACTATTCTATTATTGAGTGTTAACACTAGTGGACTTCCAAAATACTGTTCTAAAAGTTTAGTTTACAACAAATCCATTTCATATTTCCGTCATATATAATGGTCGAATGAAAATACAAATATAACCGTCCTCTCAGGGGATTCCAAAGAGTTCCCTTAGAACTAAAACGTAAACAACTGGAGGGAGGAAGGAGCGAGGGAGCACAGACCTTCTCTAATACCATTTTTGTTTTGTTTCTTTCTTTGCGTTTGACAAATTATAAAAGAGTCACTTTATGCTGTGAATTAAATACGCTATAAGTGTGATATTTAGAACTAATAGTATTTTTTGTAATCAAACGACAACTTTCAACGTTACATTCTCATCGATAAGGTTTTGTTAAGTGTTATTTATGTCGTTATCATACTTAAACATTACTTCAAGGCTGCGGTGTGTTTTAAAATAAATCATTATTACAATATTCACATATCTAAAGATAGTAGGTTCAATGTAAATATTTTGTTTAACTATCCATAGGCCAAACGTTTTATTCGAACAATAAAGACAGTCAGTATGCAATAATCACGGAGGTTCTGTAAAATTCGATGTCTCTTTAGAACCACGAAAAAAAATTAAATCGTATAAAAATTGAAAAGGCGCAAATGAAAACTTCAATACAAAGTACAGTACTATCCCGCCACACAGCTAATACCAACGTTTGTAGCCACTCAATACCCGTATGTACAGCTGACAGAAGGCCAGCCCCCACCCTCTGAAAAGAGGGCAAGTGTTATGTTCATAGTTTGAGTTTCAGCTCCACAATAACATTATTAATCGTTTGTCACTCTCGATTATATTTAAATTTGTTGGATTAAACAACTCAACATAACACATTACTTAAGAAGAAAGTTCATTTATGAGGGTCTGATAAAAAAAACATTTTCCGATTGTCAAACATATGCCAATTATTTTTTTTACGTAGTTCAGTTTAAATCAATTGAGAATCTAGTCACTTCACCTATGAGGTTTTAAAGATCTAGTGCGGGTAACTTTGTAGGATATCATGTAAGATGGGAGATTCGAAGAAGATATTTTTTAATCCCCTAAGCCAAAATATTTACGTTTAATTTCAGGAGGCACTATATTACATAGTGCAGGATGAAATTAATCCTACATAGTGCAGTTATTCAATCCAATAGTTGAGGAGATTCAATGAAGAACTATTGAATTCCCTATTGCTCTATTTAATTTTTCTGTGCAATTAAATAGAGCAATGAATTTATCATTTAAACTTAAACCTAACTTAAACAACAAACTAACTTTTTTGTTAAATATCTCAGTTATTATTTGTAGAAAGAAGTAAACGCATGTTATATTTGGGTGTAAGAGGAAAGACTACATAAGATTAATCTGATTTACATCGTTTTAGTATACATTTTTTGTTAAACACCTTTGTTTCAGAGTAAAATGTTCTATGAATTTGTGCTCTAGGTTTTAATATTAACTAATTAAACTGACTGAAATGTTGATGGCAACATAATTCCGTTACCTCAAACTACTATAGTATAAAGGTCTGTGTTTGTGTTGTTTTATTAACTTAATGCCACAATAGTGTGACAGTTAGGGCTGTTAGATCGTTCTTGTTTCTTATAAATGCATGTTTGGTATAGCCATTCTTGTGCATACATTTGAAAATACACTTTCACACGAAACATATATCGTATATCAGTTTGAGATAGCTGTTTTCTTGCTGGGGGGGGGGGGGTCTGTACATGTGGAGCAGAGGGCTTTTCGGCGATATGTACGACTGAAACGTGTGTATGAGTATGTATTTCCATATCATGTTTTTTTCTTCTTTCTATTGTTTTCTTCTCTTTCATTGATTTTCTTATTTATTTTTATTTAGTGCCACATTTTTCTTTTTCACTCTTTCAAAGGAGTAAGTTATTATCTGAGTACATATCACAATATCCGAAATATAGTTCTGTATATAAATAAAATTAATACAGTACAAGTATTTATTACAACACAATTTTATTACAATATAAGCACAAAATGCACAAATATATTACAATACAAGTACAAAATGCACAAATATTAACATTATTCTTTTGTGAATCCCTCTGGTCTGAGGAAGGTGGGCGTGGTTCACCGAAATCGATCACCATAATATTTGTGAATTTTGTACTTGTATTGTAATATATTTGTGCTTTATTGTAATACATTTGTGATGTGTGACGTTTTCTTGAACTGTATTTGTACCAACACGTATTATGCTAATAAAAAGGTTTAAAATTAATGAACTGGTCATTCGTTTAAATTATATATATGTTTATTATTTGTGTTAAGTCAATCTTTATTAGTTGTGTTAAGTCAATATGTTTATTTATTTACTATTATTGTTATTAATTTTTTGTAATGTAAAAATATAAATTAATTTAAGTTGTTCTTATTTTTCTTAAATGTTTTGTTGTATATGTACTATTTTGTTAATGGAGTTGAGTGTTAGAGAGGACTTTAAAGTCCTAACTTCACCCCTTTAATAAAGGCGTTTTTATTTTCTTAAACTAATCATTACGTATTAATATTTTAACTAACGGTTTACAAAATAATTATTTTGTAAAAGTGTGCTCATTAATAAACATTGTTTAAGTTGACAGATTCTTGTAACAGTTATATTGTCTGATGACGACCAGTAAGCATTGAGTTTCGTATCATAAACACAAGTGCCAACAGTCTCGTATAAACAAAGGGGTTTTAAGCACAGAGCACTTTCTTCAAAGACACGCTTTTAAAGGCAAACCCTCACTGAAGCCATTTTCAATGGTAACAAAATAACACTGAACCCAGAAAATGTCTATTCAATATTCGATTCAAGTGGGTATGTATTTTAATATACTTTATAAATAATATAATAAAAGTACAGGAAATAACTATCATTTGAAAAAAATATTTCAAAAAATCACCATTAAATGTAAGTTCAATTTAAAATGTGTTTTACGCAATAATTAACATATTTTGATTCAATAAATTACTAAACTATCAAAGAAAATAGATACTGTATAAGGTTATTTCATTGTCAAGAGGTTTTGACATACAATTGGCCTTCTTCTTAGCCTATTTGCTAACCTCCTGTCTTCAATGTAGTGGGTTACGACATTGATTTTATACACACTAATCAAGGGTTACGGGCTCAAACTTTGTGGGGCCCACTAAATCGGTTTAATGTGTTTGGACTTTTGTTCCATATTAACATTGAAACACTAAGAAAATATCGTTTGTGTTGAAAGACCAAAATGAGGGTTTTCTTATTTGACCGGTATTTGAATCTAAATCATGTTATAAATGTACACTAATAGCCCGGATAAGGGACTATGTGCTTATAGCTTAATAGATTTGAATAATTTAAGAAATCTATGTTTAGTAGTAGCCTACATTGGACGAATAACTTAGATTTGCGCTCATTACTAACAATATCTTTTAAACACTAAGAGCTAAATTTAATTATTAGTTTTTAAATAATTTGTCAACCCATTGGCCATGACACCGACCAGTTGAATCAAACAATCAAGAATTTGATGCTTTCAGCATCCTTAATAACCGGCCATTATGGTTATCGAAAAAAATCTAGGTTATGAAGCTAATTTGCAATACTAGCAAATCTGGCCACTGGATTACAAACTCCTAAAGTATGAGCAAAAAAATAAATCTCTTGAGCGAAAGGTATATTCTGGAACTCATATGAATAGCTTCAACTGAACATATCTCGACGAGCTAGTAAGGTTGATAAATTCAGTTCTGCACGCGTTTACGTTCCACCTAGCTCTGGAAACTTCCACTCCATCCATGAGAAGAATTTCATTTAGACGGCCTCAACGGTTGCATCCATTACAAACCCTCTTTCAAATAACAGTGGTATACTCAAGGTGACTTCTACAGATTCAAAAAATGGACTGGTACAGTGTTAAACAGGCATGCTTGTCAATGAAATACCTGGCGATCCACATGACGATACGCAAGTTCCTCATAACTTCTGATACAACACAGTTTACGTGTTCTGAGAAGATCAACTTGGAGTGTACGAGGACGCTAAGATTGTGATCTCTGGCTTCTACAGCCAGTTACGTCATAAAAGGTTTTACGCGTGAATTAAGGCTCAGTGCATGTAATTGTCTCTAGCCCACCTCACAGCCGAATTGATACAACGTTGAAGATCCAGATGGTCTGTTGTATCAGCGGTTTTTATAGATATTTTAATATATTTAGCATATAGCAATGTAAAGATGTAATGTCGTTAATAAATAACAATAAAAACATAGGTCCCAAGTTAGAACCTTGTGGTACGCCTGTCTGAACTGGCAACAAATTTTTATGAATACACACCACCAAGTCGCTCTTTAAATGTACTATCCAAGTAGTAATACTATAAAATTATAATTTCAAAAATTTCTAATTTGTAGCCAATTTCACCCTGTGAAACCAAAAATAAAACACTTTAGTAGGTCAACAAGTGTAGTGCATTAATAATAAAAAGCTTATGTGTTTGTTCACAAACCTATCAGAAAGTGAATGTTGTGCCAGAAACTGAATTCAAGATATCGTTACTATGTTTATTATCATTAGGTTAATGATAAGGACTTACTGATTATTTATCACTCCACACTATTTCATTTGTTGTACCTTTAAGACTATTTATTGCTACATTCCCTGTACCACTTCTTCTAAGGCATTTAAGATGTTTTAAATAATTAATTGGCCTTCCTCTTTTAGGCCTTGTACCGATTATAGGAAATATATATAATTATTTTAAAATAAGTATAGAGGAAGATTAGAAGCCTTGTAATAACCTGATAGCCACCTGCCACAACGAGCATGTTAAAACATTTTGGTGCAGGCTAGCAAGCCACTTTTGGCGTAGCCGATGAGTAGTAGTGAACACGATGCCACCCAGAGCCTAAAGCGTCCCTCGACTGAGGTAGGTGCGGCCGTAGCATAATCATTAAAATACTCTAGTTTTACTAAATTTCAGGAAATCTGAGGCTGCAACAACTAACAATACATTTCAGGCTATTTTAACTACTTACTGGGGTTGTTTTTAATTGGGTTTTGTTTTTCTTTTTTTTTCAGGGTAGAAGATGTGGGAAATATATTATGTAATGTTTGGGTATGATTATTATAAGTAAAATATAAATATGATTTGATTAACTTTAAATTTTTGTCTTTATATGAAATCTAGACCATTGAACATAAATTTCTTATCGCAACTATGAAATGAGCAACATTAACTCTGCTTTGTTCGTTTAAGTTATGTACCTGAATACATTGCAGAGGGGTACTTAAGTTTGAAGCTTAAAGGTATAATATTTTGCTAAATTTCTACACCTTTTATATTATTTTTACACAAAAACTTTTAACTTTTTAATTTTTTAACTTTAACTTTATAAAGCCTATAATTTGTTTTAATAATATCTGTTAAATACCTTAAATTGACTGGGTTAACCTTGAAATGTTTCATCAAATTATAAGCTATTTATTTATACCAAACATTTCAGTTTTTACAGTCATCATACATGTGAAAATGAGAAATCAACGAAGACAATCAAAATGTTGAACAGAGACAAAAACGACAAAACTTATCTCACCATAAAAGTTATTTTATAATAACAAAATAGTTGTGTTTAAAACTATAAGCTCGCTAAACGAAGATACATTTTACGAATTAGCACGATTTTTTTTAATTATACAGTTGTCTCACGGTAATTTGTATTTAACATCAGAGTAGGTATCTTAAATGTATGGTTTCACCCAGACAGAGTAGACGTGTTGGAAGAAACGCTAAAAGTATTTCAGTGTATCCGTCACTGGTAATGAGTTCATTGTTTTGTGAACACTCTCTACCTGGCACGACATTTTATATTTGAAAAAGCTACATGAATCAGTTTTATTGTTCTTGGGGTATGTTTTTAATAAATTGATACTTTGTACAATATTTTTTTATCCTCATATTTTTTTAGTTATTTTTGTACATAGTTTAAGCCCAACTCTACCACTTTGTTTAGCAAATATTTTAAAAAACTATGCACGTTATTTGTTCAGTTTTTGTAGGAGGTGTTCAACTGAAAGGGCATGTTTTTTGAACATTTAATTACCATTTAATATTTTTAAATGTAATTTCCATTTAAGTTTATGTCCTATTAATAGAGTTATTAAGCTAATTCATAACATAGCAAGAGTGTTAATAGACTTAAAAGTTAAATATGTGAATTATAATGTAAATGGCATGTTAATAATACGGTTCTTTTTTGTGTGTTTCGGAAAGGAATACGTAGCCTTATTGGATAAATTCTATTTTGGTATAGTGTAAATCAACAATCAATGGCTTAAACAACATATTATTTACGATAATGGGTTATAATTACATTAGTTATGTAAAGGTAATCTACTTTAAATTTCAAAATATAACACAATAATCAAACAATGAGACGTCGGGCCTTAAAGTTAGGATTTACTGTACAATAAGATCAACAATGTTTATTGACAACATATTTATATTAAATAGAATCTTTTCGCCTTTTAATTATATCCTAAAATAATGTATAAATAAAAATGTCAAAACATTTATATAAAACGTATTCTATTGAACGTATTTCTTTATAAAGTGAAACCAAATTGAACAAGAAAAACAGTTGAAAATCCGTCTTAGTCTGTGTATACATTCTGTATATAGAACTAAACAATCCGAGGGAAGGTCGATTTGACTTTGTCGTCCCGACGGCGTCTCGGGCAACCCTTCTTTAAGACAAATGTTCCCTTAATTCACCTATAGCTTATTCCTAATTTTATGTTTTTACATTATAAAAATATTTATTTTTTATTTTGGTTATTATTTTTAAGATCTATACTTCTTTTAGTATTTATAAATATATTGGATATTATTAAAAAGATATGAAACCCAATTAATTATTTTAATTTTTACAAATGAGATTATTAAACAATTTCCATCTGAATACTTATCTTAAAAACTATTTGCTTACACTTATATTATAAATAATGGAATGTTTTAAAAGGTTTTATATAAATATGATTTTTTTTTATTTAAACTTGTCTATATTAAGTGATAATAAGCAAAATTGCGATAATTACTTTCAATATTTTTCATTATTCTTAATTAAAGGCCCTGTAGCAACCTTTTCATAACTTGTTTGTACTCGTGTACAGATTAAAATAATTTAATTTAAATAATATTAACCTAAAAATGAAATTCATAAAAGAGTGTTAAAATTTCGATGTGTGTGTAAAACATTAACTCAAGTACACTACAAGTGCTCGGTATACTCGTGGATATGTCTGGTTTTATAGTCACTACAAAATAGTGCCTTTAGAATTAATCAATAAAATAGTTATCACAGCAAAGGTTAACTCTACACAATACAGACCGAGTTACAGATCAATAATATTAAAAAAAACTTAAGGATTTAACCATCTTCGCCAAAGACGAAAAAATGGAAAAGTCGAAATAAGTTATCTCAGCTTTTTATTTATAGATAGAATATGGATTAAGTTATTCTCCCAAAGATAAGAAATGATAAAGATCAATTGTTTATATGAATGAGAACAAAGGCACAAAGCAAGGTGGAAAACAGCTGAAATTAAATAAATGATAAATGAGTAGCTAATGAGAGAGAGATGGAAGTGAGAGTAGCTAATGACTGTATATCAAGAACAACGGAGTGCTTTTGATGAAGCAATGTGTTTATAGACCGCTTATATTACGACCTACTGATGCACTGGTGCGAGATAGATGGAATTGAGAGTAGCTAATGACTGATATATCAAGAACAACGGAGTGCTTTTGATGAAGAAACGTGTTAATAGATCGCTTATATTGCGACCTACCGATGCACTGGTGCGAGATAGATGTAGTGAGAGTAGCTAATGACTGATATATCAAGAACAACGGAGTGCTTTTGTTGAAGCAACGTGTTTATAGACCGTTTATATTGCGACCTACCGTTGCACTGGTGCAAGATAGATGCAGTAAGAGTAGCTAACGACTGATATATCAAGAACAACAGAGTGCTTTTGTTGAAGCAACGGGTTTATAGACCGCTTATATTACGACCTACTGATTCACTGGTGCGAGATAGATGTAGTGAGCGTAGCTAACGACTGATACATAAAGAACAACGGAGTGCTTTTGTTGAAGCAACGTGTTCATAGACCGCTTATATTGCGACCTACTGATGCACTGGTGTGAGATAGATGCAGTGAGAGTAGCTAATGACTGATACATCAAGAACAACTGAGTGCTTTTGTTGAAGCAACGTGTTCATAGACCGCTTATATTACGACCTACCGTTGCACTGGTGCAAGATAGATGCAGTGAGAGTAGCTAACGACTGATATATCAAGAACAATGGAGTGCTTTTGTTGTAGCAACGTGTTCATAGACCGCTTATATTGCGACCTACTGATGCACTGGTGCAAGATAGATGCAGTGAGAGTAGCTAACGACTGATATATCAAGAACAACGGAGTGCTTTTGTTGAAGCAACGTGTTAATAGACCGCTTATATTGTGACATACTGATATACTGGTGCGAGAGAGATGGAATTGAGAGTAGCTAATGACTGATATCACGAACAACGGAGTGCCTTTGTTAAAGCAATGTGTTAATAGACCGCTTATATTGTGACCTACTGATGTACTGGTGCGAGAGAGATGGAATTGAGAGTAGCTAATGACTGTTATATCACGAACAACGGAGTGCCTTTGTTAAAGCAACGTGTTAATAGACCGCTTATATTGTGACCTAATGATGTACTGGTGCGAGAGAGATGGAATTGAGAGTAGCTAATGACTGATATATCACGAACAACGGAGTGCCTTTGTCAAAGCAACGTGTTAATAGACCGCTTATATTGTGACCTACTGATGTACTGGTGCGAGAGAGATGGAATTGAGAGTAGCTAATGACTGATATCACGAACAACGGAGTGCCTTTGTTAAAGCAATGTGTTAATAGACCGCTTATATTGCGACCTACTGATGTACTGGTGCGAGAGAGATGGAATTGAGAGTAGCTAATGACTGATATATCACGAACAACGGAGTGCCTTTGTTAAAGCAACGTGTTAATAGACCGCTTATATTGTGACCTACTGATGCACTGGTGGGAGAGAGATGGATGTGAGTGTAGATTATGACTGATAAGAACAACCGAGTGCTTTTGTTAAAGCAACGTGTTAATAGACCGCTTATATTGTGACCTACTGATGCACTGGTGGGAGAGAGATGGATGTGAGTGTAGATTATCACTGATAAGAACAACCGAGTGCTTTTGTTAAAGCAACGTGTTAATAGAGAGATGGAAGTGAGAGTTGGTGAACTAGAGAGTGAGAGAGTGAGAGAGAAGGGAAGGGAGTGGTGTTTGCTTTATCTTAGTAAATAAAGCAAAGTTCAAAACCAATTTCAAATATTCATACAAATTTTAACTTATTCAAAAACCATATTTTTTATGTTCGTGCATTTATGTTTTTTTTATGCATGGCTAACACTTTATATTAAAAGGCCTCTGCTACATTTTATTGAATTATATGTCAACATCATTTACTCCTTAACTATATGTTATTACAAACAAAGAAGAGGCTTTAGCTAAGGGGCAAAGACAGTAACTCTCCAGGCAGACCACTGGTGTTTGACTTCCGATGTAGGTTTATATAAGTTGTTACCACTGAGTCCAATGAAACAAAACTAGGATCGTCTATGTGAGCAAGAGCACTATGTCACTTAACTTTTTCCGTTCAAATCTAGATTTTATTTATTATTTAATTATCTTCAATTGTATGTCAACACCATTAATATCCTATTAAAATCCACTGATGCAAAGTATAAAAAATTTTAAGATATCTAAAAATCGTTAACCCATTCTTTGAATCATTTAAGATTGTAATCATCTTATCAAATCATTGTAATCATTAGATTGGAAGAAGTTAATAAATTGCGTTCATTGTCATTACAAACCATAATCAATAATTTAATGTTTGTACAAGTTTTATATTTGCTTCAAAACCTAAACACTAGTAAATTATGAACATTTGTTAGGGAGATATTTATCCTGCCATAAACAGAACTATGACACTAAGTCCACCGAGGGCTGGGTAACAAAGCAAAGCCCGGATTGTGAGACCACCAACCCACAAGTGGAATGAATACCTCAATATATTGGAATGTTTATATTGGATAGCTGGCGGAATGGTTTATTTGACTTGAGGTTTTCATCGTTTTATTTAAAACATTATTAGTTCCTCCCAATTATTTTATTTTCCTAACTTTAGTTTGAAACAAAATACAATTAGAGAAGTAGTAGTAAATACGTAGGTAATAATTGAACAGTATCAAATTATTATCAAAGAGTTAACAACAGACTGTAGTGAAAGATTACAATTATTGTCAAGGGCTAAAAATAAATTCTAACTATTGAGATATTGAGGCTATTTTAAAAGTATAGTCATGTATCATATAAGTTTTTTTATTTCGATGGACTGGAAAACTAACATTGAATTTGAAGTGTTTCAGAGGTTTAGTAGGTGTCACGTGACCTGACGTTGCCATTTGCACTTGTAAATACTGTGGAATCATCACCAGCATAAACCATCTCAGATTTTTAGATACTGCTTCAAAATTATTTTTAAAAAAGCTCCTCAATTTAGTCCTTTGGCTACCTTTTAATAATAGTCTAAGGCATTCGGCCCGTCAATTACAAAGGAGCAAACAGTCAATAATGAAACGAAAAGCTGTTTTTTCCATCTTTCAGTTTTATCATCACGTCGGGCCTTGAATGTTATCTTCATAGTTAATGAAGAGCCACACAAAAACCATTTTGATTTCAACATTTGTTCTTAATGATATAAACCACATTCAACCATTACATGTTCATAAATTGATTTGCACATGCTATAAATCAGGCTTCGTAGTTGCGCCTGGTTCCCTAGACATGGCATGGATAGTGGGGTATAAGTATTTGTACCACTGATTAATAAACCTAACATACACAGATAGATTTATCAACCAATGCCAAATGTTGCGTCTCTAATTATCAACTGTTTTGGGGTCAGTTTTTTTTTTTTTTTTTTTTTTGTTTTTTTTTTTTGTTTTTTTTTTCACTTGAGTGCATTTGTGGTCGCAAACAAGTGTGGAACACGATATCTTAAAAAGAATTTTACTGTAATAAAATGTATTTGATTGGTTTAAAATATATAATTAGGAAAATCTTTTAAACAGACAATTTTAAATTGACAAATGAGGTAAACTCGAGTAAATTTTACAACTGCACTTCATTATTTACAAAAACTTTTAGTAGAGATTACAAAGGGCAAGAGTGTATGCAATGTGTTGAAGTGAAGCACCACCACGAAGTTGTAACGTACCCATGAATATGATAAGCTCATTAAAACTTGAGCATTTGTTGACAGAGAAGTTAGCGTTCTTTCTAGTTACTTTTTAAATTCATTGTGGAACTCTTTGACCTAGTTTGAACAAACTGGGAGCAATAGGACTAAGTTACGTACCTGTTCTTGAGTTGGTCGTTGAGTGACGGATGGGAGAAAATGATTATATGACGTACCTGTTCTGACCAGCTTGAAGGTAACACCGTGGTGGTTTATGAGTTGGTCGTTAAGTGACGGATGGGAGCAATGTGACGTACCTGTTCTGGCCAACTTGAAGGTAACACCATTGTGGTTCTTGAGTTGGTCGTTGAGTGACGGATGGGAGCAATATGACTATGTACGTACCTGTTCTGACCAGCTTGAAGGTAACACCATTGTGGTTCTTGAGTTGGTCGTTGAGTGACGGATGGGACAGGTCTCGTAGTGAGCCATCGATTGTTCCAGCGGCCATCTTAAAGTTTCTCTCTTCTTGTTCTTTTTTGGTCAGTTTCTTTTTTCTTTGGTTCTGTTCTTTGTCTTTTTTAGAGGACTTTGAGGTGACTTTAGGGGGTCTACTTGGAGAAGGCGGGTTGGCTGGAGGCGGGCAGGACGACGATCCTGTAAAAACACAAACTATGATTCAGTAACAAACATCAATTATACTTCCACAAGATATTGAGACAATACATTTAATTAGTGAACACACCTTCACGCTTCGTGTTCCAACCCATCACTCGCTGCGCTCTTGTCTCCACGGCCTCGAAATTTGACTTTTGACAACAAATATTACTAGGTACACTATATCACCTGCAATTTCGTTACTATCAATTTATTAATATAAACATTCAATGTTATTACTTAGCCTTACATCTAAAGTATACAGTATATATACTTAACCTATACAAACTTACTCTTTATAACTTATGAAAGCTCTACAACCTCCTAAATAATGGAAAAATCAATATTTACATTGCAACAGGTGTTAACATTTTATAGAGATCATTATTTACATTTGAACAGCTTTTACTTTTCGATTTATTGAAATTTCCTTTCATGTTATTCTTATGCCCGAAAACCGTACTTTGACAGCTTCCCATACCCTTCATGGTAAAAAAATTGAACAATTAAGACCTTATTGCACAACTAACGCATACATGACAATTTTGGAAACGTTAAAATTTGATAAGAAATAAGGGAGGTGTTACGCTGACAGAAAACGGCATCACGTATTATAAGGATTCTGTAAGATGAGTCATGATGCATCTTACATGATCTTACATTGAGGATGCATGACATGGCATCCTCAGCGCTATGCAATTAAGAACTCGATAAACAGATGTAGGGGTGATCTTGTTCGGTAGCTATTGAAGATACTGTACACGTGTTCCATATAAAGCCGGCATTAAATGGGCAGGAAATATAATCCATTGACTGTCAACGTAAGATGTTAGTAATCAGTTATAGCATAGAATATAGTTAAAAGTAGTGTATATTTTACACGAAATAAATAGAAAACTAGTTTTGCAAATAGCATAGTTTTCAAATGGAAATTAATTCGCAAATGGAAATTAAATCAATACGTAAACTAATTAAATTTACATAAACCGTATCTTTTTTTTCGATTTTAAGGTGGAAAAACACAGTCTGTATTCTCTTTAGATGCTAATCTAACATCAATGGAACAAGCAGACCCAACGAGTAATTCTAAAGGGCGAGACACTCTAGTTAGATTTAATTAATATTGAAATGGGTTTTCTGATTATTCTTCATTGAATCTTTGACTTCATTCAATTTACAGTTTTTATTGATTTGTTTCAACAGGTTTAATTTAGTCTGTAGAGTACGTTGTAGGGTAGGTTATGTTCGGTTAGGTAAGTAAAAAGTTTAGTTTTGGGCCGAAAACATAATGTTGTTGAAATCCAAATTATATATTCGTATTCAGAATAAAACATGTAAAATTTAAAAAATGTAGAAAAATAACTATTTTAAATGGTTGGTTTTTTACCATCAGATGAAAAGCTAGTTTTTCAATTATTCGATAAAAGAAGAGCTTTCCGAGGTTGAATTCAACCTCTTGAAAAGATAAACTCATATTTCAACACTTTTTCTTCAAAGCCTCATATTTTCAGAAGTGTTAAGAAGATGCATAATTACCATTAATTGTTCTACCTGTGTAATCATTTTTGGTATTTTTAAGTTAGCCGTTTTTTTTAACTTTTTATGGATCTTTATTTTTTGTTTAGTCATCATGTAGGATGGTATTATCTTGATACTAAAAATACTTTTAAAATAATACTAGCCCAATTACATCTAATTAAAAAACTGTTTAATATTAAAAACCTGAATTTTGTACCACAAAACTAATGAATTATACAACATTTCCTTTGCAGAAACAAAGTTAAAACTATGAAAACTTCTTAGTTTTTCAGCCACAAAACTATTATAAACTGTTTTCACGGAGTCGCTACCCGAAGATAAATGTTGTTTGTGTCTCTCAGAGTGTGTGGGTGGGGGAGAGTTTGTTGCTGTCACGTAGATCACCTGATTGCTGCCGTTATGTCTCTCAGAGTGTGTGGGTGGGAGAGAGTTTATTGCTGTCATGTAGAGCACATGATTGCCGCCGTTGTGTCTCTCAGAGTGTGTGGGTGGGGGAGAGTTTATTGCTGGCATGTAGAGCACATGATTGCCGCCTTTGTGTCTCTCAGAGTGTGTGGGTAGGGGAGAGTTTATTGCTGTCATGTGGAGCACATGATTGCTGCCGTTGTGTCTCTCAGAATGTGTGGGTGGGGGAGAGTTTATTGCTGTCATGTAGAGCACATGATTGCCGCCGTTGTGTCTCTCAGAGTGTGTGGGTGGGGGAGATTTTATTGCTGTCATGTAGAGCACATGATTGCTGCCGTTGTGTCTCTCAGAGTTTGTGGGTGGGGAGAGTTTATTGCTGTCATATGGAGCACATGATTGCCGCCGTTGTGTCTCTCAGAGTTTGTGGGTGGGGGAGAGTTTATCGCTGTCATGTGGAGCACATGATTGCCACCTTTGTGTCTCTCAGAGTGTGTGGGTGGGGGAGATTTTATTGCTGTCATGTGGAGCACATGATTCCTGCCGTTGTGTCTCTCAGAGTTTGTGGGTGGGGAGAGTTTATTGCTGTCATGTGGAGCACATGATTGCCGCCGTTGTGTCTCTCAGAGTGTGTGGGTGGGGGAGAGTTTATTGCTGTCATGTAGATCACCTGATTGCTGCCGTTGTGTCTCTCAGAGTTTGTGGGTGGGGAGAGTTTATTGCTGTCATATAGAGCACAAGATTGCTGCCGTTGTGTCTCTCAGAATGTGTGGGTGGGGGAGAATTTATTGCTGTCGTGTAGATCACCTGATTGCTGCCGTTGTGTCTCTCAGAGTTTGTGGGTGGGGAGAGTTTATTGCTGTCATGTGGAGCACATGATTGCCGCCGTTGTGTCTCTCAGAGTGTGTGGGTGGGGGAGAGTTTATTGCTGTCATGTAGATCACCTGATTGCTGCCGTTGTGTCTCTCAGAATGTGTGGGTGGGGGAGAGTTTATTGCTGTCATGTAGAGCACGTCATTACTTCCGTTCCCTGTAATGCCGCACATTCTTCCTAACGATATAGGTCAGTAAAACTGTGTAAATAACGGCGAAAAACTTGTGTCCGATTTAGTTTATTTCCTATTATTAAGTACAAACCTTTTTTTAATCTACCTCTTTCCGTAATTAGTAAAGTTCTATAAATAAATATAAACTGTTTGTTTTACCAATTATTGCGTTTTAATGTTTGAGAGGCATGGTATGGACCCTGGCTATTATATATTTAACTAAATATGTGCTAACTTTCTGGCGACTGATTCATAAAATTTTCAAACTTAGATTGTCACTTACGCGGTCGTATTAAACTTTTATTTCTATTTGAGGACGATTTTAAGTTTGTTTACCTTATTGTCATCTCCGAAATCAAATATTAAATAATTTAAGTCTATACTAACATTACTTCTTAAAACCATGTAAATAATGAATAAGTCGTTGGGCTGAATATAATAAATAAGAGACAAATAATAGCCACTGAACTGTCTCGTGCTTCACCGTATACCATTGAGCTTACAATGAAATCAAACGCCTGTTGAGTTGTACAAAGGATCTCCAAGTTTTTCTTCATTTTTGAAAAGTGGTTTATGTTAAGGATGACGTTTAAAATTATAACTTATCTGATGGTACTTCGAGATACTGCAACTGTTTGTTTTCATTGAGCTTTTGAATACAGAAAAAGATATTCAATCTGTGATTAATTTAAGGTGACCAACCGTCCCGCTTTCGGCGGGACAGTCCCGCTTTTTAGGTTAGTGTCCAGCTGTCCCCAGATTTACTCGGGGGACGCTATTATGTCCCGCTTTGGCAGGATAAAGATAAACGAATAAACGTTCCGCTTTAAATATTATCTAATATTACATCCCAAATAAAATGTCTTGACTGACTCTTTCACAATATAAAAGCAACAAGGACATTGCTACACTTAAACATTTAAGCATATTGTTTATTTGGTTCCTTGTAAACTATACCTGCATCGGGGAATTTTGTAGTTTTGGATAGTTTGTAGTTTCGTGTAGCATAGGTTATCTCAGTGAGTGAGTTCACTACTTTTTACCTTTGTATTGTTACGGGAGTGACCTAGGGACCAGAGAGAGAAAGAGAGAGAGAGAGTGAATTTGAGACACTTTGGCACCACGGCTTTGTTTGTTTGTATAGTTGGAGTCATTATCGGAAATAAGTAAACAATTGTGCGTATTTGTGTGTATTCTAGTTTCTTCTGTGTACACAATGAGAACGTTCCAGGACCTTCTATTTGATATTAGAATGTACTAGTAATCTAGTATATTCCAAGTAGACATATCATCTGTTTATGTTTACATTCTAGTGTTTAATTAATTACTAATAGAAACTTCTAGAAGACTTGTAGTATATAAAAAGCTTCTGTTGTGTTAGTTTGAGTCAGTCTTAGTCGTGCAGTGTGACAGTCGTTATCTAGTCTGTGGAACAGTAAGAAAATTATTTCACAGTGTTAATATGCCCAAGCGTGTGAGTAAGTTTAACGCGGATTTAGAGAAGGAATTTAAGTTTATAAAGAAAACTAAAAGTGACTCTGATGTCCGATGTGAAGTTTGCAATGGAGAGTTTAGTGTTTCCCACGGCGGAAGGTCTGATATAACGAAACATATAAACAGTAACCGACACAACAGAGCTCTTCAATCTGCACCTTCTTCAAAGGCAATAAATACGTTTTTTTTAAATGAAAAAAATTGGAGGGAAAGAATCAGAAATTGCGGCAGCCGAAGGGACAATGTCTTACCATACTGTTTGCCACAACCATAGCTTCAGATCAACAGACTGTACTTCAAGGTTAGTGCAGAAGATTTTTGAGCCAAAATTAACTTGTTCTCGCACAAAAACAAAAGCAATAGTTGTCAATATTCTCGCGCCATATGTCGACAATTCTACTAAATCAGAGCTTGAACAAACTAGATTTGTCTCAGTATGCATGTTGATATAGATGTTGATGCATCAAATCACAAAGACATAAAATTGTTTCCTATATTGGTCCGATATTTTCACCCATCCACAGGTGTACATGTGAAACTACTCGAACTTGAAGCTTTACCTGGAGAAACGTCAGAAATAATAACAAATTATTTAATCAGGGTTCTTCAAAATAAGAACATTACTGATAAAGTTGTGGGGTTTTGTTCAGACAACACAAACACTAACTTTGGTGGGTCTGCTCGAAAGGGTACTCGAAATGTATATTTCAAACTTAAAGACTCTTTGAAAAAAGACATTATTGGCATTGGTTGTGCAGCCCATATAATTCCCAATGCGATCCAAACAGCTGCAGATGAACTGCCCGTGGATATTGAAGCTATAATTGTGAAAGTATGCACTCATTTTTATTTATATACAGTACGGGTAGAGAAGTTTAAGGAATTTTGCGAGGAAGCCTCTGTACAATATCACAAACTCCTAGGCTACAGCAAAACAAGATGGCTTGCTTTGATGCCAGCTGTGGAGCGGGTGCTCCAGCTCTTTGTGCCTCTCAAAGAGTACTTTTTGACCAACGAAAAGTGTCCTAGACTTATCAAAGATTTTTTTGAGAACCCAGCTGCAGAACTTTGGTTAAATTTTATTCATAGCCAGTCAGCGATTTTTCATGATGCAGTACAGAAGGCAGAAGGTCAAAATATCAGAGCAGTTTAAGTTGCATTGATTTTAGCTGATTTGAGAGAGAAATATGTTGAGAGGAAGAACAGTTCGTTTCTTCCAATGTCAGTTAAATCTTGATTGAAGAACAATGAGGAAGTGCTTGATAAAACTCCCATTTTAAATGCAATACAGGTGTTTTATGAGACATCTGTTACGTATCTTAATGAATGGGCTTGCCACTTTCGATCCTTGGAAACCTTGTCTTGGTTTAGTTTGAGGGAAACACCAGCATGGGAGTCGGTGATAAACGGAGTAGAACTATTATCAAACTTGCTGAAATCAGTCATTATTGATGACAACAAACTGTTTGATGAAATAAACTGTCTAAACAAATATGTCACAAATGAAAAGTTGTCAGAATGGTGTGAGCTGAAAACTTCGATCGACCAAAGATGGGTAGAGATATTTCTCCATTTTGAACAAAAGAACATTCCATAAGAAAACACGTTACATCGCTGAGTTGCTTCTGTGTCTGCCAGGAACTAATGCTCCAGTTGAACGAGTGTTTACTAACATGAACAATATATGGACTGAAAATAAATCTCAATTGAACGGAACGCTTTGTACTTTAAGAGCAATGCTTATGCTGAAGTACAATGTTAGACTAACTTGTGATAAGTTTCATGACAAAATAAAAGGAGAACCAGCTCTCCTTAAAGACATACATTCATCAAAAAAGTATGCCAATGAGTGAACGTGTAAGCTAGTGGACATACTGTACTCTTGTTTTTATATTGAAATGTGTTGAGATTGCATTGAAAATTTAAACTTTACCAATTTGCCAATTAACCTTTTTACAAGTCTGGTAAAAGAATATGTTTCACAAACTTGTCTACATAGTATTCCAATTATTCTTGGACAGTAAACTTCATTCAGTTGATTTTTCTGTGTAACTTACAATATTTTCATTTGTTAAATGTGTATTTTTGTTTGTTTCATTATTAATAAATTAATTTAACTGATGTTCCGATTAGTGTAATTGTGTTACTTTTACTACCTGAACAGTCAAGTTTTTCCTATGCTTATTTCTGTGAATTTAAGTGCAAAAATAGATAAAATAATGAGTTTAGGACGTTTAGTTCTGTCAATTTTTGAAAATACCTTTAACATGGTTGGGGGGACCCCCTGACCCTCCTAATGTGTGTCCCGTTTTGAGGTCATTACAAATATGGTCACCTTAGATTAATTAGTATGTGATTTAGACAGAGACCAACCTCTTCCAGGTTCAAAAATAGTTTTCAAGGCTACAAAATGACTTGGTAGTGTTGCATCGGTGTTAATTTAAATTCTTGTGTTGAAACGACATGAACAGTGTCAGTGTAAATGGACTTTCCAGACTTAGTTTGTGTCATGTAATCAGTATTAATCAGTACATTAAACGCTATGTGAATAGAGTTTGAGGAAGGCCGATCTTGACTTGTCTAAAAAATGTTTCCTTATGACCAAAGTAAACGTCAACTAGCCCTGTTAAATCAGTCGAAAAAACACCCATTTGGAAAAAAAATTCTCGGCAGCAATTTTATAGCAGAAATGTGTAGGAGGAGTCATTAGTAGTGTAAATTCAAAATGATAAAAATATTCGACCGATGCATCAGCCGCCTTTTTTATTTGAAGAAAACATCGTGTTTGCTCGATATCTCCGTTATTTCTTTTTTTTAAGTTGCTGGAACTAAAGTTGTTTTAAATTTAACTATTTACATCTTTAGTTAACTTACTGTCGTTTTTATCGTACGATCCATATTTTTCGAGTTAGAAACAACCTCGTGAAGTGTAATAATCGATTTATCTCGTTTATTATCAACTTCACGAGATGTGTTTGCTTTGATCCAAAGGTGAGAGAATCGAATTCGCTACAATTTTGATTCTTTCAACTTTTGTCGTACAACCAAGGTACTGCAACTGTGCTAAGCTTAACAGGCACACTTCAAAGTGGAAACATTATAAGATTTTAATTATATATAAATACCAATTCATGTTTATATAACTAAAAAGTTGTCCTTACTATATATTTTTCAGATTCTGCATCTAATTTATAGCACAAAATGGAAGAAAAAAAAGGTTTATTGAATTACACTCCGTTTAGTTTTTATTTGTCTGTTTGTGTTTTTTTTACAAAAAATATTAATAACTCAAGAACGGTTTGACCAACTGACTCGAAATTTTGTACATTTCCTTACATTAAAAAAACTAAACAGTACTATAAAAATAGTTTTGTGTGATCTATAACCATTTTAAAATGACGGTGGTTTAAAATTTCCAAATCAAAATATTTTGCAAAGTTTTAAGTTTATAAATTTTACACAAAAACAATAGCTTTTAGTTCATTTTATTACGAATCTATTAGTGGAGTTTTGGAAAAACTGTCTTTTACTGCAAGTATTTACAGCATCTAGATAATGCAGTAAAATACATTTTTTACCAAAACTCCACTAATAATGGGCTTACAATAATAATTTAAGTGCCAATATATTTTTATCATTTAACTAAAAGTTATTGTTTTTTTTTTATAATTTATAAACCTAATAGTATATAGATATTTTGATTTAAACACATTCAAAAATCACCATTTTTAAATGGCTTTAGGTAATTAAATGACTATTTGTGTACTGTTTAATTCTGTTAATGTAAAGAACTGTTAACAATTTCAAGTCGATCGGTTAAACAGTTCTTGCGTTATTAATTTTTGTTTGTTTGTAAAATACACAAACAAACAGATAGACACTAAACGGGGTGGAATTCAATATAATGTTATCCTCCATTGTCTGCTTTGCTTCTTCTTCATTTTTTTCCAATTACATTTTACATAATACTAGTCATTTGTTTTTCAGGTACATTTTACATACTACTAGTCATTTGTTTCTCAGGTATATTCTACATACTACTAGTCATTTGTTTCTCATGTACATTTTACATAATACTAGTCATTTGTTTCTCAGGAACATTTTACATACTACTAGTCATTTGTTTCTCAGGAACATTTTACATACTACTAGTCATTTGTTTCTCAGGAACATTTTACGTACTACTAGTCATTTGTTTCTAAGGTACATTTTTACATCATACTAGTCATTTGTTTTTCAGGTACATTTTACATACTACTAGTCATTTGTTTCTCAGGTATATTTTACATACTACTAGTCATTTGTTTCTCAGGAGCATTTTACATAATTCTAGTCATTTGTTTCTCAGGTACATTTTACATACTACTAGTCATTTGTTTCTCAGGAACATTTTACATACTACTAGTCATTTATTTCTCAGGAATATTTTACGTACTACTACTCATTTGTTTCTGAGGAACATTTTACATAATACTAGTCATTTGTTTTTCAGGTACATTTTACGTACTACTAGTCATTTGTTTCTAAGGAACGTTTTACATAATACTGGTCATTTGTTTCTAAGGAACATTTTACATACTACTAGTCATTTGTTTCTCAGGAACCTTTTACGTAATACTAGTCATTTGTTTACCAGGTACATTTTACATACTACTAGTCATTTGTTTCCCAGGTAATTTTACATACTACTAGTCATTTGTTTCCCAGGTACATTTTACATACTACTAGTCATTTGTTTCCCAGGTACATTTTACATACTACTAGTCATTTGTTTCCCAGGTACATTTTACATACTAATAGACATTTGTTTCTCAGGAACATTTTACGTAATACTAGTCATTTGTTTCCCAGGTAATTTTACATACTACTAGTCATTTGTTTCCCAGGTACATTTTACATACTACTAGTCATTTGTTTCCCAGGTAATTTTACATACTACTAGACATTTGTTTCTCAGGAACATTTTACGTAATACTAGTCATTTGTTTCCCAGGTACATTTTACATACTACTAGTCATTTGTTTCCCAGGTAATTTTACATACTACTAGTCGTTTGTTTCCCAGGTACATTTTACATACTACTAGTCATTTGTTTCCCAGGTACATTTTACATGCTACTAGTCATTTGTTTCCCAGGTAATTTTACATACTACTAGTCATTTGTTTCCCAGGTAATTTTACATACTACTAGTCATTTGTTTCCCAGGTACATTTTACATGCTACTAGTCATTTGTTTCCCAGGTAATTTTACATACTACTAGTCATTTGTTTCCCAGGTACATTTTACATACTACTAGTCATTTGTTTCCCAGGTAATTTTACATACTACTAGTCATTTGTTTCTCAGGTACATTTTACATACTACTAGACATTTGTTTCCCAGGTACATTTTACATACTACTAGTCATTTATTTCCCAGGTAATTTTACATACTACTAGTCATTTGTTTCTCAGGTACATTTTACATACTACTAGACATTTGTTTCTCAGGAAAATTTTACGTAATACTAGTCATTTGTTTCCCAGGTACATTTTACATACTACTAGTCATTTGTTTCCCAGGTAATTTTACATACTACTAGTCATTTGTTTCCCAGGTACATTTTACATACTACTAGTCATTTGTTTGCCAGGTAATTTTACATACTACTAGTCATTTGTTTCCCAGGTACATTTTACATGCTACTAGTCATTTGTTTCCCAGGTAATTTTACATGCTACTAGTCATTTGTTTCCCAGGTAATTTTACATACTACTAGTCATTTGTTTCCCAGGTAATTTTACATACTACTAGTCATTTGTTTCCCAGGTAATTTTACATACTACTAGTCATTTGTTTCCCAGGTACATTTTACATACTACTAGTCATTTGTTTCCCAGGTAATTTTACATACTACTATTCATTTGTTTCTCAGGTACATTTTACATACTACTAGACATTTGTTTCTCAGGAACATTTTACGTAATACTAGTCATTTTTTTCCCAGGTACAATTTACATACTACTAGTCATTTGTTTCCCAGGTAATTTTACATACTACTAGTCATTTGTTTCCCAGGTACATTTTACATACTACTAGTCATTTGTTTCCCAGGTAATTTTACATACTACTAGTCATTTGTTTCCCAGGTAATTTTACATACTACTAGTCATTTGTTTCTCAGGTACATTTTACATACTACTAGACATTTGTTTCTCAGGAACATTTTACGTAATACTAGTCATTTGTTTCCCAGGTACATTTTACATACTACTAGTCATTTGTTTCCCAGGTAATTTTACATACTACTAGTCATTTGTTTCCCAGGTACATTTTACATACTACTAGTCATTTGTTTCCCAGGTAATTTTACATACTACTAGTCATTTGTTTCCCAGGTACATTTTACATACTACTAGTCATTTGTTTCCCAGGTAATTTTACATACTACTAGTCATTTGTTTCCCAGGTACATTTTACATGCTACTAGTCATTTGTTTCCCAGGTAATTTTACATACTACTAGTCATTTGTTTCCCAGGTACATTTTACATACTACTAGTCATTTGTTTCCCAGGTAATTTTACATACTACTAGTCATTTGTTTCTCAGGTACATTTTACATACTACTAGACATTTGTTTCCCAGGTACATTTTACATACTACTAGTCATTTGTTTCCCAGGTAATTTTACATACTACTAGTCATTTGTTTCTCAGGTACATTTTACATACTACTAGACATTTGTTTCTCAGGAACATTTTACGTAATACTAGTCATTTGTTTCCCAGGTACATTTTACATACTACTAGTCATTTGTTTCCCAGGTAATTTTACATACTACTAGTCATTTGTTTCCCAGGTACATTTTACATACTACTAGTCATTTGTTTCCCAGGTAATTTTACATACTACTAGTCATTTGTTTCCCAGGTACATTTTACATAGTACTAGTCATTTGTTTCCCAGGTGCATTTGTATTAACTCTGTTATTAATGTTTTTCGCAGGAGGATGGTGACGGCCAGTATTCATCTAGCTATAGCCCCTTCACTTTGGTTAGGAATCCTACTAATGAAACCATCTCACCAGGATCCGAGCTTTCCTACTGCTAAGTAAGATTTAAGTGTTCATCAGTTTCATAAGTTTTTCACATTTTTCTCACTTACAATCAAAAGAATAGAGCTCCCGATTAGCTATATTGGTGATTCCATTTCATTAACCTTGACATAAAGGTTGTCTGGTTCATTACACCTGGCTCGCTCCTTTATGAAACCGCTTGGTTCGGCAGTGGATAAGACGGGATTGCATTATACGTTCAACTTCATATAGGCCTACATAAAGACTTAATAATATGGATCTGAATTCATACTCTTTAAATAAATTTATATATAACCATAGTAATACACAATACCAGAGAAATACATTTATATATAACCATAGTAATACACAATACCAGAGAAATACATTTATATATAACCATAGTAATACACAATACCAGAGAAATACATTTATATATAACCATAGTAATACACAATACCAGAGAAATACATTTATATATAACCATAGTAATACACAATACCAGAGAAATACATTTATATATAACCATAGTAATACACAATACCAGAGAAATACATTTATATATAACCATAGTAATACACAATACCAGAGAAATACATTTATATATAACCATAGTAATACACAATACCAGAGAAATACATTTATATATAACCATAGTAATACACAATACCAGAGAAATACATTTATATATAACCATAGTAATACACAATACCAGAGAAATACATTTATATATAACCATAGTAATACACAATACCAGAGAAATACATTTATATATAACCATAGTAATACAAAATACCAGAGAAATACATTTATATATAACCATAGTAATACACAATACCAGAGAAATACATTTATATATAACCATAGTACTACACAATACCAGAGAAATACATTTATATATAACCATAGTAATACACAATACCAGAGAAATACATTTATATATAACCATAGTAATACACAATACCAGAGAAATACATTTATATATAACCATAGTAATACACAATACCAGAGAAATACATTTATATATAACCATAGTAATACACAATACCAGAGAAATACATTTATATATAACCATAGTACTACACAATACCAGAGAAATACATTTATATATAACCATAGTAATACACAATACCAGAGAAATACATTTATATATAACCATAGTACTACACAATACCAGAGAAATACATTTATATATAACCATAGTAATACACAATACCAGAGAAATACATTTATATATAACCATAGTACTACACAATACCAGAGAAATACATTTATATATAACCATAGTACTACACAATACCAGAGAAATACATTTATATATAACCATAGTACTACACAATACCAGAGAAATACATTTATATATAACCATAGTAATACACAATACCAGAGAAATACATTTATATATAACCATAGTAATACACAATACCAGAGAAATACATTTATATATAACCATAGTAATACACAATACCAGAGAAATACATTTATATATAACCATAGTACTACACAATACCAGAGAAATACATTTATATATAACCATAGTACTACACAATACCAGAGAAATACATTTATATATAACCATAGTACTACACAATACCAGAGAAATACATTTATATATAACCATAGTACTACACAATACCAGAGAAATACATTTATATATAACCATAGTAATACACAATACCAGAGAAATACATTTATATATAACCATAGTACTACACAATACCAGAGAAATACATTTATATATAACCATAGTACTACACAATACCAGAGAAATACATTTATATATAACCATAGTACTACACAATACCAGAGAAATACATTTATATATAACCATAGTAATACACAATACCAGAGAAATACATTTATATATAACCATAGTAATACACAATACCAGAGAAATACATTTATATATAACCATAGTAATACACAATACCAGAGAAATACATTTATATATAACCATAGTACTACACAATACCAGAGAAATACATTTATATATAACCATAGTAATACACAATACCAGAGAAATACATTTATATATAACCATAGTAATACACAATACCAGAGAAATACATTTATATATAACCATAGTAATACACAATACCAGAGAAATACATTTATATATAACCATAGTAATACACAATACCAGAGAAATACATTTATATATAACCATAGTAATACACAATACCAGAGAAATACATTTATATATAACCATAGTAATACACAATACCAGAGAAATACATTTATATATAACCATAGTAATACACAATACCAGAGAAATACATTTATATATAACCATAGTAATACACAATACCAGAGAAATACATTTATATATAACCATAGTAATACACAATACCAGAGAAATACATTTATATATAACCATAGTAATACACAATACCAGAGAAATACATTTATATATAACCATAGTAATACACAATACCAGAGAAATACATTTATATATAACCATAGTAATACACAATACCAGAGAAATACATTTATATATAACCATAGTACTACACAATACCAGAGAAATACATTTATATATAACCATAGTAATACACAATACCAGAGAAATACATTTATATATAACCATAGTAATACACAATACCAGAGAAATACATTTATATATAACCATAGTAATACACAATACCAGAGAAATACATTTATATATAACCATAGTAATACACAATACCAGAGAAATACATTTATATATAACCATAGTAATACACAATACCAGAGAAATACATTTATATATAACCATAGTAATACACAATACCAGAGAAATACATTCACCTGTGGCAATATATTTATGATCTGAAAAACTAACATGAGAAATACCCTACTCAATTGTGATTACACTACATTAACATTCATCCGGCCATCTGTAGTGTCCTATTTAGGTACATAATTTAACTCTGTTTAAATTAATTATTGATCTTACAGCAGCTTATGACACAGTATCGAGCAAAGGTTTTATGTTAAAGTTCTACAGCCTCCTTCCCTGTCCCTCTTATTGCGGTTTTTGGGAGTCAATGCTTAGTGCCAATCTAATAAAAGTTTATCTCGGTCCTGAAGAAAGCTCTTTTAGACAGCTGAAGGATGGGCTGCCACAGAGGTCTGTACTTGCTCCAATTTTATTCAACGTGTATACCGCTGACATCCCAATCACAAAGTCTAGAAAATGTATATATGCGGATGATATAGCTTTAGCTTACCAACATAAGAACTTAACAACTACTGAAGAAACACTTACAAGTGACTTTGCAGCTCTCGAAGACTATTTTAGAATCTGGAGGCTAAATCCTAACCCATAAAAACCGTAAGTAGCCTGCCTCCACTTAAGTAACAGACTGGCTAATCAAAAACTGAACATATTCCTAAATGGTGTAAAACTACATCATAATGCTTTAAAAGCCATCTTAAAAAACAGCAGTTAAAATTTAAACCAGGGCAAACGTATTACATCATATTGCCGGAACAACTTGAGAAGCCAACGCACATGTACTGCGTACTACTGCTTTGTCACTGGTCTATTCAGCTGCTGAATATAGTACTCCCGTATGGCTAAATATGTAAAAATAGCTAAAGCGGTCGATGTCCAACTTAATAGGGTCATGAGAGCTATTAGTGGCACTCTCATGTCAACTCCACTTCCTTGGCTACCGGTGCTGTGCAATATAGCTCCTCCAGAGATATGACGTCAGGAGGGACTACTCAAAGAATTCAATAAGATCTGGAATTCCCCACACCTACCCATTATACAGGATCTGCCACGTCAGAACAGGTCCCACGTCAGGTGGGTTAATACTTCGAAACATACCTCCACGTACTGCTCTCCAGTTGAGCTGATCAAACTTCGCGACCAGTACTAGCTGGGCCATAGCGTGGAACAGTTTCGATGAACGTAATAAGTTCCTTATTAACGATCCGTTAATACCTGTAGTTGGGATGAACCTCCCGTGGACACTCTTGAATCGGTTCAGAACTGGCGTTGACAGATGCAATTACTGGAAGTATAAATGGGGATTGACAGTAGATCAGTCATGTGATTGCGAGGAGTCTATCCAAACAATGGATCACATAGTTACAGAGTGTCCCCTGCGCTATTTTAAAGAGGGATTGGTCAGCATACATATAATCAGTGAGTCAGGTCTTAGATCGCTCGATGGATTGGACTTAGCTTTGTGACAGGAAACCACTTTACACTTTATAATCAATGAACATATAATCATGACTATTGAATATTTATCCAAACATAAATCGCAGCTTTATAGTTAACAAATGGTAGCTGACAACAAACCATATATATATATAATTAACTCTCTAGTGCTTATTACTCATAATACACCATATCTATGATATGATGTACTATTAAATACTATGAAAAATGTACCAGTAACTAATAAAAGTATAGCACTTGATGGTTGAGTTTATAACTTTGTTAGCTTTGTCAATGTTTCATTAGCAAATTGAAACTACAAATTTTATCTCAGGAATGAGTCCAGCTACTTCTGAATACATAATATACTACACCTTTTATCTGGTATGTATTTTTTTCTATGACATTTACCGTAGCTTATTTTGTGCTTCTAAATATAACTTCCTTAATGTGTTCTGGAATAGGTTTAATTAATTTAATATATAGAAGCACTTGGATTACAAAACCATTAAAATCATATGTATAAGTGGTTAATCTGCATACCAGCAAACACAAGGAGAATTAGTGGAACGTTATGTTTTATTTTCTTAAAAATTATTACAATAAATATATTTAATAACATGATATGTGTTTCCTCAACAGAGTATTTCTTGTCTTTAAATTTTTACTAGAATTATTTTCAACATCGTCACTTCTATTTAGTTGCCTTTAAATGGAAATAAGTATATTAGCTACTTAAAACTGACTAATATCAAATTAAATTAATACATGTACGCACACATATGTAAAAAAGGGGCAATTTATTATACGACACAGATTATATTTACAGCGAAAAATTATTATAAATTGTAGTCTTATCGTAGCTATGTAAGTTACTGGTTTTCCAATCTTTTCTTCGTTTAAAGTTTAAAAAAAAAAATAGGTTTTATCGTCACAGAATTACTAGTTAGTGAAATGAAATTAACTATAGACAAGTTCATAATAATAATTGATTAATCTCATCCATAAATGAACAATTGTCTTTAATATAAACAAACACTTCCCCAATCCCATGCACAGTTGACTTTCTTTGACGACTACATGATAGTAATCTATCCAACAACAACAAGACGTTGAACGTCAAATCAAACTGATTGTTGGATCTAACAACTTTAAAGACTTCTCTATAGTTATTGTAAATTTAAATAGAATTCCATTGTTGCGATTTAATTTACATTAACTTTTAACCTTTCTTCTTGATCACAGAGAGGAACATTGTGCAATCTTTAAAAATTGGCAGTCTCAATTTTAACTTTATGAAATAAATCTTACCTAAATAATTATTTTAATTTTTATGACAATGATATGAATTGTCATATTATATAATTGAATGAAAATTATATTAATTTTCATAACAAGAATTACAAATAATGTTTTATTGACAACAATACTGGATATTATGATACGCATTCAATTCTACTTTCAACATTTCACTTCCATATTTCCGTAAGACAAGGGGTACAATCTTGTTAGCTGAAAGTCGTTGAGTTAAAACCGTTAGCTTGCTGAGTATGGCTTCAGCACGTCATGTGCTGGACTGTCGGGGCTTAGCAGCTCTACACTGCATACAAATAAAACTAGGGGACACTCCTGCATGCTTCGTGTGATAACCCCGTCGCTCGTTGCGCTCGTGATATCTCGGCCTTGGGCCTCAGTCCTTAACTAATTAAACTATATCAAGTAAAACTATAATAGTACATTTACTTACAGTACCTTGTTCACTGCACGTGAGTTGCTGCCCATTTATAACTATAAACACCCAATGTTAATACTTAGCCTATATCAAAACTATTTTTAGATATATATATAAAGAACAACACTTAGCAATCTTTTGTGATGTTTTTAATATTCAATATAGATTTCTCTCTCGAAAGACCACCTTTAATTTTATCAACAGTTTTAATTTTTATTTAGTTGTACAGAATGAAATAAGGTTATAAAAATTATAAAGATTACCAAGAAAAAATCAACATTATCTAACAAATTGCTGTCAATAATGGATATCAGCCAAATTTAATGAGTAAATTAATTAATAATCAAAACAAAAAAACTCTTACATCTAAAACTAACAAAAATAACTACATTCAAATGACCTATCATGGAGATATTAACAAATCTTTACATAACATATTCTCCAAACAAGGATATAAAATTACATATAGAATAAAGAACAGCATCAAAAATATACTAGAACATAATTATTCTACTAAAAATAATGAAGACAAATACAATAATTCAGGAATGTATAAAATTAAATGTTCAACTTGTCCTAATTATTACATTGACCAAACAGGAATAATTTTTAGTAAAAGATTCAAGGAACATATACCAAAAAACAAACTTCAAAATTTATCAACATTTGCTGAACATTAAATTCAAGAATACCATAATATTTCATCAATTGAAGAAAATTTAGAAATTATCCATTTTGGACCAAAAAGTAAAAAATTAGATGGCATTGAAAATTTTTACATATAAAAAAGAAAACCCATCACTATTACTCAACGATCAAATAAAATTTCACTAAAATATTATGTTTGATTCTAACATGAAGATGCAAAATTATAAAGTTTAACAATATCTACAACTTATCCATCTAAATTTTTATAATAGCAGCTGTTGAATTAATTATTATACAGTTAAATATTTTTGTAACTTTATTTCATTCTGTACAACTGAAGATGGTCTTTCGAGACAGAAATCGGAGTTGAATATTAAAAACATCACGAAAGTTTGCTAAGTGTTGTTCTTTGTATATATATATATATATATATATATATATATATATATATATATATATATATATATATATATATATATAGTAGAAAAGTTGTAATTCCTAGGGCTGCTATTTATAATAAAGTTATAATATAAATTAACATCTGAGCTCCCTTTAAAAAATTATATATATAATTAATTGTTGATGTACTTAGTCTATACAAATTTACCCTTTCGAGCATTAAGAATGTCCTATAACCTACTGAACAATTAAAACATCATTATTTACATTCCAATAACTGTTAACATTTTATAAAGGCTATCATTTAAAATTAAACAGTTGTCACTTTTTAATTAATCAAAAATGTTATTCTTATAGCCAAAAACCGTACTTTAAGGGTTTCCCGTGCCCTTCAGAAAAAACTTTATTAGATAACTATGATTAGGGGTGATTTTTTTGACACCTCAATCGTTAAAATTTATCCAAAAATGTGAAAGGAGTTACATTGACAAAGAACTGCTACACGAATAAGAAGGATAATATTGAACAGTTTGTCGTTATTGCACTTAAAAATAATTAAACTTAGTGTTGTGTATATAAATTACAGTATTGTTTGTGTAGTTTAACCATAAAATTTTTCTCATGTGTGAAATATAATATTCAATTCAATGTTACCATTTAGTAGCCGTTTTACATGTCTGAGTTACAAGCCCACATCCTGGCTCGAGCGGCCTTTCCTCTGGATTTATTAATTAGGAAGCCATTTTCATCATACACTGCCCCCCTCCTCCTATGATGCTCACAATATATTAATGAAGTAATTTGTATTAAAAACATGTGTAAATGTAATGAATGATTACATTCCATTCATTAAAGTTTATTTACATTAAACTAATGAACTAATGATACATCAGAAATTAATTGGGTATATCGGCAAAAATAGTTTTATTTATTGCCCACATTCTAGAGGACCTTTGCAATATAGGCCTAATGGTAAAAAAGTCAAATATTTTAAAAATATGTGGGTTACCGAATTATTTACTTAATTCTATGGTGTCAAAGTGGAATTTAACAGTGACACAAATACCTTACCTGATTTAAAAATAAAAATTTTAAAAACTTTTTTCAAACAAAGATTATTTTGTATGTTTTAATTATGATAGCTAAACAAATTGGATGAATTAGGAGATTTAATAATTTGAAACTCTTGGTTGTTTTTAATTGATTTTTTTAATGTTGAAACTCCTGCAAAGGCATTGTTATCCGTGTATTCATTGATTCCTTGAAGTCTTAAAAATTATAAATAGGCTAACTGTCATGGATATTTGATATGGAATACATGGTTAAGCCAACACTTAAACTAGTGACAAACAAAATCCAGAATATGCAAAGAAGACAAGTCCACTAATGTAGTTAGCAAGAAATATATAATTTAAAAGACACAATATATAAAACCTCCCACCTATCCAGTGGTAATGACCCTCCACAGCCATCCTATACACATACAGTGGTAATGACCCACCCGCCCATCTATACTCGTTCAATGGTAATGACCCTCAAGCCCACCTATACACATACAGTGGTAATGACCCAACCGCCCATCTATACTCGTTCAATGGTAATGACCCTCCAGCCCACCTATACACATACAGTGGTAATGACCCACCCGCCCACCTATACTCGTTCAATGTTAATGACCCACCCGCCCATCTATACTCGTTCAATGGTAATGACCCACCCGCCCACCTATACTCGTTCAATGGTAATGACCCTCCAGCCCACCTATACACATACAGTGGTAATGACCGTCCAGCCCACCTATACACATACAGTGGTAATGACCCTCCAGCCCACCTATACACATACAGTGGTAATGACCCACCCGCCCACCTATACTCGTTCAATGGTAATGACCCTCCAGCCCACCTATACACATACAGTGGTAATGACCCACCCGCCCATCTATACTCGTTCAATGGTAATGACCCACCCGCCCACCTATACTCGTTCAATGGTAATGACCCACCCGCCCACCTATACTCGTTCAATGGTAATGACCCTCCAGCCCACCTATACACATACAGTGGTAATGACCCTCCAGCCCACCTATACACATACAGTGGTAATGACCCACCCGCCCACCTATACTCGTTCAATGGTAATGACCCTCCAGCCCACCTATACACATACAGTGGTAATGACCCTCACGCCCACCTATACACATACAGTGGTAATGACCCACCCGCCCACCTATACTCGTTCAATGGTAATGACCCTCCAGCCCACCTATACACATACAGTGGTAATGACCCTCCAGCCCACCTATACACATACAATGGTAATGACCCTCCAGCCCGCCTATACACATACAGTGGTAATGACCCTCCAGCCCACCTATACACATACAGTGGTAATGACCCACCCGCCCATCTATACTCGTTCAATGGTAATGACCCTCCAGCCCACCTATACACATACAGTGGTAATGACCCACCCGCCCATCTATACTCGTTCAATGGTAATGACCCTCCAGCCCACCTATACACATACAGTGGTAATGACCCACCCGCCCACCTATACTCGTTCAATGGTAATGACCCACCCGCCCATCTATACTCGTTCAATGGTAATGACCCACCCGCCCACCTATACTCGTTCAATGGTAATAACCCTCCAGCCCACCTATACACATACAGTTGTAATGACCCTCCAGCCCACCTATACACATACAGTGGTAATGACCCACCCACCCACCTATACTCGTTCAATGGTAATGACCCTCCAGCCCACCTATACACATACAGTGGTAATGACCCTCCAGCCCACCTATACTCGTTCAATGGTAATGACCCACCCGCCCACCTATACTCGTTCAATGGTAATGACCCTCCAGCCCACCTATACACATACAGTGGTAATGACCCTCCAGCCCACCTATACACATACAGTGGTAATGACCCAACCGCCCACCTATACTCGTTCAATAGTAATGACCCTCCAGCCCACCTATACACATACAGTGGTAATGACCCACCCGCCCTCCTATACTCGTTCAATAGTAATGACCCTCCAGCCCACCTATACACATACAGTGGTAATGACCCTCCAGCCCACCTATACACATACAGTGGTAATGACCCTCCAGCCCACCTATACACATACAGTGAATATGACACTCCAGCCCACCTATACACATACAGTGGTAATGACCCTCCAGCCCACCTATACACATACAGTGGTAATGACCCTCCAGCCCACCTATACACATACAGTGGTAATGACCCACCCGCCCACCTATACACATACAGTGGTAATGACCCTCCAGCCCACCTATACTCGTTCAATGGTAATGACACTCCAGCCCACCTATACTCGTTCAATGGTAATGACCCTCCAGCCCACCTATACTCGTTCAATGGTAATGACCCTCCAGCCCACCTATACTCGTTCAATGGTAATGACCCTCCAGCCCACCTATACACATACAGTGGTAATGACCCACCCGCCCACCTATACACATACAGTGGTAATGACCCTCCAGCCCACCTATACTCGTTCAATGGTAATGACCCTCCAGCCCACCTATACTCGTTCAATGGTAATGACCCTCCAGCCCACCTATACACATACAGTGGTAATGACCCACCCGCCCACCTATACACATACAGTGGTAATGACCCACCCGCCCACCTATACTCGTTCAATGGTAATGACCCTCCAGCCCACCTATACACATACAGTGGTAATGACCCACCCACCCATCTATACTCGTTCAATGGTAATGACCCTCCAGACCACCTATACAAATACAGTGGTAATGACCCACCCGCCCATCTATACTCGTTCAATGGTAATGACCCTCCAGCCCACCTATACACATACAGTGGTAATGACCCTCCAGCCCACTTATACTCGTTCAATGGTAATGACCCTCCAGCCCACCTATACACATAAAGTGGTAATGACCCTCCAGCCCACCTATACACATACAGTGGTAATGACCCTCCAGCCCACCTATACACATACAGTGGTAATGACCCACCCGCCCACCTATACTCGTTCAATAGTAATGACCCTCCAGCCCACCTATACACATACAGTGGTAATGACCCTCCAGCCCATCTATACTCGTTCAATGGTAATGACCCTCCAGCCCAACTATACACATACAGTGGTAATGACCCACCCGCCCTTCTATACTCGTTCAATGGTAATGACCCTCCAGCCCAACTATACACATACAGTGGTAATGACCCACCCGCCCATCTATACTCGTTCAATGGTAATGACCCTCCAGCCCACCTATACACATACAGTGGTAATGACCCTCCAGCCCACCTATACACATACAATGGTAATGACCCTCCAGCCCACCTATACACATACAATGGTAATGACCCTCCAGACCACCTATACACATACAGTGGTAATGACCCACCCGCCCACCTATACACATACAGTGGTAATGACCCTCCAGCCCACCTATACACATACAATGGTAATGACCCTCCAGCCCACCTATACACATACAGTGGTAATGACCCTCCAGCCCACCTATACACATACAGTGGTAATGACCCTCCAGCCAACCTATACACATACAATGGTAATGACCCTCCAGGCCACCTATAAACATACAGTGGTAATGACCCACCCGCCCACATATACTCGTTCAATGGTAATGACCCTCCAGCCCACCTATACACATACAATGGTAATGACCCTCCAGCCCACCTATACACATACAGTGGTAATGACCCTCCAGCCCACCTATACACATACAGTGGTAATGACCCTCCAGCCCACCTATACACATACAGTGGTAATGACCCACCCGCCCACCTATACTCGTTCAATGGTAATGACCCTCCAGCCCACCTATACTCGTTCAATGGTAATGACCCACCCGCCCATCTATACTCGTTCAATGGTAATGACCCTCCAGCCCACCTATACACATTCAGTGGTAATGACCCACCCGCCCATCTATACTCGTTCAATGGTAATGACCCACCCACCCATCTATACTCGTTCAATGGTAATGACCCTCCAGCCCACCTATACACATACAGTGGTAATGACCCACCCGCCCATCTATACTCGTTCAATGGTAATGACCCTCCAGCCCACCTATACACATACAGTGGTAATGACCCACCCGCCCACCTATACTCGTTCAATGGTAATGACCCTCCAGCCCACCTATACACATACAGTGGTAATGACCCACCCGCCCATCTATACTCGTTTAATGGTAATGACCCTCCAGCCCACCTATACACATACAGTGGTAATGACCCACCCGCCCATCTATACTCGTGCAGTGGTAATGACCCACCAGCCCACCTATACACATACAGTGGTAATGACCCACCCGCCCATCTTTACTCGTTCAATGGTAATGACCCTCCAGCCCACCTATACACATACAGTGGTAATGACCCACCCGCCCATCTATACTCGTTCAATGGTAATGACCCTCCAGCCCACCTATACACATACAGTGGTAATGACCCACCCGCCCATCTATACTCGTTCAATGGTAATAACCCTCCAGCCCACCTATACACATACAGTGGTAATGACCCACCCACCCATCTATACTCGTTCAATGGTAATGACCCTCCAGCCCACCTATACACATACAGTGGTAATGACCCACCCGCCCATCTATACTCGTTCAATGGTAATGACCCTCCAGCCCACCTATACACATACAGTGGTAATGACCCACCCGCCCATCTATACTCGTTCAATGGTAATGACCCTCCAGCCCACCTATACACATACAGTGGTAATTACCCACCCGCCCATCTATACTCGTTCAATGGTAATGACCATCCAGCCCACCTATACACATACAGTGGTAATGACACACCCAACCACTTATACACATAATGTGGTAATGACCCCCCCACCCACTCATTCACATACTGTGGTAATGATCCAACCACTTACCCATACCCGTGCAGTGGTAATGACCCTCCAGGCCACACACCCATACAAATACTGTGGTAATGACCCACCCACATACCCATACCCATGCAGTGGTAATGTCCCTACAGCCCAAATACCCATACACATACTGTGGTAATGACCCACTCACCTACCCTGCAGTGGTAATGACCCTCCAGGCCACACACCCATACAAATACTGTGGTAATGACCCACCCACATACCCATACCCATGCAGTGGTAATGTCCCTACAGCCTAAATACCCATACACATTCTGTGGTAATGACCACCCACCTACCCATACCCGTGCAATGGTAATGACCCTCCAGGCCACACACCCATACACATACTGTGGTAATGACCCACCCACCTACCCATACTCGTGCAGTGGTAATGACCCTCCAGCCCCCACACTTATACACATACTGTGGTAATAACTCATCCGCCTACCTATACCCGTGCAGTGGTAATGACCCTCCAGCCCACTCACCCATACAGTGGTAATGAACCTCCAGCCCTCCTATACACATACAGTGGTAATGACCCACCCAACCACTTATACACATACTGTGGTAATGACCCCCCCCACCCATACACATTCTGTGGTAATGACCCACCCACCTACCCATACCCGTGCAGTGGTAATGACCCTCCAGCCCACACACCCATACACATACAGTGGTAATGACCCACCCAACCATTTATACACATACTGTGGTAATGACCCCCCCCACCCATACACATTCTGTGGTAATGACCCACCCACCTACCCATACCCGTGCAGTGGTAATGACCCTCCAGCCCACACACCCATACACATACTGTGGTAATGACCCACCCACCTACCCATACCCGTAAAGTTGTAATGACCTAAGGCTAGTAAAGATCAGGTTGGGCCAGTGAAGTTTTAATACCCCGCACATACATAGTGTTTGTGACGTTAACACAAGTCCATCAAGTATTGATTCCTCAAAATGTGTTCAATTCCGAGCGTTCACATATAAATACATATTAGTCGCTCCAGTGGTTATACATAAACACATTATTTTTGTTTAGCCGTTACTTTAATCGTCATACACCACTGACTGTGACTGTACTAATTACACACTATACAGCACCTATAAAATTTTTCGTTTACACCTTTTAAGTAGCAATTTGTACAGAATAATTTCCAGCCAAAACGCTAAAAAAGTCAGTAAGCTAAATTAATAATTGTCCAGAAACTTCATCAATCCTGCGAGTATTATTGTATACTAGAGTCCGCGGATCACTTCCTTCTAGTAGTACAAGTAACTCATGAACGTTTGATTTTATTATTTATATGCAGTCATGTTTAAGGTTGTTACAAATGTTCATTTTATTGCTATCGTATGGCGTGTCAACAAGTTGTTATTTTCATATTTATAATCCTGGTCTGTTTGTTGTGAGAAGCTATTACTATAAATCTTTTAAGTTTGTAAATATAGAAGCTGTAACATCTCTTTTCTTTCTATCATGCTATCAATGTTATATTTGTCATATCAGTCACTTTTCAGCCTTTAAATCTATGTACTATAAAGCTTGATGTAGTGACTGGCTTACACTAAATGTTGAGGAACTTCCCGGCATCCTACCAACATCATATGTATACTTAAATTAAATATCTCGTTTTGTTTTATTAGCCTCCAGAACTGTTATATTATAGAAATAATATAGGTTAAGTTACCTTTTTTTCCGTCAACAGTTCTTCTTTCATAAATGTGCTATGTACATTTCAAAGCGTAGAGCTTCATCATCAGGCTTTCCAAAAACGTCACATTTACATACTAAACATTAAAAACATTTAAAATATAAACTAAAACACTCAAACATATTAACACAGTACATTTGCCGGCCGGCGATAGACACCAACTGATGACCAATTGGTCATCAGTTGGTGTCTATCGCCGGCCGGCAAATGTACTGTGTTAATATGTTTGAGTGTTTTAGTTTATATTTTAAATGTTTTTAATGTTTAGTATGTAAATGTGACGTTTTTGGAAAGCCTGATGATGAAGCTCTACGCTTTGAAATGTACATAGCACATTTATGAAAGAAGAACTGTTGACGGAAAAAAAGGTAACTTAACCTATATTATTTCTATAAATATCTCGGTCTGAAACCCAAAAAAGGGTAATACTGAAATAAAAAAGCCCAAGTGGGGTATCAAACTATAGGCATTAATCTCCTAATCACGTAATAACATTATATTTTTAGAGAGACGACGTTTAAGGTCTATGCCTCCCCCCAAATAAAAAATGCTCCAAAATTCAAAAGTGGGTAATGATAAACTAATACACCCAAGTGGGGTATCAAATTAAAGGCATTCTTCCCTTGCTCCACTGCTCCAAAAACCAAAATTCAAGGAATACTGCTTAAGAATCCTGGTGAGGTCGTAGGCAGATCTTCCTCACGAGGTGACATGCCGATATCCACAAATAGGACTGTAGTAGAGTGTCTTCGTGAGACCGTAGGCAGAGCTCGACCTCGAGGCCGCAGGCCGAGTTCCACAAAGGACTTAAAAGTAGAGAATTCCTAGGCAAGGCCGCAGGCCGAGCTTACCTCACTTTCCTCACGAGCGTAGCGAGTGACGACGGTGTTGGTAAGTGAAGCTTGCAGGGGTGTCCCCTAGTCTTTATTATAGATGTGCTTATGTAAGTTATTATTTTAAACTAACACGTGATAGCCTATGAATATGTTTGTCAGTCTAAAATAGTATTTGGCCGAGGCGTTGTTTTAGAATCTAATCTTCAAAGTTGTACTCTAGCAAAAAAGCATAAGATAGCACGTGCATCATACATTTTGTTATAATGTTGCAGTCTGGTGCATGCAGATATCTTGTGGATGGTCTTAAGGTAGTAAGCAGGTGCTTGCATACACTCTGTGGTTGGTCTTGAGGTAGCATGCAGTTGCAAGCAAATATCTAGTCGTTGGACTTAAGAGGATCTTGCAGCGTTCACAGGGCAATCCTTTGCACACCATCACATATCTCAGGAAGAAAGACTTGCTGGCTTCTTTGGGACCAACTTAAGAAATAAAACAGCTAAGTTACATTTCAAACAAATATTTCTAAAGCTTTGTTGAACATATTAAACACCATACAGGTTCTCTAAGCATATTTCATTAATTAACACTATTAAACTTTAAATTAATCATTTAGGTTTTGAATTGGAGAAAGCCTTCATCTAATGAAAGCAATTGAGCTACTCGTACGTATTGCATAGCCTCAAGAGCTCACGGCACTCTCGTTTAATGTAGGTTGGAAAACTGTCAAGTCATATTAGTAGTGAGAATGATCTTTAGTTTATGCATATATAATGAATACCTATATCATAATAGCTAGAAATATTTCCATACGAATTAAATATCTGTTCAATTTGAATGAATCAAGACTATGGAGAATGTGTCACTGTAGTCCAGTGACTTGACGTCTGTGTTTCATAGTAAAACTTATATCTTAGTTTATCAACTCTAATAACTTCATAATTTTATATCACTCGCATTATCTCCACAAATACTTCAATTTATATAGAACAGGTCCCTTGTAAATTTATGGCTGACATTTTTTTAATGTTAAATAAATAACTAAGAAAGAATTTAATCTTTTTTTTCAGCGGAAACTCCGGGGAAATTACAAAACTTAGGGGAAATGGAAAGATGTTTTTTCGTGTATATATATATATATATAGCATTCAGATTAAATAGAACTTCATCTTGACAACGAATATGCGAGGGGTTTTCAATCGGGCCATGTAATATTGAGCGTTTTTATCGCTGGAAATGTGCTGGTTTCCAGTAGTGTTATGTTTTAGAAGTTTGGGTACTGTGAGGTTATTTTATATTAGGTTTACTTATGTTAAGATTGATTAGGTTATGTTAGGTTTAGTTAGATTATGTTATGTTTTATTTGGTAATGTTAGATTATATTTGTTTGGTTAGGTTATATTAGGTTAGGTTAACAAAAACTAATATAAAATCCAGCCTAACCTTTCAATACCTAATTTAATCAAACCTAACTTAACATAATGTGACCTATCTAATCGTACAAATCCAAACCTTACCCATCAATACCCAAACTAGGTATATCCTAACAAAACGACACATTGCTGAAACCGGTTCATCTCCGGTGCTAACGCTTACTAATGGTTTGATTCCAAAATATTTGTCATATTCGTAAACAGGACATAATAGCACGTTTTAAGGGCTAAATTTACGAAAAAAATATAATTCTGTTTTCAGCCGATGGGTATTCAAGGTGTTAAAGACCGACAGGAAAGCTCCACCGTATCTACGGAAACACCATGTCCTTAAGGAATAAGGCGACACCTAATCAGAATAGTGAACGTTATCTTGAGGGATCGCGATCGCCTATCACTACTTGGATAGGCACAGGTTGAACACGATCGTTAACTTTACATAATTAGCCAACTTAAAGTAAAGCCAATATATCTTTAAACAATAAACTAATCTCTAAATTTAGGTCAGTAAAATAATATCCTGGATATTCAATCTAAACCTTTGACCATATAAAACAAAGTAAATCAAGTAATTTTAGTTAATTTCAATAAAGACAATGAATAAAAATCACAACTATTTTGGATAATATGAATATACTTTTATTGATCTTAAATGCAACTTTACCATGTAACTGTATCGTGAAACAAAAATAAATTACCATTATTTAATCACCAATGTTAGAAACTATACATTTTTAAAGATTAAAATAGTGATTTTTTTATTCCTCTCCCTTAAACACTTTAATACCGCTTAAACGTTTAGCATAAAAAAGTTCCAAATTTTAAAACTCTGGTTTTCTATTAAGGTCAAGGAAAGCCTTATAGTCCAGTCAATAAATGACCCAAAATGAGGTGTAGAGTGCGTGAGCAGGTAACTAAGCGATTCCTTCAGAAACTTGTTCAGGGGGCTTAGGTTGTTAACATACCAAAAGTCCTGACTCCTAGGTGATGAGCGGGGGGGAGGAGGGGGGGGCTAAAGGTACGAATTTTGGGTTTTTCGCTTATATCTCGAAAACGGTGCATCGGAGAGAAATATTTTTAGATAATAAAATGGAGTTCTTAGAATTATCTAAAACTTTTACATTTTATGTTTTTTTCTAATTCCTAACCCTTTTCGAGCTATACTCTCGGGAAAAGTTGAAATTTACAAAAAAATCAATTTACGTCAAAATATTTATAAACATTGCATCATATTGTCTAAACCTATTCATAAACGAAAAGTATGAATAGGAAAGAAGTTGTAGATTTTTAAATTCCCTTTTAGAATATATATACATATGCTGATTAATGTCCAACCCGCCTAAAGTTACAGCTATTTTAAAACTTGTATAGCATTTTGCAATTTTCAGAAAATTAGTTTGTATATCATATTCTTAACCCACAACCTTTGTTCGTGTATTTTGTTTAAATTACAGATAACAATATCAGCAATTTGTTAGTCAATTAAATTTAATATTATTAGTCAATTAATTAACTTGATGCTGTTCGAGTTGGTAAAAGGGCTATGAATTCAATAGTTGACTTGACATTTGCAGACGTAAAGTTATCGCGCAAGGATCGGGCATTGCCAATATCTTCTGTCAGCTCATTGTTAAAAGTTCACGATGAAAGGGTAGTATTTACCCAACATTGCTCTTTCAGCGGATATGTATAAGCAAACGATCAGATGAGGATTTGATGATATATTTTGAGTATGAGTTGGCCCCATTTCCCTTAGCACTGTTCAACGAAAGTGGCATGAGAAAGACAAACAAATCAGTGCTGAACAACTTGTTTGAGTCAACCAAGAAAGATATTCTTCTGCCTCAAATGAACATTGTAGTCGATGGAGGATTTCTACTCCACAGAGTTATTTGGCCAAAAGATGCATCGGTTGTGACTATTTGTAATAGTTATATCACCTACGTCGACCACCATTATCCTGGGACTACTCGCACTGTGGTGTTTGATGGGTACGCAAACACAGGCAATAGCACTAAATCACAAGAACAAATGCGTCGTTACAGACTAAAAAGGGGTCAGCCAACATCAATTTGACATGGGACACACAAATACCTGTTAAACAGGAAGACTTTTTATAAAATCCTACCAACAAAACTAACTTCATCTCCTTACTGGAGATAAAGCTGCAGGAGAAAGGGATACATACTCTTCAGGCTACCGATGACGCTGACATCCTAATCGTGAAGACTGCTGTTGAACAATCCACTCACAACTCTGTGGCTGTCGTTGGTGAGGATGTAGACCTTGCTGTCCTGTTGATTGCTTCCACTCCTGCGACCCGAGATATCTTTATGCTGAAACCCGGACGAGGGAAAACCAAAACAATAGTACTGTCCACCCAAGAGATGCAGCACCGTAGATTTGAACACATCCTGTTCCTTCATTCATTTACCGGATGCGACACAACTTCTGCTACTTTCAGGAGAAGCAAGGTGGGCTTCTTTAAATTGTACTTGGAGTCAGAAATCATCCAGCAAGCAGCAATGACATTTTCTAACCCCTCCTCTACTTACGACCAGGTTGAAAAGGCTGGGGAGATGTGCTTTCTGAAGTGGTATAAGGTGCCAAAAAAACAAACCTCCCTTAACCAGTACCGCTTCCAATAGTTTACGAGGTCAGTGGCAAATATGAAGCCTGAAATCAGCTCCCTACCTCCAACAGAGAATGCAGCTAAACAGCACTCTCGGCGAACCTACCACCAAGTGCAGCAGTGGCTCGGTAATGAGCTGCCCCCTCAAGATTGGGGGTGGAAACGTGTAGGAGACACCCTGGTGGCAATTACAATGGAAAATCTACCAGCACCAGAGATTCTTCTGAAAACTATATTTTGCCGCTGCACCAAGGATTGTGTAATTGGAAAATGTGGCTGCCGAAAAGCGATGATCACCTGTTCTGCAGTGTGCCTCCACTGTCAAGGGAAGTGCCTGAACAGTGTGCCTGTTGACGATGAGGACGATGAAGACGATGTAGAGCCCATTCAGCAAGAGCCACCCGCTACTGAGGAAGAAGATGCCATGGAAGAACAATCATTGCCTGGGCCCTCAAGTTCAAAGAGGATGAAAATTTGATTACTTTTAAAGTTGAGAGTAAAACATTAGGAATATATTGAGAACAATGGGGTTTACAATTATTATTGTAATGGTGTAACGAAACTATCTGTAGAATAAAGTGTGAAATTTGTCATCATCATTATTTTTTCTACTTAATTTAATAACTTGCTTATAAGTGGCCATATATGTTATTAGATGAACGAACAAAGGTTGTGGGTTAAGAATATGATATACAAACTAATTTTCTGAAAATTGCAAAATGCTATACAAGTTTTAAAATAGCTGTAACTTTAGGCGGGTTGGACATTAATCAGCATATGTATATATATATTCTAAAAGGGAATTTAAAAATCTACAACTTCTTTCCTATTCATACTTTTCGTTTATGAATAGGTTTAGACAATATGATGCAATGTTTATTAATATTTTGACGTAAATTGATTTTTTTTTGTAAATTTCAACTTTTTCCGAGGGTATAGCTCGAAAAGGGTTAGGAATTAGAAAAAAACATAAAATATAAAAGTTTTAGATAATTTTAAGAACACCATTTTATTATCTAAAAATATTTCTCTCCGATGCACCGTTTTCGAGATATAAGTGAAAAACCCAAAATTCGTACCTTTAGCCCCCCCTCCTCCCCCCCGCTCATCACCTAGGAGTCAGGACTTTTGGTATGTCAACAACCTAAGCCCCCTGAACAAGTTTCTGAAGGAATCGTTTAGTTACCTGCTCACACACTCTACACCTCATTCCTTGACTGGACTATTAGCTAACATGTGCCATATTTACTGCACCATATTATGTGTGAATTTAGATACCTGACTTTTGGTATTGAAATTCAAAATTTTTTCACTATCATAACTCAAATTAATTTTTGAAACAAAAGTGTTTTGTCCGTAAATTGTTTAGCTAGTAAAGGATACCGTCACAGTACGGACATTCATCTCAATGTCGAACCCGTCTGTCGGTAACGGTTGAGATGTTCCCATATTACTTTATATGCATTAGAGTACTATGAGTTATTGGGATCTTTGGAACAGTCGTTAAGGCTTCGCCCGAATGTATCCAAAATTCCTTGTTATTTTTATGGATAATAGCATTTATAATTTTTTAACTCTTCATATAAAATAGTGATTTTGCCTGTAGTATTTTTTACGGAACAAATTGTGTACACTGCAAATTTTTAGCACACTGCAATGTAAATTTTAACTACTTATAAACAATGTAATTAAAACAGTATTAATTTTACCCACATATATTATTAAGTAATGATGAAAATTGTTTTTTTAGTTTTTCTTACGTCGTACATTTTTACTTTGTTTTCCACTAAATTATTTTCGTCCTTGGTAGACTGTTTATACAACTCATTCTTTATATTTATATTCCATTATCAGGTTCCTTCACTCTTTAGTCACTTTTACTGCTTATTTAAGTTAGGATACTCGTATTATATTGTTGTTACAGTAGTATTTATCCACCCGCCCTTCCATACACGTACAGTGGTATTGACCCACCCGCCCACCCATACACGTACAGTAGTATCTACCCACCCGCCCTCCCATACACGTACAGTGGTATTTACCCACCCGCCCTTCCATACACGTACAGTGGTATTGACCCTCCCGCCCACCCATACACGTACAGTAGTATTTACCCACCCGCCTTCCCATACACGTACAGTGGTATTTACCCAAGCGCCCTACCATACACGTACAGTGGTATTGACCCTCCCGCCCACCCATACACGTACAGTAGTATTTACCCACCCGCCCTTCCATACACGTACAGTGGTATTTACCCACTCGCCCTTCCATACACGTACAGTGGTATTGACCCTCCCGCCCACCCATACACGTACAGTAGTATTTACCCACCCGCCCTCCCATACACGTACAGTGGTATTCACCCACCCGCCCTTCCATACACGTACAGTGGTATTGACCCTCCCGCCCACCCATACACGTACAGTAGTACTTACCCACCCGCCCTTCCATACACGTACAGTGGTATTTATCAATCAGTACCACTGTGCGTGTGAGGGCGGGTGGGTGGGTCAGTACTACTGTGCGTGAAAGGCCACACGCTAAAACACTAAAAAAATACAGTCAATACCACTGTACGTGTATGGGCGGGTGGGTGGGTCAACACCACTGTACGTGTATGGGCAGGTGGGTGGGCCAACACCACTGTACGTGTATGGGCGGGTGGGTGGGCCAACACCACTGTACGTACCTACCATTGTACGTGTATGGGTGGGCGGGTGGGTCACTACCATTATACGTGTATGGGTGGGCGTGTGAGTCACTACTAATGTACGTGTATGGGTGGGCAGGTGGGTTTTATTCGTAATATTGGATATAATTACGACACAATTTGATCAATCAATGACACAATTCGAAAATGTTGTCAGATATTTAATTTTTGACAGCATTTAGATTTATTTCATTGTTAATTCTCGTATGAACAGCACTTTTTAGGTTGTGTTGCAAAATACTATAATCCAATTGATACACTTTGGAAATCAGACAGGGAATATAAACCGACGGCAGGTGAAACTCTCGATCTTCTCCTCGTGACACACTTTCCGGGATGCGTCAGGTGTGACGCTGAGCTGGCTGGGGCCAATCTCGCCGATGAAAGCCCTTAACCAAGGGCAAAACGGGTGGACTGGAACCTGGCCAAACACACTGTTACTTTTTTGAGGATGAAATGTAACAAGTTTAGCCCATATAAATCACCCGGGAGTGATGGCGTGTACCCTGCTCTTTTTGCACAAAGCACCCAACACAGTTATACAACTGCTTTGTGAACTGCTTTAAAGCTGTAGATTGTGTTAGTGACCCACCCGCTCGCCCATACACCTACAGTGGCATTGAGATTATACATTATATTATACAAATCCTGAGAGAATTAAAATTACCCTACGCTCTGCATAGCTACTTATCATAGCTACCTACCATAGGTGCCTACCATAACTGCCTAACATAGCTGCATACCATATCTGCATACCATAGCTACCTACCATAGCTGTTTACCATAGCTGCCTACCATAGCTGCCTACCATAGCTGCCTACCATAACTGCATATCATAGCTGCCTACCATAGCTGCTTACCATAGCTGCTTACCATAGTTGCTTACCATAGCTGCCTACCATAGCTACTTACCATGGCTACCTACCATAGCTGCTTACCATAGCTGCCTACCATAGCTACCTACCATAGCTGCCTACCATAGCTGCCTACCATAGCTACCTACCATAGCTGCCTACCATAGCTGCCTACCATAGCTACCTACCATAGCTGCCTACCATAGCTGCCTACCATAGCTGCTTACCACATATACCTACCATAGCTGCCTACCATAGATACCTACCATAGCTGCCTACCATAGCTGCCTACCATAGCTGCCTACCATAGATACCTACCATAGCTGCCTACCACAGATGCCAACCATAGCTGCATATACAGTTTTAGGCAAGTCTTTAATTTGTTTAATACTATTAAAACTATAAAAATAAATGTTAATGTATTTGTCGCCATACCAAGGACTTGGACATATATTAATAATTGTTTACATTAACAGGGGTCAGTTCATGTAGGAGGTGTTAAAATTTTCAAATTTATGTCTACATCAAGTTTAACCTCATAAAGGTTAATAGAGTAACAAATGCAAACCAGCGGTCAAAAATAAGACCCAGTCAGAAAATATAACCTCTAATAGGTTTTGAGTCATAATAATAACGTTTCTTAAGAACAAGGAGAGTTGCTGTTAATGTATATAAATTAAATGACCAGATTTGAGAAATTAATTGTTTTCTATTTGATAAAAAATAATAAATAAAATAATGTTCAAGAGAACCTTAAACATATTTTTTTAGAAAATGCCTTTTGTCACAAGCCCAACTATTGAAATGGTTTAGTTATTTTTGAAATAATAAAATAACTATTTTTATATATCACTCTTTAATCACCATAGCAAACAATCAACAACGTTTTTAAAACTTTCAAGAATTGTTAAATAAGGGATAGTGAATTTTCAAACTTTCATTATATCCGTTAATGATTTTATCAGCTGGCACCGCAAATAGATTGCTCAGAACCTTACTTACTCACGTGTGAGACTGTCCACACCCGTTTATTTTCTTCATTCTCTTGACTGAAGAAAAATTCATAAAATGTAATGGCAAAGCTATTGAAACAACATATTTCACACATAATAATTAAGACGGGAATAGTTGTTATAGGACTTGTGACGGTATGTATTTTCTAAAACCATTTTTATCAAAGAAAATTTATAATTCATTTATTAAATATTTTTGGAAAAAATTAATCCATCTATCACATTTTACAGTTAACTTATAGTTGTGCACAATAACTATCCTCATCCTTAAGAAGAATTAGGCGTAAGACATCAAAACCTTTGAGAGGATATATTTTCTAACTTGGTTCTCCTTTTGACTGGGGTTTGAACTTTTTATTAAACTTAAAAAAAAGCCTTCAAAATGAGTTGGAACTCGGTGTAGGCACATTTTTGAAAATGTTAAGAGCCTCTACAAGGGCAATCACGTGATTGTGCAAAGGACGAATAAAAGTTGCAAAAATATTTGGCATAGTGACAAAACACATAACTGCACGTTTCATAAACTTTGAATTGTTTTGATTGTTTTAAGATTCAAATTATACTCAAAACTTTTTCCCAATCCTGCGTGTTTGGAAGTTGGCATAAACAAAAGTTGATTGTGTCTGTTAACAGCACAGATTTTAAAAATCACCTGTTACAATTCGTTAGCTTAGAATGACAAGGCTCTAAGTGGAATGTAGTTAGTTTTGAGAAAATAGGTGTTTAATGTTTTTGTTTACTGCAACTTACACGCTGTAAACAAAGTGGAATGCTTTTATTTTGGGTGTTTCAATAAACCGCAAGTTCACAGCAACCGTAGTATTCCACGGTAACTAGAATAATACGGTAGGGTTCACGCGCACGGTGCGCAGTAAATCTTGGTGGCAATGACGTCACACAGACGTATCAGCTGGTTCATCTGTTACACTGAATGCAGTAATAATCAGTAACTGCTTTTCCTAAATCCTAAATTAATAACTATTACTAAGGCTACACAAATACTTTCAATAACAATATTATTAATATATATTATTATCACACACGATCGCCCTCAGCTGCTGACATTGCCACCGTCAACGGCATTTAACGTTATAATAAATACGCAGTGAATAAAGTTTTTCCGTAGCTATTTTGTATTATTTATTATATTTTTGCATTAATAATCGTTGTTTATATTTAATAGACGTGTATTATATAAAGTGGGACTCTATTTGAAAGTTTAAAAAATATACGATACAAACTCGTATTTAAAATACAATTTAAAAATTGTGATTACTTACCAATAACGCATTGCCGTCGTATTTTGAGAGATATTCTGGCATAGTTTGATTATAATTTTAGGTAATTTTTCTTATTTTAACGAATTCCTCTAATTTGACCAAATTTGTCTCTTAAATAAACATAAGTTATACATACAATTTACATACTTATTCAAACACTAGTAATACGTTAATTTAGAATTTTTTTCAGTTTCTTGCATTTTTTCTATGATCTTCTTTTTGTAAAAAACTGTTTTTTATGATTGTTCTTCCTGTTTAGCTCTTTCATCCTTATGAATGATAGTGTTTGGACTTAACACATTATAGCAAATTCGTCTGTTATTAAATTTTTGTTGTAACTTATTCGCAAGTGTTTTCATGACATTACCACATTTATTAATACCGTTGCCATGACATGCTTAGACTCTTTTTCACATTGTACAACTATTTCCATCCATTCTTGATATGGGTTAATCAGAGACCCTCTTGATAAAGTTCAAAGCCAGTCTCTATTCTTAACTTGTACTAGTCCTGTTTTTCGCCATACATAAATGTTGATTGTAAGTTTAGTTTTTAAACACGATATGCAACGTATCCTGCCAACACTTTTAATAAGTCCGTCTTTAGACTAGGTTCGTCTTCGAGCTTGACTAGGATGGACATTTCCTGAATAAAATTGTCAACTGTTGATTTGAATTCCTTGTCATCGAAATTATTCTCCGATAATTTATTTTGCTGATCAACTGATTTAAAGACTTCAACACTTAATGTCTCACAATTTTCACTTAAACAGTTTCCCGTTGTTATAATTTCATATGCTCTCCGACTAAGGAGAAAGGATTTTATCGTATGTGTTACTGTAGTAGGAAGAGGGTGGTCATAAAATCGTCCCATACCTCTAATTTGTGAGAAATGGGACTCCAGAACATCTTGATTACATTTGGATGATAAAATGTAGCTATAACCCTCTGATTGTAAATTTTTAACAGACCTTGCAGACTTCTAATTTAAATCATATATCTAAATTGAAAAGGTAATAATTTCGATTTGCCAATAACTCTCATAGAAAAACACAAATCAAAAAGTTTCTCTAAAATTATATTTTGTTCATTTAAGTTTGTACCATATGCACTTTTGAGTTGGTACACCGTTGGATTGTGACGAAGTCTTGAGTTAAAAATGTCAAATCCATCATTTACCGTTAGACAAAATTCAACAACGTGATCGTTTCCAGGGGAAATATGCCAAATTGCCTTTCCAGCAGTTCTAGAAACAGTTCAGCCACTTTCCTCATATTTTTCCTGTTATATCCAGCAACTAGAAGGTATTTCTCAGAAATTTATTGGTCAAATTTTAAATCATAGCTTTTTAGTGGCTAACTAGATCTGCCCAAACACTTTTATTCACTGTATTTGGAAAACTCATAACCATCATTTAATATACGGTTTCTCAGAATCTTTAGAAGATGAGGGACGTCACATAAACCCTAGATTACACGATTTTCTGAGATGGGTTTTGTATACTAGGCGTTTCGTATGTAATTTCAAGATCTTATAATAGTTTTCTGTTTGGGCCACCAATATCACAAACAAATGCTTGAACTCGAAATCCAGTTGACTTGATTACATTAATTGTATCAAAAAACAACTTTGTTTTTACTGTCTGGTCAAAACTGTATTAAATTGGTTGTTTTCACTTTCCCCCTAAGCTTCGAATAATCATAACCTGAACGTTATTGTGTGGCCCCCTGAATATATCTTGAAGATAGTCATAACAAATGTCTGATTTTACTTTCATCGAAACACAAAATGACATCTTTTGAAAATTAACATTACAAATTGCTGATTCATTAGACCTATACTAACATCTAAAAACCCAGGTGGAGTCAATAATTAATTGTGCCAGTCGTCGTTTAATTGTTACCTCACTTGGTAGAGGGTAATTCAAAACTTTTCTTAGATACAAGAGGATGTTTTCGATAAACAACGTACTGTAACGCCCTTTGATATGTCTTCAGAAGCCCAATTTGTTAATTTATTTTTCTATATATATTGTTGCTACATAATGAAAACATATTTTCAAATTTGTTCATTTTATGCTTTAATGTGTCTATTATTAAATTGGCTGACTTCAAATCATTAAACAGTTTTCATTGATTTCTTTTAGGTACGAGTTTTTTTTTGACTCAATGTATATTAAGTTACTTTTTGTACTTTGTAGTAAGGATTCTATGATTAATTCATTCTCACTAAGTTGTTCATGAGAAACTTCTTGTTTAGAGTTATCTATTAAAGAGGTAATAATTTGTTTATTTTCCAGTTTATCAACAAGAATACTGCTTTTTGACAAGGTAGATGATGTACTCGGCCCCAATGGCACTTTAAGGCTTGGGAAAACACTTTTCTTCCAAATAAATCTTGGATTAAGATTCAATAAACCTGACTTTAAATCTATCTCAAAGTCACATGCTGTAAAGTGCTCAGAACAAATTACTGCCGTTTTAGAATTAGACACATCCTTCCTCTTACAAAAACGAACCCACTGTTTATGAATTAGTTAATCTTTAGGAAACCTATGGAATGTTATACCTAACCAATATCGCTGTGATTTGTACACCCCACAAGGCATGTTAACAGTTTACATAACTCACTCATAAACAAGTAAAACAGTACAACACACAATAACAAAAGTGCGACTAAAACAAACTGAATTCATAAGAATACACGACGTCCCTGGCACGAAAGTGCACTGCACATCCTCGTGGTCCCTACCGTCTACCATCATTTCCAAATTTGAATTGCTTATTCATTTACGTACGTATTGATATTGTTGTTAAACGGTTGGTTAATATTAAAAGATGGTTCCATTGGTTTGTCCTATTAATCCAATAAAAAGATGGTCGTTTGGTTTGGATTTGGAAATGTGGATTTGGAAATAAATAACACGTGTCAGGTATTGAAACAGCTGTTAAATTGAGCGTAACATTAATATTCACTCTTGAATTATTACAACAGTTATTACGCTTTTTTTTAATAAAAATAATCAGTTCTTTTGTCTGAAAATGGTCTATTTTTATTTATTTTGGCCAAATTTCTATAATAGTACTAGTAAGTATTAGTATAGTCTTAATAATAGTTATTAACGGGTTACAGCCTTATGTTAATGAAAACAGTGATTTAGGAAAAGCAGTTACTGATTATTACTACATTCAGTGTAACAGGTGAACCAGCTGATATGTCTGTGTGACGTCATTGACACCAAGATTTACGCGCACCATGCGCGTAAACCCTACCGTATGATTCTAGTTACCGTGGTAGTATTCAAGAAAGGAGTAGAGTATGAGACCTAGTGTAGTGACTGACTAAAGGAAAAAATGGAATAATTTTAAAGTTAAAGTTTTTTTTATAATGAGCCAAATTCATAAAAATCATGTTCATTCATTTTTAACACTCTGATTGGGTGGCTATGATTTATATCTTAAAGTACCAGGCAGGCTTAGTGGAGAACAACATTCTGTGCTCTTCATTTCCTTTTCAATTATACTGTGGGCATTGTCAACTTCCTGGATGCAAGAGTGGCCAGGTACTGAATGTTTCATTGTGATTTTTGTAACATGAGGATAAACATGGAGGAAGTTTTGCACAGCACAAGCAATGAAGGAGTTCCAGTTTTGGCAACACACGAATCACTCCACAAGACCAGCTCTGTAAACTCATGCACGATACCTACTTGAGACAACATTTTAAACAAAGCACTTGCCAAATCATCCTCTTCGCCCCGACATAGCTTCACTTCATAAAGTATAGTTCATTGTGTTAGACTGAGAAAAGTGTACAGTTAGCTTGTAAGTATTTAGCTTTTGCTTATAAAAAAGAGATACTTGTGCTTTTGGACATAAAATGAAGTTTTCTCTGTATCTTTTGTTGTTTTCTCACATTGCTGTTTTTTTCCAGCTATATACTTCTCATACAGTTCACGTTAATCCGCTGTGACTATACTTTGAAAAGTGGAAACCTTGTACGCTTCACAAATGTCACACATTTTGTATTTTCTACAATGAAAATCTAAATTAAATTCTGATACAAAAATAAATGTAAATAAATGCTAAGCTCAGCTGGTTTGTTGTTCTCTTCCTCACATTTTTTCTTGTACATGCTACACATTTTATAAACATTTAGGTCTAGCTGTAAATATTGCCGATTTGTTGTAGGATTCTATTCTAAGAAAATAACTTGTGTTCTCTTACATAGTATTCAATTCCACATTTAAAGAACATTTTGACTCGTCCATATGATTTAGGAGTATTTAGTCAAAAGATCGTCTTTCTGGTGCACGTCATTGAAATCACCTGATTTCTAATTCATCATTTTCATTCTACACCCACCCAACCTTACAAGTAAAGCGTTATTGACCCATCCTCCCACACCTTCACGTAGATTTTTACTGACCCACACACCCCTACATGTACAGTGGTGTTAACCCACTCACCCAACCTTACACGGGCAGTGGTGTTGACCCACCCACCCACCCCTACATGTACAGTGGTGTTAACCCACTCACCTACCCCAACACGTACAGTGGTATTGACCCACCCGCCCACCCTTACAAGTACAGGAGTGTTGACCTACCCACCCACCCCTACATGTACAGTGGTGTTAACCCATTCACCCACCTCAACACATACAGTGGTGTTAACTCTCCCGCCCATCCCTTCCCAGATCATAGACGTGAATTGCTTTAAATCACTCATTTTCATACAATATACACAAAGAGGTTAATTAACAGCTTCCAATGCAAAGCATAACATCAGCTGCTTGGTACTAAAAAGGAACAGCTGACTAGATGGAACCTTTTCACATCAAACTTTTTTCCATAGAGGTACTGCAAGAGTGACAAGGTTCTAACTATATGGGTTAAGCATAACAAGGTCCCAACTACCTAAGATGGAACCTTGTCACACAGATTTGTAAATTGTAAGTCATCAGATGGAACTGTGCCATTTTGTTTATTCAGTACTGGAACAAGATATGTCAGTCAAAGTCAGTGCACTTTATAGAAGATTTGATATAGAACCCTGTCACACTAGTTACTAAGTTTTTCCAAATTTGTAAAATGGAACCTTGTCATTCTAAGCTAACGAATTCTTACTTCCAAAATATGACAGTCAAAACGTGTTTTGCACGGTAATGAAAACCGTTCATAACTAAATCCATGCATTTTTCAATGTTCATCGCATTCTAAAAATGTTTAACATTCGTTTACCCGGACATCCAACGTGGAACTGGTTAGGTGTGCGAGAAACACATCTGTTGGATGTCTCGGAGTTTCACATAAGTCACGTTCTTAAAAATAGAAGGGTCCAACACCAGCATGACTCAACGTTACATCTATTAGAATACCGATTTCAACAGTCTTCAAGGGAATCTTCTCTTCTCAAGGCCAATTTATTAATTTTTTTAGTTTTATTTATTTTTGTGTGAATGTTATTAGCTAACAATTATCACAGTGTTTAATGCCGAAATTCTTCTTCAATGTATAATAATGAGCTTGTGGTTTCACTTCTTCTAACTAGTACAGTAATTAAATGTCATTTAAATGATGCTTGTATAGTCCCTTCCCCCTACTTTTTTATACAATAGGTCTACATTTTATACATTTAGGTTTAAAGTTTTTTCAGCTATGCCATTCATTATATAGGTTGATGCTCAAACATTTGAAGTATTGTGGAATATTGGGAGTAATCTGAGGTCCAAGATATACGAATCAAGGTCCCGATGCTTTATGAAAACAGTCAAGAGGGTTGAACCGTTTCCAATATGAGAAATATTTAAAGAAATGTTCACTAAATATTAATAACAAATTACACTGAAAAATTTTAAAAGAAAAACACTTAAGTCACCTTCTACATCCTTAACCTATTATTATCTTAGAAATATTACAACCCTTTTGAATTTTAAATACACCATTGTTTTCAGAGTAGAAAGGCAATGTTAATAGGCATGTTGCAAGACTGTCTTCTTATTACAAATATAAATTCAACTTAAACATATTTATTCTATTGATATCTTAAAAAGATACAACCCTTGGAACTTTAAAAACACAATCGTTTTCAAGGCAAAACGGCAATATTAATAGACATTGCGTTACATATTGTCTTCTCATTAGGAATTCGGAACTTGATTCCTTAATCGTTGACCTCAAGTTACTCGCAATATTCCATAATACTTAAAAAGTTAGAGCATCTATCAATATAATGGCATGACATAAAAAAGCTTTAAATATAAATTGTAAACAAAAAAGTGGGGGGAAGGGATTTAACGTCAAACCAAAACCAAACCTTGTTGCCATAACAGTTCACGCATCTTCCCCTCCACCGCTCCTCCCACACTTACTCCACTGTTCCCCTCCATCGTTCCTCCCACAGTTACTCCACTGTTCCCCTCCATCGTTCCTCCCACAATTACTCTACTGTTCCTCTCCACCGCTCCTCCCACAGTTACTCCACTGCCCCCCACCCATCGCTCCTTTCAAAGTTACTCTACCGTTCCCCTCCAACGATCCTCCTACACTCTACTGTTCCCCTCCGCCGCTCCTCCCACAATTACTCCACTGTTCTCCCACACCACTCCTCCCAAAGTTACTCTACTGTTCCCTTCCATCGCTCCTCCCACAGTTACTCCACTGTTCCCCTCCATCGCTCCTCCCAAAGTTACTCTACTGTCCTCCCCACACCACACATACCTGTTGAATATGTCATCATTCGACTATAACATTTAATTTGTTAGAAATTTGTAAATATTTACATTCATACTTACCGTTGTTTAGTATTATTCTTACTATAGTCCATAAATTATCTACATTCTTACTATATACTGTTTATACACGGTATCTCTCAACTCTCTGATATCCTTTTAGCTATTGTTACTAGTCAAAATGGGATTAGAAATATTACATTAAAATGGTCCAAAGCCCTTTCTGTTATCCTTACAGACACCATTTTTTTCTTAAAAATTTATATACTAAGAACAAGTATTATTGGGAAAAACATTGCAAACTGCTTTACGGAACCCATTTTTATAAAAATAGTCTTTCTTCCCAGCCAAACAATGTTAAAATTGCGACTATTTTTAAAATAATTAGTTTAAAATAATAATATATAATTTACTTTGAATTTTTAACTTAAATTAAAAATACTTCTCCCATTATTGTTACACCCACAAGGCAAACATTGCATTGCGTGTGTGACCCAGTTGTCAGGTAGAGGGACACGCATTTGTAAAGTACACTTGGCCCAAGCTTTATTGTGGCAAAAAAATAAGTTTAATACAAGTAAATGCCAGATTTTTAGATTCTAATAATGCATAAGGCTTTAGTTCAAAGTCTACAAAGTAAGCTGTCAGACACAGTATTCACACACGCAATATTACACGCACAACATCACACGCCACGTACGTGGAATAATAAATAACTCATAGAAAACTACACTACATATTATGAGAACGTTTGTAAAGTGTTAATTTACAATCATAAAATGTTGAGATATACTATCATCATTCAACTTAATACGTTGAAAATCAAATAAGCACCGTTCTGTTGGCAGTTTATTGTAACTGTTTGTACCAAAAATATAAACATTTGTAGATCGTATATAACTAAAATAAAATATTACAATAGCTTACCTAACTTCCCTGGAAAGCTGCTTGAAATCAAAAGAAAGTATTACTTCATGTTATACGCTATTATTACAATAATAACAAGTTATATGGTATTTAATCGTCTTACCTTGTTAGTGAGCTGAATGTAAGTACATGGTAAGATATGTTGCATACTTATTGTTAACTCTTGTGCAATTGTATGTAAATTTTTAGTAAATGTGGAAATATTTAACTATAAAAATTAATGTTCTTTTAAATATAATGTAATTTATTCGGATTACAGGTCAAAATCCTTCGTTATTTATCAGATGGCATGTCCCCACTCATCCAAAAATTACAAGATGTATGTTACAGTACATGAGCAAGTTACATAATGTTACATATAGTAACGTACGTAGTAGTTCGTTGAGCAATCTTCCTTAAATTGAATGATTTTCATATTTACAACTGGCTTTCGTTTCAAACTAAAATATGTATCAACAAGAACAGAAGGAATTCCTGTACATTCCCTAAAACTCTCATAAGAGTCATAATGCCTAGGTCTCTGACATAGAATAAAAGCGTTATGTCCCCAATGATAATTATTAAATATAATTCATTTAGAACGTATGAAAAACTGTTCTACAAAAAACGCTTCCTATCCATGAAACTTCCTATATAATGTCGGGTTAAATGTACAAACCTACACACCAGTACATCAGAAGTGAAGACAATGAAAGACAGACTCAGTAAACTCTGTCGGGTATATACGACACTCCCGGAAACTACAAGAGAATAATAACTGTACGTACTCCAATCTTGGAACATGGTGTGTATGTGAACAAAGAGTCGGCTACGTACTGGTTGACCTGGTTTATTTATTAAGTATAAATTCTCGACTATCGTATTATTTTAAGTATACAGGGTTGGGCAAAAGTCTGGAATATATTTATTAATTTCAAAACCATTGAAAGAATTGTAATGAAACTTTGTAGTTATGTACATGTTCCTATACCAAACACAAGGTCATATTTTACTTGTTTTTTTGCATACCCAGGGGATGGCCCATGAAGGAAGTATTAATATCGTTAAATGTAAGCCTACCTCGACTTATACCTCATTTTAAAGGTCTTTGTACAATACAAAAGTGCAAACCTGAGGTCAAAATTCACAAAATACAAGGATTCAAAGAATTTAATGTCATATTACAAATTCTTCTCAGTTATACGGCTATTTATTGTTTCAAGTCCCTGTTGCTGATTATGTTGTTATTGTTAATAACCGTAACAAACGACTGCGTTATAAAAATAGCTATCCTTTTTAACTAAGATAAAAATAATAAAAATGTATTAAAACACTTTTGACAGTAGGTTTACCTAAAAATAGTTTAAGATGATTATTATAATAATTCGATACTTATTTTTAGTGAAATTTAATTTCTCATACTCAGTTAGATAAATTATAGCTCTACGCAGCAATAGATAATAACTATCTTACTTTTGTCTTCAGCGGTGTTAGTTACATGGCATTAAATTCTTTGAGACGCTATATTTTCTGACTGGGTTACTCCTTTGATCTCAGGTTTGCACTTTTGTGTATTACAAACAAAGACCTTTAAAATGAGGTATAACTCGAGGTAGGCTTACATTTAAAGTTTTTAAGACCTGCTTCATGGGTCATCCCCTGGATATCCAAAAACAAGCAAAATATGTATAAATGTTTGGTATACGGACATGTACATAACTGCAAAGTTTCCATACATTTTTTTTAATGGTTTTGAAATTAGAAAATATATTCCTGACTTTTACCCAACCCTGTATCTGAAATAACAGTAGTTCAGTGACTTACAGACTTCGTTTCCACGCGAGTTTTTGGTATTTCAGTGACGGTAGAGTTAGAATCACTAATATTTAATAGTAAATCACTGAACGGTGAATTCCGACTCAATACCACTAAAATAGGGTAGTATCTGATTCAAACCAATTTTATAGTGTTTCAGTAAACAGTATACATTGATTAAAGAGCTTGCAGAGGCTGTCGGACATGTCGGTTTTAATCCCAGAAGAGCAATGTTATTTTCGATACGTACACATGTTTATGTAGAACCAAATTAAACAGTAATTTTTAAACTTTTTTCTAAGCAAATTATATTTGATCAAGAGTGGAATTTCACGTTGGAATTGCTTTGCGAATATTTAATTAGTTTTATAGAGAAAATATGAGAAATATTTAGGCTGAAGCTTTTTTACATATTTTTCAAAACTAGACATATTTATTCAAAATATCAAAATTAAATCCAATGCGCAATACGATAACGTTTAAAACGATACCTCATACACAAATGTTGGTAAAAAATTACGAAAAAATATAGATTCACAAATAACATTGTTCTTATGGGATTAAAACCAACGTAGCCGACAGCCTCTGCAGACTCTTAAATACTGTTATAATATTTCAGTGAACTGTAGATCTCAATTCAATACTAGTTACTCAGCGAAACGCATATCTCATCTCTGAGAGTTTTCAAGCGCAACGTCAGTTAATAATAAATCATGCCTTCATTATTTGATTGGTGCCCGTCTCCCATGTAAACGCGTATCTCATACATAAAATGGCACAGCCTTTTACTCATAATTTTTGCAATTATAAATTTGTTGTAAAATTTAAAATATGTGTTTTCCTATCCATGAAAAATAAAAACACCAAATTTCATTATGACAAGCCAAACAATTTAACTAAAACTTTCGCTTCAATTTGTTATTTTATTTCAAATAATGCATCGTTTATGTTTTAATATAGATTCATCTAATTATAAAAAATAAAATGTTTGTAAATGTGAACTTGTTCCACAAGCAGGGGAATATTTGAGAATTCTGTTGGACAAATTAGTACAGCTAACATCGCATGTACCACGATGTTAGTTTTGTATCAAGCAAACAGTCTCAAACCGTATGCGAACTTTGTCCATACCGACCTCAAACATCTGCTATTAACACTGCACACACACATTCAATATATAGTTGCTGAATTTATGTCCCCGTTTATAAAACTATATAATAATAATATATATTTCATTAGTTAGTCTGTGTGGTACATTGAACCCATATATAGGTTGTAACAATATTTATTTGTATCTACAAATCAAATTCACATAAATATGAATAAATAAAAGAAAAATATTCAATAAAAATTAGAAATGTTAATATTAAATTATTCTGAAATGTTTAATGTGTTATTTTAACTTATGTTTGAATTAAATGACATTTAGGCCTAAATATTTTAATTTTGTTAGTAGTATGTTGAACATGTTTACATCACAATATTTATTTGTTCGCCGACCACTTTTCATGGTAACTGTAGTTAGTAGTATGTTGAACGTGTTTACATCACAATATTTATTCGTTCGCCGACCACTTTTCATGGTAACTGTAGTTAGTAGTATGTTGAACATGTTTACATCACAATATTTATTTGTTCGCCGACCACTTTTCATGGTAACTGTAGTTAGTAGTATGTTGAACATGTTTACATCACAATATTTATTTGTTCGCCGACCACTTTTCATGGTAACTGTAGTTAGTAGTATGTTGAACATGTTTACATCACAATATTTATTTGTTCGCCGACCACTTTTCATGGTAACTGTAGTTAGTAGTATGTTGAACATGTTTACATCACAATATTTATTTGTTCGCCGACCACTTTTCATGGTAACTGTAGTTAGTAGTATGTTGAACATGTTTACATCACAATATTTATTTGTTCGCCGACCACTTTTCATGGTAACTGTAGTTAGTAGTATGTTGAACATGTTTACATCACAATATTTATTCGTTCGCCGACCACTTTTAATGGTAACTGTAGTTAGTAGTATGTTGAACATGTTTACATCACAATATTTATTTGTTCGCCGACCACTTTTCATGGTAACTGTAGTTAGTAGTATGTTGAACATGTTTACATCACAATATTTATTTGTTCGCCGACCACTTTTCATGGTAACTGTAGTTAGTAGTATGTTGAACATGTTTACATCACAATATTTATTCGTTCGCCGACCACTTTTCATGGTAACTGTAGTTAGTAGTATGTTGAACATGTTTACATCACAATATTTATTTGTTCGCCGACCACTTGTCATGGTAACTGTAGTTAGTAGTATGTTGAACATGTTTACATCACAATATTTATTTGTTCGCCGACCACTTTTCATGGTAACTGTAGTTAGTAGTATGTTGAACATGTTTACATCACAATATTTATTTGTTCGCCGACCACTTGTCATGGTAACTGTAGTTAGTAGTATGTTGAACATGTTTACATCACAATATTTATTTGTTCGCCGACCACTTTTCATGGTAACTGTAGTTAGTAGTATGTTGAACATGTTTACATCACAATATTTATTTGTTCGCCGACCACTTTTCATGGTAACTGTAGTTAGTAGTATGTTGAACATGTTTACATCACAATATTTATTCGTTCGCCGACCACTTTTCATGGTAACTGTAGTTAGTAGTATGTTGAACATGTTTACATCACAATATTTATTCGTTCGCCGACCACTTTTCATGGTAACTGTAGTTAGTAGTATGTTGAACATGTTTACATCACAATATTTATTTGTTCGCCGACCACTTTTCATGGTAACTGTAGTTAGTAGTATGTTGAACATGTTTACATCACAATATTTATTTGTTCGCCGACCACTTTTCATGGTAACTGTAGTTAGTAGTATGTTGAACATGTTTACATCACAATATTTATTTGTTCGCCGACCACTTTTCATGGTAACTGTAGTTAGTAGTATGTTGAACATGTTTACATCACAATATTTATTTGTTCGCCGACCACTTTTCATGGTAACTGTAGTTAGTAGTATGTTGAACATGTTTACATCACAATATTTATTTGTTCGCCGACCACTTTTCATGGTAACTGTAGTTAGTAGTATGTTGAACATGTTTACATCACAATATTTATTTGTTCGCCGACCACTTTTCATGGTAACTGTAGTTAGTAGTATGTTGAACATGTTTACATCACAATATTTATTTGTTCGCCGACCACTTGTCATGGTAACTGTAGTTAGTAGTATGTTGAACATGTTTACATCACAATATTTATTTGTTCGCCGACCACTTGTCATGGTAACTGTAGACTTTCATAACGTGTATTATTTGAGTTTTTACGTTTTTTTTTCAATCCTCATTGTTCGTTATATTAATTTAATATGAGTAAATATTGATTTTTAATATTTTTAACTGTTAGAGCATTTATAAACATAAGATTTTAGTTAGTACATAAGTTATAGATCGTATCGCTTTCGAAGCCAGCTACCAAACCAATAAAAAATATTTTTAAAAAACAGAATAATAAACAATGTCTATATAAACTAAAATCTACTCTACGAACTACTTAGTGTCTTCATGTTTAAATATTTATTCAGTAAAATACGAATAAATAAATAATTCATAAACGAATAATTCATTTAAGTTAATACTTTTGTACATTGCTATGTCATGTACTTTTGTACATTGTTATATCATGTACTTTTGTACATTGTTATGTCATGTACTTTTGTACATTGTTATGTCATGTACTTTTGTACATTGTTATGTCATGTACTTTTGTACATTGTTATGTCATGTTCTTTTGTACATTGTTATGTCATGTACTTTTGTACATTGTTATGTCATGTACTTTTGTACATTGTTATGTCATGTACTTTTGTACATTGTTATGTCATGTACTTTTGTACAATGATAATTTCATATAAAAAAACAGTATTTCTTGTTCTAACCGCTACATTTTTACTCTATACATATTCTTAATAATATATTAACCGATTGAATAGTACATGTCAGTAATTTTTAACTACAATAACAAAAATTGAGTGTATATACATAGATATAACAATGTTAGAAATAATATGCCTTTAAAAACTACAAGTTAAAAAAGTAATGTTTATACGTTTGTATTTGATAAGTTAAACATTGCTTGAAGCTATACTCACTAGTTGTGTGTGCAATCACCTATGACAGCTGCTAGCAGTAGTGGCCAATCTCAGTTCTATCAGGTCAATCGTGGTCCCAGCCACCCCTATTTCCGATTGCCTAAGGTGGCCTGGTTTAACATTTTACTCACCATAGTTTTGATTAAGTTTCAATTACTAAAGGAATTCGTCGTGTGTTTGAATTACTTTTTGGGGTATATTTTCTTGGACAATAATTTTCTATATACCAGAGTCAAAGTTATAGTGATCTAATTTACATTATATATTTTAATAAAATACTAATACATAAAGTAATTAATTGAAGGTTATACAGTTATATTGGTCTAACAAAACTGTAGACTTAGAGGCATCACGTGATATTTTTTTGTTGAAATATGAACATTAGTACAAATTAATAAACGCCTAAAATGTGATCGAGGTATTGAAGTATTTTAAGCAATATATTAAAACTTATTTGTAATATTTTCAAATTTAAAGTCAGGAATAAGCAATATAATCCTTACAAACTTGTTATATTAATTATTCTAGCATGCTTATTTATTATGATACAAAGGATTCCTAACTATCAGTTCTTCGTTATAGTACAGTTTTAAAAATCTTTAAATAGATTTTGTTTTCAATCAACAGTATTTACTGTCATTTCGTATACAACGTTCATCCCATTTGTTCTAAATAAAAGCTAAAACTGTAATTATTAAAGCTCAAGTGTTCTCACATGTAAGGAAAGAAGTTATGCTGTAAGTACATTTCCTTTGTGCAATTTGATTTTTCAGTTCTGTTATTTACGTAACTAAGATATTCCGATTATGGACCAAGAAACAACATGGGCACCTGTTTAACAATATCACACTAGAAAGTATTGTTGATATAAAATGGGTTTTTAAATTGGCCAAAAAGGAAGGCTGCAATAATCTGCTTTTATCATTTAACATAGAAGGTTCAAACTCACCATAACACCAGACAGGCTTTGCTTAATTCATTATACTGTTTATAAATTGACTTATTTATTCACAGCACAGTATGTTTTTAAAGTTTCATACAACTCAACATGAAATGTTCGAACAGACAGGCCTATTTTACTTAGGCAGTACTTGTAATGATGTGTTTAGTTAGTTGTCACGTTCAACTGTTGTTACTCACGCCAACCGCAACGTAAACGTGGACACACTTATTGGTGTTAATGGAACAACTGAAGCATAGTTTAGTCTAAAATTGAATCTAGTAGAAAGATATTAGCGCAGGAATCTTCATATGGAGACTTCCACGGTCAGTAATCAAACTATTCACATTATTGTAATCCGTGCTTGACCGTGTCTGATAGCTATGTCCACTATGTACATGCTGCCTATGTTTTGAGTACATTGCAGCACACATTATGAGTTCAGACTCTGTCACTGTCTCTATGCCCGTGTTTACAATCTGAGGCCCCGAGAGCATAAATAGAGACAGTGATAGAGTCTGGTTTCATATACTCTGTGGCTCGAGTAGCAGAGTGTGTCACCTTCAAGATGAGTGCTGCAATGTACTCGAAACGTCGGCAACATGTACATAGCTATCAGACAAGCTGCAACACAGAATACGATAATTTTAATATTAGCGCAGGCTTTATTCCTTTGTAGAATAAATATGGGATTTAGAAAATATATCTCCAATATTAAAACAACGTTTATGATCAGGAAAATATACAATAGTGAGACCCATCCCCCCACCCAAACTGGAAGTCATGCCGTACTGGGGGATGGCTCGAAACCAGACAGGCGATAGGATCACGGGTGGCAGTCGGAAGGTTAAATCACAACTCAGCAGCTGAGCGAAAAACTATTTATTAAAAACAATATTTTCACCAAAAGGGTGATTAGGTATTTGAAATAACAAAATTGAACACTTACGTTAGAGAGCCTCTAGCCGGTCAACGTATCGTGTACAGCGGCAGACGAGGACAGGTCAAACGACAGACCAACCTGACAGACCGAGAGCTGGAATCACGGAACGACAAAGTCCGAGCCAACGGCCACGAAAGAAAACAAATCGACGGCGTACGAGCGATCTCAGGCAGCCTGGCAAACCACGACGACAAGTAAACAACAAATGTACAGGTCAAACGACCCTGTACAACAGGAATCCTCATAATGATTTTTAACAGTACAAAAACACAAAAAATATCTGTGAAACAAAAGAAAAAAGTGTCATACCAAATAATCAAGTATTATAACATCCAATTCAGATTTAATAATAAAAAAAATTATACTCACAAGAGTTTGATAGATCCTAGAAAGTAAAACTGGATGTTTTAAAATAACAATTGACAATAAATATTGTATATAGTAATAATATCAATTTTTAATGTAATGTCAAAAATATCAAGTTATCAGCTGTTTGTACATTTCAATATGTTTTTTCTCTATATTGTTAGAATAATTTCAATTCATTACAGTCCATTATTTTGTTCAAACAACATCGTGCATTATTTTCAGTGTTTTAGTTTTATTCAGTTCCATTTGGTCCTTAGAGCAAAGGATATTATTTTGTTTCAGTCAAAAAGTCAATCATTTTTTGTTTTGTTTTGTTTTTTATCATAAAAACAATACTTCATAGTTATTTATTTCAGCACATTTCCAAACATAAACAATGGAAGATTTGAAAATTCTAATAGCAAAAAGAGGCAGACTAAAAGCTTCCATTACACAGATGGTTAATTTTGTAAGTAATTTTGATGTAGAAAATGGAGCAATTTCAGACATTAAGGTAAGAGACTCAAAACTCGAACAACTCTACTTGGAATTTTGTGAAGTACAATCCAGCATTGATACCATAGCTTCAGATGATACAGATACAAATTTTATTGAGTTTGAAGATAATTACTATTCACTAAAATCTGAATTCGACACCATTTTAAACAACTCAAATACATTGAATTCAACCCCATCAAACCAATCAGTCAAAGAATTTAGCTTCAGTAGGAAAAATGACACAGTAGTACTGCCCAAAATTAATTTACCAACCTTTGAGGGTAAAATTGAAAATTGGACATCTTTTTTTGATCTTTTCAACTCAACTATCGACAAAAACAATGATTTGGCAGAAATTCAGAAATTTTACTATCTGAAATCTAGTTTAAAGGGAGAACCACTCAGTCTCATCTCATCCTTGCCCTTGACACAACCTAACTACAATGTAGCTTTAGATATTTTAAAAGAAAGATACTCAAACAAAAAACTTATAGTCAATGCTCATTTAAATGCATTATTTTCATTACCAAATGCTTCATCACTAGCAAACATTAAACAGTTACTAAATACAGCAAATGTGAACATTCGAGCTCTAAATAGCCTTGGTTACAAAACTGAAGAGTGGGATATTTTGTTAGTTTACATGTTAGCTTCCAAACTTGATCAAGACTTGAGAACTAAATGGGAGTTAAGTAGCACGTCAGTTGAACCCCCTTCTTTCTCAGAGTTTGAAACATTTTTAAAACAATACATACATGCACTAGATGCTAGCAGTGTCAATAAAGTAAAATCTAGTTTTAACTTCAAGACTAATCAAAGCAATTCAGCAATGAAACCAGGTCTAGGTCTACACACAACTGAAGTAAATCGGGTTAAGTGTGTCTCATGTCCTATGTGTCAAAACTCTCATGAGTTATTCAGTTGCAATGAGTTTTTGAAACTCAACACAAATGACAGAATCCAAAAGGTGAAACAACTTCACAGATGTTTCAATTGTCTGTCAGCTGGTCATGTTATTTCAGCTTGCAAAGGTTCAAAATGTAAAATTTGCTCAAAGCCCCATAATACCTAATTGCATTTACAGAAGTCAAATTCAACACATTCAGTAACTAACTTAGATTCACCATTTTCACAACCGTTGAAAAGTGACAAACAAGACTCAACGATTTCAGTAGCACAACAATCTACTGACAGTGTAGCAGCAAACCCAAAAATATTATCAACAGGTGTTCATAATGTAAAAAGAGTATTACTTTCAACAGCAATCGTTGAAATTCAAGACTTTCAAGGCGACTTTCAGAAATGTCGTGCTTTGATTGATCCTGGTAGTGAGGCAAGTTTCATTTCAGAGCATTGTGCTCAAAAACTCAACTTGAAAATACAATCATGTAATGTTCAAGTACAAGGTGTTGGTCATACTCATGTTGGTAACACACGTGGCCTTACAACTTGTTTGTTGCGCACAAAACAAGAAGCAATCAGAGTCAACACTTTCATATTGAGAAAGCTTACCAGTATCACCTCATTGTCTTCATCATCATTTGATCATTGGACACACATAAACAACCTTGAACTTGCTGATCCATTTTTCTTTCAATCAAGCAGCATCGATATCATTCTTGGTGCTGATATCTATTCATCACTTTTAATAGATGGAGTAATCAGAGGTCCACCAGGAACCCCTTGTGCTATCAATACAAAACTAGGATTCTTATTGATAGGTGAAATCTCATCAGCAGATGTCAAAACAGCTTCAAATAAAGTCAAAACACTGTTTATCAGACATGATGATGGTCTAAATACTTTAATGGAGAAATTTTGGAATTCTGAGGATGTTGGTTACAAACAGGATTCACCAGCTAGTACAGATGAAAACATAATATGTGAGGATCACTTCATAAATACACATTCAAAAGATCAATCGGGCAGATTTTGTGTTCATTTGCCATTCAAACCCTCTATCACAAGTTTAGGTGACTCATATCATATTGCATTAAAACGATTCCAACGTTTAGAAAGTTCATTTGAGGAAGATAAAAACAAGAAACAGTCTTATGATCAATTCATAAATGAGTACATTGAGTTAAATCACATGAAACCTACCCCAAACAGTGACACAAGTATGATGAATCACAACTATTACCTACCACATCATGCAGTATACAGACCTAGTAGTACTTCAACTAAAGTCAGAGTAGTGTTTGACGGTTCATCTAAAACTACAAGTGGCACTTCTTTAAACGATCATTTGTACATTGGCCCAAAGTTACAATCAGACATAGTATCCTTACTTACACGTTTCAGACTACACAAGTGTGTTTTTACTGCAGACATTGAGAAGTTTTTCAGACAGATTTTAATAACACCAGAAGATCAATGTTATCAGAGAATTCTTTGGAGATCAAATCCTTCAGAACATATTCAATCTTATGATCTCTGTACAGTCACATATGGAACTGCTTGTGCCCCATACCTCTCAATCAGATGCTTACATCAACTAGCAGATGACGTCAAGAAGCAGTATCCAGAAATTAGTAGAATTTTAAAAGAAGATTTTTATGTTGACGATCTTATCTCAGGCGCAGATACAATTGAAAATGCTAAGCAAATAAAACAGGATTTAGAACATGTAATGAGTCGATCAGGATTCAACCTAAGAAAGTGGTCATCAAATTCAAAAGAGCTTATCAGCGATCAGTCTCAAACTGAAGTATCAATTCAGTCCAAGGACAATACTGTTAATCTTTTAGGAATGCAATGGAATCCTCACCATGATACATATCTATATTCATTGAATGTGACAAATATACCTACACCATTGACGAAGAGAATCATTTTATCAGAAGTAGCAAAACTCTATGATCCCTTAGGATTTTTATGTCCAGCAGTTACAAAAGCAAAATTAATCCTTCAAGACACTTGGTCACAATGCAAGAGTTGGGATGACGAGGTTCCTCAGCAAATAGCAAACGACTTCCATCAACATAGAAACGGACTTCAACATTTCAAAAATATCACCATTCCCAGACCGCTGATTTCATTTGAACAAAATGCAACACATGATTTAGTAGGATTTTGCGATGCTTCGGAGAAAGCATCTGCAGGAGTACTTTACATGAGAAGTGTCTCGTCAACACAAACAACAGTAAGATTAATCATGGCAAAATCAAAAATCACCCCCTTAAAGAAGAGTACAATTCCACGACTAGAGCTATGTGGAGCGCTATTATTAGCGAAGATGGTAGCAAAGATCAAACCTTATCTACCAATTGAAAATACATACCTGTTTACGGACTCAACTGTAGTCTTAGCTTGGATATCTAAAGATCCTATGAAGTGGAAAACCTTCGTTAGTAGCAGAGTATCTCAAATACAAGCATTAACAAACATTTCTCAATGGAAACACGTTAAATCGGAAGAAAACCCAGCAGACATTGCATCAAGAGGAATTTCAGGAGAAAAACTCACAAAAGAACAGAAATGGTGGTCAGGCCCTCAATGGCTTTCTGAACCTCAAGCGTTGAACAACAAGAATGATCTTGAAAATTATTGTTTCGATTCAAATACAATTCCTGAAACAAGAACAATTAAATGTGCTTTAACAACTAAAGAAGAAGAAGACGAATGGTATCTCAAATTTAATTCTTATACAAAAACTATTCGAGTAACAGCTTACTGCATGAGATACTTAAAAAACATCAAAAGGTGTAATATATCAGGTCCTTTATCAGTGCATGAACTGGAAGACGCACACAGATGCATTGTGAAACATATTCAACAATTGAGCTTTCCAGATGATATGAGAAATTTACAAGATAAAGGAAGAGTAAAAAAGAACAGCAAACTTTTAAGTTTGAATCCTTTTATTGATGAACATGGAATCTTGAGAGTTGGTGGCCGGATCCAAAATTCGAACCTACACTACAACAAAACTCATCAAATTATTTTACCTGCAAATCACTCATTTGTAAAAACTTATTTAACTCATACTCATGAAAAGTATTTCCATGCAGGGATTCAATTTATCACGAATGATGTGAGACAAAAATATTGGCTTGTTGGTAATGTGAGAAATCAAATACGCAGTATTGTAAGAAGATGTGTAAAATGTATAAAATTCAATGGTACACCAATTTGTCCTCTAATGGGAAACCTACCATCATCGAGAGTTACACTGACAAAACCATTTTTTGAAACTGGATGTGACTATGCAGGTCCTTTCTTGACGAAACAAATAGGAGGACGTTGCAAAACTTTAAGGAAAACTTACTTGGCAATATTCATTTGCATGAGCGTAAAAGCTGTACATATGGAATTAGTTTCAGACTTATCAACAGAAGCTTTTTTAGCAGCGCTTAACAGATTTATTTCAAGGAGAGGCCTACCGAAAGACATATACTCGGACAATGGCACAAACTTTGTAGGAGCCGACAACAGTCTAAAGAAGTTTTTCAAAGATTCAAGTAATGAAATTCATGACAAATCTGCCACAAAAGGAATAAACTGGCATTTTATCCCTCCAAGCTCCCCTCACATGGGTGGACTATGGGAATCAGCAGTTAAATCAGCCAAACATCACTTGAAGCGAGTACTTGGAGATCACATTTTGACGTTTGAAGAATTGAACACGCTTGTGATTCAAATAGAAGCGATACTCAATTCTAGACCTATTTGCAGACTTTCAAGTGACCAATCTGAAACAGACATTTTGACCCCAGGACACTTCATTACTGGTGATACTTTGACAGCCCTTCCTGACAAAAGTGCAGAAAACGGCCCAATCAACTACAATAAAAGATGGCAACTAGTTCAAAAACTGAGAAGAGACTTTTACCAATGAAAAAGTTACTAACCTACGAAATTAATACGTGATAGTTTCTGTTAATTGAAACGTTAAAAATAAGTATTCACAATAATACACTGTGCAGTGAATTCGTTAAAATATGTATACTTTTAATCATATCTTCAAATAGACTTACTATACGAATCAAGGAGTTAGTTAGGTCTGAGGAGTAACCTTACATCCTTTCAAACCCAATAAATTTATATCACCGTGTAAAGCAAGCATATATGGGTTAATATCAATTCCCAAATCATTAACAAGTATGGTATTTTACAGTATTAACAGTACATTCTTAAAGAAACTGCTATTTTCACAAAGAAAGTACATATCTAACAGTGTAGTTGGATTTTACTCTTATAGTCAACACCCAGCATATTTAGGTTTACTTTCAACTAAAAATTGTGCAGTGACACTTTCAAACTGTGGGTGTTTTGCAAGAAGTTATGGCCTACCAGCAAGGCATACACTTCACACCCCTTCCATTATTGTTAGAACATATGGAACCTTACCTGATAATGAAAAATCTAATCCAAAACCATCACTTTATCAAAGGTTTAAAGCAATGTACCGTGATTATTGGTATGTGCTGCTACCAGTTCATATAATCACTTCAGTAGCATGGTTTGGTAGTTTCTTCTACTTGTCTAGCAGTGGAGTGGACATTGTGTCTCTATTGGAAAGCTTGAATGTGAGTGACAAAATTATAAATCCTCTGCGTAACGGCCACTCAACAACAGGTCATCTAGCAATTGCGTTTGCTCTGTACAAAGTGGCATCTCCACTTCGCTATACTGTTACATTAGGCGGAACGACAGTAACCATCAACTACCTGAAAAAATGGGGTTACATCAAACCTGTGCCAAGTAAAGAAAAGTTAAAAGAGATGTATGAAGGTAAAAAGGAAATATTTAAAGAGAAAGGACAGAGCATGATAAAGTCGTTGAAGCAAACAGCAAATGACTAAGGAGTCGACACAAATATTTACTGATACTAACTCGTACTGATAGTAGAGCTTCGCCTTCAGTCTGCTACTGTTGAATACTTTTAGTGGCACTAGTAAATGTGAAATTTTTGTTTTGTGATTCGTTATGACACTCAACTTGTACATACACTATAAATGTTTGTAAATAAATTTTAGTGAGCTTTAGCAGAAAAAAAAAAAAAAAAAAAAAAAAAAAAAAAAAAAAATTGAAATGTACAAACAGTTGATAACTTGATATTTTTGACATTACATTAAAAATTGATATTATTACTATATACATTCTTCCGGCAGGAAATTAGTGATTGTCTTTATCGGTGGGAAGTTTAATGATTTTCACAACTGGTCTTCTAAATATTCCTTTTATAGTTTCCAAGTCCACCGATCTAACTGTATTGTGTTTGTCAGGATAAATTTGGTTAACTATTGCAATTGGGTATTTCATTGGTTGCACATTGTCTTCTTTGATTAAAACTACAAATATGTAACAGTCAGATATCGTATCATTAGTCAAGAACTGTGTAGTTCCACGTCGTAGCAGTAAGCTAGCTTTAGATAATTTATTCAGGAAGTTTACATCAGAAAATTGATGTTTCCGTCCCTCCCAGCACCTTTACTACAAACCAATAAAGTACCGGAAGTTAATAAGGAATATATTGTACATGAATCAATGTACAGGGTGGGGGAAAAATATGGAAGTGCTTTCAAAACTCTTTGATATGACTTCAATTGTAAAAGTTCACGTTGTAAATCAAGTACAGTTGTACATGATCACGAGTACAAAGAACATGCTTTTTGAAGCCATTATCGACATTTAATCTTTTCAAGGGGACGGCCTACGAAGGGTTGAACGAAAATCTTCCACGTAAGCCAAGTTTGGTATCAAATGAAAGATCTATTCAAGAGAAATTAATTTTCGCAAACCGGACTATAAAAGGTTAATCCTTTCCAGATTAGTGGCCATTTGATTTTAAAAGTAACCAATTTGAACAATAGTATTTCTCTGCTATTTTACGGTTTTGAGTAAATTATTATGATCACAAATTATACTTTATGAAACAGTCATTTAAAAAATTTAAATATCACATTTTTGTTCCACCCTGTATACTGCTTAACACTGGAAGTGGAACAATAACATGTCAGTGATGATTTAACTCTCATACTTTTCCTGCTTGGCCTATGGCTTCTTTTCCATTGTTCGAACGTTTCTCTTGAATGAGATCATTTATAGAAGAGGAAGTGGGTAACTTAATGTATTTTTGAGAAATTTTACTTAAACAAGTGTTTATAATCAAACTAAATACACTGTAATAAAAACTAAAAGTACTATTGGAATCCTACAGAAAACCACTGGCTTGTATCCTAGTGGATTTCAGTAGTGAGTGGGCTTCGCCTCATTACTTCTTGTCATAGGGTTTATGAGGCCCAGAACCGCAACTCAAGGTAAGCGACCACATTCTTGATAAGAGCCTTTTGAAGCTCTTCAATATTGTCAGGGGTAACAGAACGATCTCATATTTACCTCTTTAGGCAATTCTACAAGTTTATTTTAGGGTTATGATCTGGTGATTGTGCAGATCACACCATACTACGTATTGCGTGTTCATGAAAATTATCGATTGCCCTTGAGTGATGAACGTATGTGAGCTCTTGTCTCATTTGTTGAGCTAAGGTCTCACAATAAGATGAAGAACCATGTATAATGCATATCTGACTGTAGGTATCATACATCACCAGTTGGAGACTAGTGGTTGGTGATTAGAAATTTCACCCCAAACGTAAATAGAACCACCTCCATAACCCACTTTACAGGTCACATTAGCCTCATCAAAGCACACCACAGGGCTTACAAGAGGCATTCCATTGTGGCCCTCTGAACTGTTCAGACGTGTTCGGGTTTCATCGGCAAACAGACTCGCCTTCCACTCTGCATGATCATGAGCCCATTGCAGTTACTTTTGTTTATGATTTTGAGATCTCAAATTACGTTTCCGGAGTCTCCTACGTATTTTCTGCGTTAAAATCGGTGTTCCTGTTGCACGTCAAAGTTCCCACTGAAGAACCACGGCTGTAAAACTACAGTTTTACGTGCTTTTACCTATAAAAACCGACCCTGGATGACTGGAGTACGTTATCCATTTTTTTGCCAGGTCTTCATTAACCTAATTCTAGCTAAATGGATCACGATAGCACTGATATTGAAGCGGTTGACAAGTACATTCATGGATTCAGCAATGTTTAGCATCCCAATGGTTTGATTAAACGTATCATAATCTAAACAACCCATTTTGAAAAAAGTACACTGATTAGAGCTTGTTTGTAGGAATTAACACTCTGAAAACGTTACATGACTGGACGTAAAAGAAAGACTGACATGAAACTGTATGTCATCTGTGACTAAGATTTGGATAGAAATAGGAAAATCCAATCTCATGTTTGCTCAAAATGAGGTTTAAGGGTACGGGATTCCCCATTTTCCTATTATTCTACTCAAGACACTTACCTCAAACAGTACATCAAAATAACAAAAACTGAATAAAATTGGAACAAGAACAGATAATTCAGGTGTCTAACAAAACTTCCTCTGCGATCCTGGCACACTTAAATTAACCTGTTGCTCAGGGTGGCATTCAGAAATCACAGCAATAGAAGACACAAAATCAAGTTGTAAAACAGGCCCTGTCTTCGGACTGTGCTGCTGAAATATCTTCAAATGCTGCTAAAGATTTCCTTTTCTTTTGAAACTCATTCTCAACTAAAGATGTCAAAGAAAGTAGCTCGTCAAAAAAGGTCTAAAACCAGCTTGTTCAGCAGCCTATAGTAGACACATGGTAGCTATTGGCATATTTTAGTCGTTTCTCCCAATGTAGTGAAAGAACACAGAAAGATAGAGCATCGATTCGCCAATTACTTGCAGTGAAAATACATAAGTAGGTGCAGCATCCATTCTCCAAATGACTTGCAGTGAAAGAACACAGGGATGTAAAGCATTGATTCCCCCAATGACTTGCAGTGAAAGTACATAAGTAGCCGCAGCATCGATTCTCCATTTAACTTGCAGTGAAAGAACACAGGGATAGAAAGCATTTATTCCCATAGTGACTTGCAGGGAAAGTTGTGCCGTAGCAGAGAGTCAGGTCGTCTCTTTAGGATGGCCGCCTTCCTCTATGTGAGTTTTTGTTGTGTATCATTTCGTAGTTCCTTCTTTCCTGTTCATGGTTTTCCTGTCATATTCACCGAATTTGGACTGCTACCATTCGTCATCGTCGGTATGGTTGGCTCGTTCTTTGGGTAGGTGCTTGTAATATTTTGTTTTCTTCACGATTGCGGCTGAAATTTAGTTTATTTGTTGTCAATTAACGTACTTTTTATAGGGTTTCATTTTCATAGTGCTGTTGTCCGCTTCTCTAATTCATTTTGTTATGTTTCCTCCGGAGTCCGGTGCCTTTGCACCTACTCTCCATGATCCCGGTAACGATTTTACGAGGGTGGGTTACACAGGGAGGTGGAGCATCGATTCTAGAAATGATTTGCAGTGAAAGTATACAGGAGGTTTCTGTATACTTTCACACAGGTGGTCATTGAGGTGGTCATCAATTCTCCTAATTGCATGCAGTTAACGTACAACAAGAGGTGGAGTATCGATTCTCTAAATGATGTTCAGTGAAAGTACACAAACGAGGTGGAGCATTGATACACCACATCAATTGCAGTGCAATTACACAGAGAAGTGGTGCATCGATTTTCCAAATGAATTGCAGTGTGAGTACACATGGAGGTGGTGTATAGTTTCCCCTAATGACTTACATTGAAAGTACATGGGGAGATGGCGCATCGATTCTCTAAATAACTTGCAGTGAAAGTACACACGGAGGTGGTGCATCTATTCTCCTAATGACTTGCACTGAAAGTTCACAGGAAGGTTGTGCATCGTGTCTCTAGATAACTTGCAGTGATAGTGAACAGGGACGTAAGGCATCGATTTTCCAAATAATTAGCAGTGGAAGTACACACAGAGGTGGTGCATCTATTCTCCTAATGACTTGCAGTGAAACTTCACAGGAAGGTTGTGCATCGTGTCTCTAGATAACTTGTAGTGATAGTGAACGGGGACGTAAAGCATTGATTTTCCAAATAATTAGCAGTAAATGCAACAAGGAGGTGGTGCATCGATTCTCTAAATAACTTACAGTTTAAGTACACAGGAAGGTGGAGCATCGATTCTCCAAATGACTTACAGTTTAAGTACATAGGGAGGCAGTGCATCGATTCTAAAAATGAATTGCAGTGTTAGTACACAAGGTGCATAGTTTCTCCTAAGGACTTGTAGTGAAAGTACACAGGGAGATAGTGTATCGATTCTCTAAATAACTTGTAGTGAAAGTACACATGGAAGTGGTGCATTGATTCACCACATCAATTGCAAAGCAATTACACAGGGAAGTGGAGCATCGATTCTCCAAATGAATTAGGTTTTATTGAAAATGAATTGCAGTAAACGTATACAGGGAGTTGGTGCATCGATTCTCTAAATAATTTGTAGTGAAAGTACACATGGAAGTGGTGCATTGATTCACCACGTCAATTGCAGTACAATTACACAGAGAAGTGGTGCATCGATTTTCCAAATGAATAGCAGTGTCAGTACACATGGAGGTGGTGCATAGTTTCCCCTAATGACTTGCAGTGAAATTATACGGGGAGGTTGTGCATATATTCTCCCAATGACTTGCAGTGAAAGTTCATAGGGAGGTTGCGCATCGTGCCTCTAAATAACTTGCAGTGAAAGTGCATGGGGAGGTAGAGCATCAATTTTCCAAATGACTAGCAGTGAATGTACTTGAGTGGTGGTGCATCGATTATCCAAATGACTTACAGTTCAAGTACACATGAAAGTAGAGGATAGACTCTCCAAATGACTTACAGTGTAAGTTCATAATGAGGTGGTGCATCGAATCTCCTAATGACTTGCAGTGAAAGTTCACAGGGAGGTTGTGCATTGTGTCTCTAAATAACTTGCAGTGAAAGTGCACGGGGAGGTAGAGCATCAATTTTCCAAATGATTAGCAGTGAATGCACACAGGGAGGTGGTTCATGGATTATCCAAATGACTTACAGTGTAAGTACAGAGGGAGGTGGAGCATCGATTCTACAAATGACTAACAGTTTTAGTACATAGGGAGGTGGAGCATCGATTCTACAAATGACTTACAGTGTAAGTACAGAGGGAGGTGGAGCATCGATTCTACAAAGCAAGCTTCCTGAATAAATGATCACCAGCTAGCTTGCTTTAATGACACATTTACGCTGTCCTGAATATATTAAATGACATTGTGAATGAGGTCACATTGTCTCGTCCCATTATTTCACACCGTGATAAATTAAAGTACATAAATATGATTTTTATAAATTTTTCACCAATGATAGATTGTTTTACGTAATGTATAAAAATAATGTATGTAAAATTTCTTAGAGTGTAAATATATATTCCAAAATTAAGTTTTATTGAACCATTAATTACTTTTTTATGTAATAGAATAAATAAAAATAGATATAGTGTAATTGGATTAATGTATGTGTTTTTCAGACTTATTTTGTTAGCTTCAATAATTCGTAACTGGACACATAATATATTTTTATTTGGTAATATATTTTTTAGCATATTCATTTATATTTTTCTTGAGTTTCTCCTTTGGTTTGAGACTGGAAGATATGGTTTTCAAAAGTCATTCATTTAATTTACGATGCAATGAAATAATAACAATTCTTTGTTATACAACATAATCTTGCATGTAAAATATTTTAAAAATAAGTGAACGCCACGAAATACGACCTATTTCAATAGATCTTTTAGAATCCCTCCGGTCTGAGGATAGTAAACATAGCATCCTAATATCGATCATCTTAAAAGTTGCATATTTGTTGTATTCTAATATTGTAATAAATTTATGTTACTTATTTATATATTATTGCTTATTTTTGTATAAAATCTAGGCCTCACCAAGCTATGCAAAATTTGTCGGTAAGGTCCTATAGTAAATAAGAAAAACAAAAACGTGGTAAAAAAACACAAGAATATTTGTTTTATGTTATGTGACATTTATTTCATTGTTTTATTTTTACGAATACAATAGGATAGTTAAGAAACTAAGGAAAATGTTGTCTTTCTAAATAAGATAGCTACAATAAGTATATAGATAATATTATAGTGTAATTTGTAAATGTATTGGGAAATTTAGTGATAGATCATTTTTAATATTTCCATGATTATTTAACAACATGACTATCAAACAATTAGCAAAACCCTCTAAATTATCTCTGAATAAAATTAGTGATGGATCCTCTGGAAAATAATAAATCTGTATTTGTGAAAATGATTTTTATGTATTATAAGGTTATATTACTAGTTTTAAAGTTGTTTACTAACTAAACTATTACCTGAATGTCTACATTATATAAATAACGATTGTCCGAAAGGCATCAAGAAGATTTAAAAGCTCATAAATGTTGTTGACCTCGGTATTTAGTGACGATTAACTTGCCGGCTAACTCCTCCACGAGTCTAAAGTAAATAAGGAGAATATGTGGCAGACAATTAATTGAAACATGTTTACCTTTCTGTGTCTTAGATCTGGTAAACTTAAAGAGCCATCATGTGTTGTCAAAACATATCATATTATTTATGTAAGTTACGTAATATAATTTAAATTATATATATTGTAAAGTGGGTTAGATACCATAAGTGAGAGATATCATTGTAGTAACACGTGTTATAGCCAGCTGCCCGTTGCATGTACATTACTAGTGGTCCCACATTAGTTGACATTACCAACATGGGTCAGCGCGAATGTATTTGACTGCTACTCTTGACACCTAAACACAACCATTCACCTGGTGCTGATGAACCAAAATCATTAGCATCCTTACCCCCATCTTCTTGGGGTAACATTTGTTACGCGCATGAGCTGCCGGTAATGCTGATACAAGGAAATCAAAGTAAAACAACATTTTGCATCTCTTACTAGTCTAATAATTGCAGAGCTGAGAAAACAACATACCTATCAACTCCAAGCATGCTCTATAGCACGTTATCAGAAAGCCCGGCTTAGTGTTCAATGTTGAAATAGCGCAAAATCATACTCAGACAATTAGTTGTTTTGTAACTTTATTTACATTTTTTAAATATAAAGCCAAAGAAATAATATCATACGGTTGCTTATCTATTTATCATAATTATATTGCATTGTTTTTTAATCTTAATTGCTTACAAAAAATTCCATTAAAAACAACATGTATCTTTATTATTCTTGCACTTGGACTAAACACCAAAATACAGGATTCTAAATGTAGAGCCTACTAAATCACAGGCATAAAGAAAATATATTTCTGTTATATTCCTTATGTGATTCGTTGTGAAATATTCCAATGTCGTGTTCATTATCAGACAGTGAGTATCCAAGTAGTGATAGGATTCTTGGACTAAAAGTAGCATTGGATAAATCATGAGTAAGTAATAAAAATGTCATTTGCATTACTGCGCACTATATTGGTGATACTTTAGAATAAATTGAACTGAAAACACGCAAGAGTTAAATTTGTATGATTTCAAAATCTTTTTAACTTCCGTAAAATACCTTTTAAAACATTCGTGGGGATAGTACAAGATTACAAACATTGTATTGTTCGTGGGGATAGTACAAGATTACAAACATTGTATTGTTTGTGGGGATAGTACAAGATTACAAACATTGTATTGTTCGTGGGGATAGTACAAGATTACAAACATTGTATTGTTCGTGGGGATAGTACAAGATTACAAACATTGTATTGTTTGTGGGGATAGTACAAGATTACAAACATTGTATTGTTTGTGGGGATAGTACAAGATTACAAACATTGTATTGTTCGTGGGGATAGTACAAGATTACAAACATTGTATTGTTTGTGGGGATAGTACAAGATTACAAACATTGTATTGTTTGTGGGGATAGTACAAGATTACAAACATTGTATTGTTCGTGGGGATAGTACAAGATTACAAACATTGTATTGTTTGTGGGGATAGTACAAGATTACAAACATTGTATTGTTCGTGGGGATAGTACAAGATTACAAACATTGTATTGTTTGTGGGGATAGTACAAGATTACAAACATTGTATTGTTTGTGGGGATAGTACAAGATTACAAACATTGTATTCTTTGTGGGGATAGTACAAGATTACAAACATTGTATTGTTCGTGGGGATAGTACAAGATTACAAACATTGTATTGTTCGTGGGGATAGTACAAGATTACAAACATTGTATTGTTCGTGGGGATAGTACAAGATTACAAACATTGTATTGTTTGTAAGTGTTCTTTTATATTTAATAGTTAAACTTTCATACAGCTTAAATATTTATTGAGTTTTCATTCATATAAATTAGCCTTTAATTTATGGTTAGTATTTTTAGTCAACGACCTATTTTAGAACGCTTACAAAATATTTGAATTTAGAACAAAACTGATTCGAAGTATTACAGTGGAATATTAGTGAATTTTTTATTTATTATTATTTAGTTTGTACTATCCCCACATTGTATTGTTTGTGGGGATAGTACAAGATTACAAACATTGTATTGTTCGTGGGGATAGTACAAGATTACAAACATTGTATTGTTCGTGGGGATAGTACAAGATTACAAACATTGTATTGTTTGTGGGGATAGTACAAGATTACAAACATTGTATTGTTTGTGGGGATAGTACAAGATTACAAACATTGTATTGTTTGTGGGGATAGTACAAGATTACAAACATTGTATTGTTCGTGGGGATAGTACAAGATTACAAACATTGTATTGTTTGTGGGGATAGTACAAGATTACAAACATTGTATTGTTTGTGGGGATAGTACAAGATTACAAACATTGTATTGTTCGTGGGGATAGTACAAGATTACAAACATTGTATTGTTCGTGGGGATAGTACAAGATTACAAACATTGTATTGTTTGTGGGGATAGTACAAGATTACAAACATTGTATTGTTTGTGGGGATAGTACAAGATTACAAACATTGTATTGTTCGTGGGGATAGTACAAGATTACAAACATTGTATTGTTTGTGGGGATAGTACAAGATTACAAACATTGTATTGTTTGTGGGGATAGTACAAGATTACAAACATTGTATTGTTCGTGGGGATAGTACAAGATTACAAACATTGTATTGTTTGTGGGGATAGTACAAGATTACAAACATTGTATTGTTCGTGGGGATAGTACAAGATTACAAACATTGTATTGTTTGTGGGGATAGTACAAGATTACAAACATTGTATTCTTTGTGGGGATAGTACAAGATTACAAACATTGTATTCTTTGTGGGGATAGTACAAGATTACAAACATTGTATTGTTTATGGGGATAGTACAAGATTACAAACATTGTATTGTTTGTGGGAATAGTACAAGATTACAAACATTGTATTGTTTGTGGGAATAGTACAAGATTACAAACATTGTATTGTTTGTGGGGATAGTACAAGATTACAAACATTGTATTCTTTGTGGGGATAGTACAAGATTACAAACATTGTATTGTTTGTGGGAATAGTACAAGATTACAAACATTGTATTGTTTGTGGGGATAGTACAAGATTACAAACATTGTATTGTTTGTGGGGATAGTACAAGATTACAAACATTGTATTGTTTGTGGGGATAGTACAAGATTACAAACATTGTATTGTTAAAAAATCCAAAGTTGTGTTTTTTACGACGATCTTATTCTTTCTTTTTCACTAACAAGAAATAAACTACTCTCCTTCAAGCTATAACTTTACTGATTATCAATACCAACTAAAAATTGGAAAACTCTTGGATCAATAAATTATATTAAATTTAGGTATGATTCGATTTATTTCTTCATTCTTAAGAGGCCGATTATCTAGATAAGGGCGAATATGGATTTAGAATGAGTAGGATGAGCGAATGTAGTCATTGTTACAAACTAAGACTGACTACTCCTTAGAAAGTGTTATTGACTAATAGCCCAATGACAAATGAGCAGCCGGTGGTTTTCAGCCCTTTTACAAGTATTTTACCACTCCGGGATGTAACTGAGCATTCACCAACTACGCTACCGACCAGTTATTTTGTAATTAGATATTACTGGATGAAACCCTTTAATTTAGTACGAACTTTGAATAAACACTTTCAGGAGATTACGGCAACGATTACATTTGAACCCCCTGAACAATATCATACCATTACGTGGTATGCCAACCCGGAAGTTGAAAGGACACCAATATTCTATGTTAGTCTATCTATTTTAGTTAGGTAATAATAATTATTTCACGAAATACAGTAGCTTAAACAAATTAGATATTGCTTGGCCTAACGGTTACAAAAATTAAGGTTTCTGTCTTATAATTGTAAATATGTATATTTATATACATATTTACAGATGTTTTTGCATTAACGATATTAAACTTATCACGATTGAAACGCTTTAAATATATAACACTAGTAGTACTAACTGACGATTCAATAAAAACAAATGTAAAAACCTTTTAATCAGTTATTCGACTACATCCCAATAGTCAATAACTATAACCCAACTTCCAACTCGATTCCAACTCCACCACACAAAACGTTTGTATTAGGTTTCATACCAAGTTGACATAAGACAGAACCTGGAGAAGTGACTGTGTTGAAGGCACTCAAGAAGTACAAGATAACTTCAACTGTAACTGACCACCTTCAAGTCCTTAACACGCATAACTTATTTCTGCCACAGCAGCACTGGCATACAGTGTGCTATCCGGTCAAACATACTTCCAAACAACCCATGGAGACAGATACTCAAGAAGTACAAGATAACTTCAACTGTAACTGGCCACCTTCAAGTCCTTAACACGCATAACTTATTTCTGCCACAGCAGCACTGGCATACAGTGTGCTATCCGGTCAAACATACTTCCAAACAACCCATGGAGACAGATACTCAAGAAGTACAAGATAACTTCAACTGTAACTAGCCACCTTCAAGTCCTTAACATGCATAACTTGATATGCCACAGTAGCACTGGCATACAGTGTGCTATCCGGTCAAACATACTTCCAAACAACCCATGGAGACAGATACTCAAGAAGTACAAGATAACTTCAACTGTAACTGGCCACCTTCAAGTCCTTAACACGCATAACTTGTTTGTGCCACAGCAGCACTGGCATACAGTGTGCTATCCGGTCAAACATACTTCCAAACAACCCATGGAGACATATACTCAAGAAGTACAAGATAACTTCAACTGTAACTGACCACCTTCAAGTCCTTAACACGCATAACTTGATATGCCACAGTAGCACTGGCAAACAGTGTGCTATCCGGTCAAACATACTTCCAAACAATCCATGGAGACAGATACTCAAGAAGGACAAGATAACTTCAACTGTAACTAGCCACCTTCAAGTCCTTAACACACATAACTTGTTTGTGCCACAGCAGCACTGGCATACAGTGTGCTATCCGGTCAAACATACTTCCAAACAACCCATGGAGACATATACTCAAGAAGTACAAGATAACTTCAACTGTAACTGACCACCTTCAAGTCTTAAACACGCATAACTTGTTTGTACCATAGCTCCACTGGCATATAGTGTGCTATCCGGTCAAACATACTTCCAAACAACCCATGGAGACAAACACTCAAGAAGTACAAGATAACTTCAACTGTAATTGACCACCTTTAAGTCTTTAACACACCTGTTTGTGCCACAGCAGTATGCTATCCGCACACTTCAGCTTTTTTATAATGAGGGGCCAACCTCCCTCTTACTTTACGCTGCCCATTCCTCATAGAATATAGATCTGTGCGAGGAACTTATTCAGACAGAGTAAGGGGGCGAACTAGTACAGTACAAGTTGAATATTACTGATAAATGTTTCAGTCTAGGCCGGATTCGAACCAGTGCTATCTCTTGCCCGAGCTCAAAGTCCTGACGCCTTGGACCGCTCGGCCACCGCCTCGCCCATGGCGTCTGTTAACTATATAACTGGCCACCTTCAAGTCTTTAACAAGCATAACTTGTTTGTGCCATAAAATAGTAATAAATTGAGAGAGCTATCCAGCTGAATATACATAACAACACTCAAATATGATTAACTTCTTCCATGACAGAATTAAAGGCTTAAGTGTAATTCTAACGCAATAATAAACAAGTTCTTAAGTAGTTTTAAGTAGTTAAAAGTTAAGTTAAAACAGATAAGTAGTTAAACTTGCCTAACAATGTTGGCGAGAAACTTTTGTTTCAGCCTTACATTTAATTATTGGGCATTATGAATGAATATCTATTAAATATTTCCTATTTATTTAATTGTTCTATAATACTTATTATTCTTATAGAAAGTAAATGAGTGTTCTTTTATATTTAATAGTTAAACTTTCATACAGCTTAAATATTTATTGAGTTCTCATTCATATAAATTAGCCTTTAATTTATGGTTAGTATTTTTAGTCAACGATCTATTTTAGAGCGCTTACAAAATATTTGAATTTAGAACAAAACTGATTCGAAGTATTACAGTGGAATATTAGTGAATTTTTAGTTGTTTATTTTTTTATTGTTTGATTCATCTAACTACAAACTTGTTTGAAATTTAACGATTTTTACTTTTCTCATTTGGCGTCTATTTACTCATCCGTTTCATGGCTTGTTATTTTCTCTTTATAGGGTCATCGGATAATAGTAGGCCCTATATTACTATATTGAAAAGGTTAAAAAGGAATTTGATATTTTTAGAAAGGTACCTGTTATGTAATTAAATATTTATTTTCCAACCTCATACTTGATATAAAAGTGAGGCTGACATTAGGCATTGTCTTGACAAGCATTGGCCTGGTTTCGATTCCCCAGTGCTAGGCACTTTTTCCACGTTTCTCCTGTAGTTCACAAGTCACGTTAGTAGTCTAAGGTTAGGTGGATTAAGTACATTCTTCACTTTTTTACTTAATCAACGTATAGAGGATAAAAGTTTGTGTTTTAACCTCCCTTACACCTCAAATACAAAAAATATTGACAATACAAAATAGCAGCCATTGAGGGTAGGATTATTTGAAATTTTAAGTCGTAATTCAAATAAATAACATTTACATCCCACAATTAATAAGATGAAGAATGAATCCGTTCAGTGATTGGTTACCTTTATTATTCTCAAGAGACCGTAGACCACAGAAACTACTATGAACTATCTCAGCATTTACTAGTATTTGTATTTCATAGTTATAAATGTTTTCTATTTAGCTCTAAACAACATTCGAGCTCAGGATTTGCCAATTTTTGATTAGGTTCAACTTCTCCAATTGTTTGACATTTATATGACGTTACCATTGTTCAACATTTTAATTAAATGTTATAAACTACAGTAACCTACGATTATCACCGAAAACGGATATTCATAAAATGGTTTCATCAATTTTAAATTTCACTACAGGGTTTCAAGTATATAAACAATATAAGACTAGTGATTTATGATAACTGAATGTCCAATATATATACGACAAAATGCGTGTGGTTTATGTGAAAAAGTGACCATATTCATATTATTAACATCATGTTCATCATATTTGTGTGGGGTGAGTGGAGTGTCATTAACAGCGATAAAAATGCGAGATATTTAAGAGCCAATCAATGTATCAATAACGTGACTGAATTTAATGGAAACTGATACTGAATCACGTGACTGGTTGAATAGAAACAGATATTGAATCACGTGACTGGTTGAATAGAAACAGATATTGAATCACGTGACAGATTAAATAGAAACTGATATTGAATCACGTGACTGGTTAAATAGAAACAGATATTGAATCACGTGACTGGTTGAATGGAAGCTGATATTGAATCACTTGACTGAATTGAAAACAAATATTTTTATTTTAATATTCATTAAGAAGATTACGTTCCCAGTAGGTAAAATGTCATATTGAATAACGTACAGTGATTGAACTGTATATTTTAACTAAGTTTTAGTTATCAACTGACATTTTTGTTCTACTAAAAAACTTACCATTAACTAATATTTTGGTTATTCGTAGCATTACAGGTAAGATACACAGGCACTCTTTGAAACGAGTCACCTGATTATTTATTGTGGGCAAATTACTTTATTTAAGTACGTATTATCAAACAAATACATAATTTAGAGGTAATTTTTACAAATGAATGGTTTAATATATGGTTTAGTAGTTATCTCTTTCATTCTTAATGATTGAACGGATTGAAAGCATTCTTGCATCTGTTTTACATTTGACTTAAATCTTTACAGTTCCTGATTTTTTAATTCCATCGCAATCTTAGCTAAACAATATTTTTATTTAAATAATTTATTTTATTGATGGTTTGAAATCTATTATTTATTTTTTACCCAACTACCAAAGTTATAATTGGAATTTTAAATCATAGCTTCCTTACTTTTTCTTTAAGTATTTAAAGGTAATTAGGCAACATTCGTTTCTTTTAATATTTTTGGATATTCATTCTGCTTTAGCTAATGTATATGTATTATATATATATATATATATATATATATATATATATATATATATATATATATATTGAACCACCCGCCCACCCATACACTTACAAGTGGTGGGTCAGTATGACTGCACTTGTATGGGTGGATGTCTAATTATCGTGTTTGGGTGGGCGGGTGGGTCATTATGACTGTACGTGCATTGGTGGGTTGGTTTGTCAGTACCACTGTATGTGTATGGGTGGGTGGGTAGGTCAATACCACTGTATGTGTATGGGTGGGCGGGTGGATCAATACCACTGTAAGTGTATAGGTGGGTGGGTGGGTCAAAACCTCTGTACGTGTATGGGTGGGCGAGTGGTCAATACCACTGTACGTGTATGTGTGGGTGGGTGGGTCAATACCACTGTATGTGTATGGGTGGGCGGGTGGATCAATACCACTGTAAGTGTATAGGTGGGCGGGTGGGTCAAAACCTCTGTACGTGTATGGGTGGGCGAGTGGTCAATACCACTGTACGTGTATGGGTGAGGGGGGGGGGGTAGCACTAGTAAGGGCTACAGTGCTAGTTGAAGAAATCTTCAAAAGAATACAATAACAATAAAATTAAATAATCCTTAATCAGTTTCTTAAATTTGTTAAAAGTTGGTTTCTTCTTTTATGAAATTTATAAGATTATTAATACATTTTACTCCAACATATACAGTTTATTTTTTTAATAGTTTTAAATTATGAAAAGCGAGACAAACAGTACTGTAATTTTGTCTTGTGATTAATATACATTGATATGTATAAAGGCTGTAAACTGACAATATGCTGAGTTTAACGCTTTTATAGTTTAACTGATTCCTCCAATTCAACTTCAGCATTGTTATTATTGCTCTTTTTTGTATTAATAAAAGTCTGTAATGTTGTCGACTCAAGTACGACTAGATAACTTCAACTACTTACGGAGGTTTGCCTGTGGGAACTTCTTAACAAGCCCAACTTTTTCTCAGCTTGTTAAAGGGCCTACTTACGTCCATTACATTCTATGCGGAGACTCAAACACTGTGATAGTTTCTGCCTTAAATATAACACATGTATGTGTTGGTATATAACGCAGACATCTTATTTAGAATTTTATGCAAGTGTTGGTAGATAACGCAGGCATCTTGTTTAACATTGTATGCAAGTGTTGGTATATAACGCAGACATCTTGTTTAGTATGTATGCAAGTGTTGGTATATAACGCAGGCATCGTGTTTAACATTGTATGCAAGTGTTGGTATATAACGCAGACATCTTGTTTAACATTGTATGCAAGTGTTGGTATATAACGCAGACATCTTGTTTAGTATGTATGCAAGTGTTGGTATATAACGCAGGCATCGTGTTTAACATTGTATGCAAGTGTTGGTATATAACGCAGACATCTTATTTAGAATTTTATGCAAGTGTTGGTAGATAACGCAGGCATCTTGTTTAACATTGTATGCAAGTGTTGGTATATAACGCAGACATCTTGTTTAGTATGTATGCAAGTGTTGGTATATAACGCAGGCATCGTGTTTAACATTGTATGCAAGTGTTGGTATATAACGCAGACATCTTATTTAGAATTTTATGCAAGTGTTGGTAGATAACGCAGGCATCTTGTTTAACATTGTATGCAAGTGTTGGTATATAACGCAGACATCTTGTTTAGTATGTATGCAAGTGTTGGTATATAACGCAGGCATCGTGTTTAACATTGTATGCAAGTGTTGGTATATAACGCAGACATCTTATTTAGAATTTTATGCAAGTGTTGGTATATAACGCAGGCATCTTGTTTAACATTGTATGCAAGTGTTGGTATATAACGCAGACATCTTGTTTAGTATGTATGCAAGTGTTGGTATATAACGCAGGCATCGTGTTTAGTATGTATACAAGTGTTGGTATATAACGCAGACATCGTGTTTAGTATGTATGCAAGTGTTGGTATATAACGCAGACATCGTGTTTAGTATTTATGCAAGTTTTGGTATATAACGCAGGCATCGTGTTTAGTATGTATGCAAGTGTTGGTATATAACGCAGGTATCGTGTTTAGTATGTATACAAGTGTTGGTATATAACGGAAGCATCGTATTTAGTATGTATGCAAGTGTTGGTATATAACGCAGGCATCGTGTTTAGTATGTATGCAAGTGTTGGTATATAACGCAGACATCGTGTTTAGTATTTATGCAAGTTTTGGTATATAACGCAGGCATCGTGTTTAGTATGTATGCAAGTGTTGGTATATAACGCAGGTATCGTGTTTAGTATGTATACAAGTGTTGGTATATAACGGAAGCATCGTATTTAGTATGTATGCAAGTGTTGGTATATAACGCAGACATCGTGTTTAGTATTTATGCAAGTTTTGGTATATAACGCAGGCATCGTGTTTAGTATGTATGCAAGTGTTGGTATATAACGCAGGCATCGTGTTTAGTATGTATGCAAGTGTTGGTATATAACGCAGGCATCGTATTTAGTATGTATGCAAGTGTTGGTATATAACGCAGACATCGTGTTTAGTATTTATGCAAGTTTTAGTGGTGTATAACGCAGGCGTCTTGTTTAGCATTGTATCAAGTGTTGGTATATAATGCAGGTATCGTGTTTAGTTTTTATGCAAGTTTTGGTGTATAACGCAGACATCGTGTTTAACATTGAATCAAGCGTTGGTATATAACGCAGACATCATGTTTAGTATGTATGTAAGTGTTAGTGCTCAAGTATAGATTTAGGAAATTTGGCCTAACATTTCCGTAATGCTCAAGTGAGCGATTCATTTTATAAGACCTCTAATGAATCTTCTTACAGAGAAGTAACACGATATTTTATACAGCTTCTCTGTAAGTAGCTTTAAATTCTTGAATAAGCCCCCCAAAAGAGCAACGATTATTTATATGTATGATTTATGAAAGAGTGGGTTTGATATTTTTCTGCAAGGTGGAGGCATTCATGAAAAAGTCTAAAATAAATTAAGTACAAGTGCAAGTTATTAATAGTTATTGGAAAATATTCAAGTAAGGTCACGTTTTTTTCATTTAAGATGGGATTCCCCGCGGCAAGCCAAGAACAGCCTTGTTTGTATCCGAACAGAGTGGTGATACATTACTCGTCCTCTTTGCTATAGTTATTGTAATGCTATGCTTATTGTAATTATTGTAACGTAGATTTATTTATATGAACACAGATCTGGTTTTAGGAAGTATGTTGGAAAAGGTTTAGAGTAACAGATATACAAGTTAAACACACGTAATACTAAATTTTTTTATAAACTAGATTTTATTTACAAAGATTTTGATGATTTTATACGACAATACTGGGTAGGGCATAAGTAATTTATATGTTCAAATGAGACACATTCTACGGCAGTTTAACTTTTAAATACTTTTCAAGCAAAATTAGGAAAACGAACGAAGAATTAATTTCCAGATAAAATTTAAGTAGTGTGATACGTTAAAATGTTTACAGAAAAGTGCAATATTCTAAAAGAGTATATCAATATCATACCTCTTCTGCATTGACTGTAACGAGTTGGAGCTGTCAAATTTACATAATCACGCTATTAATATTATATGTTTTTAAAACTCGAGGATTAATAACGCTTTTTAAGTTAAGGAGCATCGTCCATAGTTTGTCATATTGCATATAAAAGTTATAGACGGTATGTATAAAAACACGAAGACCATCGGAGAAGTGTTGGATGTCAATTCGATAAAACAACAATACAAAATGAATTCTTTACTTTAAATTATTTAACATTACATCTTACAATGGATATTTATTTTTTATACTATTCTCAGTACAAATAATACAAAAATAAAATTAAATCAAATTATGTAGAGAAACGAGGTAATACAATATACTGCAATTTAAACAAACAGTCATTCATATATTAAGTCAGGTATGGGATTTGAATATTTTTAGCATATTGACACTCATCTTGTACTAAAGTAATCGTGTACTCACTCACAGTAAATATATCGTAAAAATTACTTGCTTACTACGATGGGACGATGGGGAATACATCGTCTTAGAATTAATATCGTGTTATCAACACCAAAGGATTGACCCCCCTCCTGATGTACTTGAGTATCCCACAGTGAAGGTATCGTGGGAGATGAAAGCATCGATTTTCTAAGCTGAGCTTCCTGAATAAATTGCCTATCTCATACGTTGGAGGACTACATCTTCTTAAAATTAATAACGTGGTATCAGCATCAAACTACTGTCTCTCCTCCTGTACTGGAGTCTCTCACAGTGCAGGTTTCGTGAAGGAGATGAAGGCATCGATTCTCTAAGGTGAATTTCCTGAATAAATTACCTAGCTCATACGTTGGGGGACTACATCTTCTTAGAATTAATAACGTGATATCAACACCAAAGTTGATGGGTTAGCAACATGCTCAGTACCCGCAGAGCCCAAGCTTCTCTGTGTGAGATGGTGAGAGAGATACGAGCGCGAAGAGGATGTCCACAGGGGGGCGTCTTATCACCCTTCTTTGGAACCTGGTCTGGACGATTTCCTTACGGCACTCAACAAGCATGGAGTTTACGTTCAGGGTTACGCTGATGACATTGTGATCCTAATAAAAGGTAAATACATGCAGACATGTCTCGACCTTAAGGGCAGGGTATTGTCCATGGTGGAGACGTGGTGCATAGTAGAGGGACTATCCCCCATAAAATAAGTACCTAGCTTACTACGATGGGACGATGGGGAATACATCGTCTTAGAATTAATATCGTGTTATCAACACCAAAGAATTGACCCCCCTCCTGATGCACTGGAGAATCCCACAGTGAAGGTATCGTTAGAGATGAAAGTATCGATTCTCTAAGGTGAAATTCCTGAATACGTACCTAGCTTACTACGATGGGACGATTGGGAATACATCGTCTTCAAATTTACTAACTTAGTATCTGCATTAGATTATTTACGTTCCAATTTATAATTTTTAAAACCAGTTATCTCCTTTAAAATAATGTTTAATGAGTTAAATTAAATTTATTGATGCACAAAATGATTGTAACACGTCTTTACTTTATAAACATATTTACATGCTTTTTTTATCATCCTTATTTATTGTCTTGTGGCTCATTCTGGCCTGAGGATGATAAAAATGGTTTTTATAAATTAATCAAAAAAAGCATCACGTATTTTTGCATTTCACTAGTCCTTATCATATAAATACGAATCAAATAAACAACAGTTAAACGTCACACAAAAATAAAAATTAAATATTCATAGTTTAATCGAAACTAAAATATATGAAACGAATTCCATATTGCATTGATGAGGAATACTATTTAAAATATTCAACTGTATTTTACACACAAGAGGCATTCAGATAATTTAAATTGATAATTATTGTGAAACAGAGGGAAAACCGAGTTCTGGAGTTGACATCAGGTTGGCCGAACACTGATCCTGCATTAGCCACTCACCACTGCTTTCTTGTCTCTTAAGTTTTACTCGAGAGATGTTAAACATAATGTTTATTTTCAGGTGAAATGGAAGAAAATTATTCAACATTTATAAATAAAATAATACATTCCTATATTCATACACGTACTAATTTATTATACCCGGCATTAAAATCGCAGAACGTCAGAACATCACCGTTGCCTTATCAAATGTTTAGTAAGTAATTGTAATGGAATTAACTTCCTTTTTTAAAAACATCCTTTGGATAAATATTTCATATCGTTATTACTGTCATATTCTGTTCAATTAAAGTTGATTTCATTTCATTAAAGTTGCAAGTTTATACATAAGCCATGAATTTTTGGAAATGGTATAAACTGACTAAACCTGAAACTAAACTACTCCTATATTAAATGAATAAGTATTATTATATGTAACTTGTTTTTAAGTTAAAAATCTAATAATTTTTTCCATTAAAAGGATAGAGTGTGTATGGTGAATGTATGAATGTGTTAAAGATTACCTCTTAATTTTTAAACTATTACATTAAATTTTTAAGTAATAAATAGCAGATGTTATTTACGTAACACTGTTTTATTATTAATCTTGGAGTATTTATTTAACTAACACTTATGGCTATTTAAATTTATTATTAATTTATTCTTTTAACAGCAAGATAACGCACTCGTCTCCCGTTGCACATTTTCATTAATGTATGCGTGGCAGGAACTTCTAAATAGGCTAAATAAGATACTTATGGTTGTTTTATATCTCCCGCCTACCCATACAGTGGTATTGACTTACCCTCCCACCCATATACGTACAATGGTATTGACTTACCCTCCCACCCATACACGTACAGTGGCATTGACTTACCCTCCCACCCATACACGCACAGTGGTATTGACTTACCCTCCCACTCATACACGTACAGTGGTATTGACTTACCCTCCCACCCATACACGTACAGTGGTCTTGACTTACCCTCCCACCCATACACGTACAGTGGTATTGACTTACACTCCCACCCATACACGTACAGTGGTATTGACTGACCCTCCCACCCATACACGCACAGTGGTATTGACTTACCCTCCCCCACATACACGTACAGTGGTGTTGACTTACCCTCCCACCCATACACGTACAGTTGTACTGACTTACCCTCCCACCCATACACGTACAGTGGTATTGACTTACCCTCCCACCCATACACGTACAGTGGTACTGACTTATCCTCCCACCTATACACGTACAGTAGTATTGACTTACCCTCCCACCCATACACGTACAGTGGTACTGACTTATCCTCCCACCTATACACGTACAGTAGTATTGACTTACCCTCCCACCCATACACGTACAGTGGTACTGTACGTGTATGGGTGTTTTGTACCCATGGTGTGTATGACTTATCCTCCCACCTATACACGTACAGTAAATAAACACGCACAATGAAATGTACAGTATAGGGTTGATTCAATAAGAGGTCATCAAACATTTTCTTGATAGTTGTTTTATTGATAGTATATTTTCTTTTCTTTGTTAAAATATTTATTTGTGTTTTTCATTTAGTTTTAAGTTTATAAGATGCTAACATGTATGTATGTATACGGTCAGGTAAAAGTAACTATTTAAAACGTAAACAAAATTAACTGTGTTGAATTGAATACTAGAAGGAAAGTTACAATAAAGTGCAAGAAATACTCCGTTAAGGAAACATATGTTGTCATATCAAATGTAAAAATTGTAAAACTTTCAATAAAATAAAACGTTCTATTCTTTAAAAAATAAGTAAAATATAGTAATAGCAAAAATGATGAATTATCCTTCTCTATGTTATAACAAATTAAAATCAAAGAAAGCTATAAAAAAGCTCACTTATAAACTCTATTAAAATAAATTTTTCTGCTTCGATATTCTTCCACGCTTTTCAAATATCACACTATGTAGACCATCTGTTTTCAACCACGAAATATTTCTATGAACTTTATATATAAAATCCCATTGTTTTTATGTTATATTTTCAGCTACAGTTGAAGAGGTAGAAACCAACAGATTTAGATTAAAGATTTATTTATTGTAAAAATAGGCTTGTAGTAATATAAATTAAAGAGTAAATGAAAGTAAATTGTACAAGTAAATAAAGGTAACTCGATGAATTTTGTAACTTGAAAAATTTACTCATTTAAGAATTGGGTTGAGTTGATATTCAAACTAAAACGGACAAAATTTCAGGAATTAAATTCCAGGTTAAGACAAAAGTATGTACAGCCCACACTCTGCGTCTTTTCAAGCAATTATCCTGAATAATTGGTTACGAAGCGCCAATATTTGAGGCACGGCCTACATTTAATCTGTAAATGCAAATGAATAAATATTGACCTCAATTAATTGGCATTTTGTATGGTTAAATATTACAAACGTAAGAAGAGAGGAGATAGATCATTATCCTTTGACTTGATCTAATAAACGGTTATAAAAATTCCTTTTTACTTCAAACCACAATACGTTTAACACAAAAACGTAAGTGTCTTCGTCCTAAACTTCTCACACAAGAAATGGCATAAATCATTTCAAGAACCACATTTTCTAGATAATTAGCTACAATAATTTGTTTGAGTATTTAATGAAACAAATAGTGGTGTAATATTAAATGGTCAAGTTATACATAATTACAAGGAATAAATGACTTATACATTTTAATAAATTAAGAATATTCTAGGTGACATTGATTAAAATCAATAAATATGTTATCCCTCCAATTTTCAAAATAATCTTATTTTAGATACCTCAAATTAAAAGCTAACTATCTGTTTTGTATTTGTAGTAATGCCATTTTATTTATGTATCCAATGATTATTTAACTAACCTATTATATTTGAAATTCAAGACATCAATAATTATAATACTGATACAAATTTTAATAATACCAATTAAAATTTTAATATACTTCAATAACCATAACGTTGCATTTATAACATTGATAGGAAAATAAAAAGAATAATTTGAGATTTATGAAAAAACCCATTTATAAAATATTGTTAGATTATTCATAGTCAAAAGTTTGCTTTTATGTCAAGTAAACATTAAAATAACTGTAAAAAATTGTTTAAAAATTCAAAATAACAAACAACACATCTCTAATTTACTTCATTTACAAACCCATGAAGTATCCACCGTATTTATTTGTAAACTAATTTAGTTATACTCACGTAATACGCTCTAAAACCTAACAATAGTCATAGTCATGGTTAGAGGCTAATAAGAGTGCTGTATTCACTGACCCATGAACCTTGCCATTCACCAGCCCATTGAGGACAGGTTCACATTGTGAGGGTGCTGGAGAGGACTCAAGTGGGGCACGGTCCCTTCAAATTGAAGGGACTGCCTCCAGACAGCCAGTAACAAACCCAGCTTGTTTGTACTCTAACACAACAGTGTTATTAACAGTTAATTCATAACATCATTTTAAATTTCTGAACGCAGCAAAATCTCTTCATGGGTTATTAAAACCCAAAAGAGGTCAGATTTGATAAGCATGTAACGAATTAAGGGCAGAAAATCCATGATACCTTTTTTCATCAAAGAAATGTTAGACTATATCGAGGACTATATATATTTTGAAATTTTCTATTTTTTATCGTCTACATAACTATATATACATTTAAGTATCTATACAGATGGTGTTTTATTTATACTGTTTAATTTCTAACAGTTGCCGTGAAGTTGAGTTCCAAATAAGTATTTAAAAGTGTGGGTTTAATAGAGAGAGTAAACAGCATCGCCCATGAATGAAACTCATTGAACAGTTAACCCAATAATGCGAATATTATGACAAAATCGTTGAATGAATACTTGCTCTCTTTAAAAATAAAGAAATGTAACAAACAAACAAAAAACAGAGAGTAGTAGTCGGTATTTGATATCGTATACACCAACTATTTTCAGGACAAGAGGACGCTGTTGTGCGTATACTGGATGTGTATAGGACATAGGAGTCAAACAAATGTCGACTGTCAGTGATGAGAATATTACAGCCAACTATTTCCAGGACAAGAGAACGCTGTTGTCCGTATACTGGATGTGTAAAAGACATAGGAGTCAAACAAATTTCGACTGTCAGTGATGAGAATATTACAGCCATCTATTTCCAGGACAAGAGAACGCTGTTGTGCGTATACTGGATGTGTAAAGGACATAGGAGTCAAACAGATGTCGACTGTCAGTGATGAGTATATTACAGCCGACTATTTCCAGACAAGAGGACGCTGTTATGCGTATACTGGATGTGTATAGGACATAGGAGTCAAACAAATGTCGACTGTCAGTGATGAGAATATTACAGCCAACTATTTCCAGGACAAGAGAACGCTGTTGTGTGTATAATGGATGTGTATAGGACATAGGAGTCAAACAAATGTCGACTGTCAGTGATGAGTATATTACAGCCAACTATTTCCAGGTTAAGAGTACCCTGTTGTGTGTATACTGGATGTGTATAGGACATAGGAGTCAAACAAATGTCGACTGTCAGTGATGAGTATATTACAGCCGACTATTTCCAGGTTAAGAGTACCCTGTTGTGTGTATACTGGATGTGTATAGGACATAGGAGTCAAACAAATGTCGACTGTCAGTGATGAGTATATTACAGTACTGCAGACATTTGGCTCTAAATAATTGGTATAGTACCTTGGAACACACAAGACAGAGTTATTGGTAAAAGTATTAGCTGAATGGTGTTTATTATAAAGAAATCTTGATCATTAATCTTGAAGGTTGCTAGTTTACTACAATATGTTGAATGTTATGTAAAACATTTATCTTGTGAATCATTGCTTAATGGTTGAGTTTGTCCTGTTTTAGAGCATATTAAATAAATTATTTTTAAATAAATTAGGCCATAAACGTTTTGATCCCGCGTCTAATGATTACCTGGTTATATAAAATGGCCTCAAAGGAGGAGATAAAGATTATCCGCTTTCAATTATCCTTTCTCTCAGAGGACCTAGTCAGTGTCATTGTGTCCTGCCTTAATCAAATCAATGTCAATGTCATCACAGCAAGACCCTGCCAACATCAAAAGGATACTGCATGCCAATTTCACAAGAATTATCAACTGACAGTAAGTATATCGAATCTATTACTTTAAATATGTTGTTTTAAACTGATGTCTAGAACATTTTTACATGAAAATATTTAGTATACTATTTATCATTCCTACATAATAAATCATTTTCTAGACGTCTTCATATTCCACATTTTTCAATATAATTCGGTAATAAATCAATATTTTTTATAGTATTTTCATTTAAACATCACGTAAGGGGAGGCAAATAATATCTATACTTTACGTCGATAAGTTGTTTAAGAATATATTAGTTTTAATAATGTATACATTTAGTTTCTTTAAACATTTAAACGCAAATTTCACTGCTGCTGTTTATATAAATCAATATTGTTAGTTTTACGCCTTCAGAATAATTATTAAAAGAAATTTACAAATTCTTATTACTGTCTGGTAAGTAAAAGTACAACATCTTATTTCCTTCTAAACCCCACCAGTAATTGAATTATTTTAATGTTTATGAAATTGTAAAGCATGTAAAAAACTACTTGAGTAAAATAAACAAGTAACAAAAACTTGTAGTAACATAAGAATAATGTAAGGTTACTACTAAGTATAATGTAGTCGCTGTATTCTGAGTGTTCCAGAGCCAAATTGCCGTTACGAAAAGTAATTCCTTACATGTAATATCTAACAACTTAAAACTCTCTGCTGCGCACTGTGGTTTTTTTAGTTTAATTAATGATATATTCAATATAAACCATTTATGCTTTAATATCGTGAAATTAAAATGTGAATCTATAGGTTTCGTGTAATCCATCACAAACCACAAGTTAGTTTAGTTTGTAAAATGGGTATCTTAAACAAATCTAATTCATTCATAATGAAGAACAAGTGTCTTATAGTTTGATTCCAAATTGTAACAATAGTTCACAAAACTAACAAAAATGATTATTTATTCCAATAATCATCCCGTCAGTGCTCAAGGGCTATGTTTGTGTTGGTCACACACATTCTCAATAAAAACTTATCAAGACTCAAGAAACATAAAGAGCAACCGTTTTGTCAATGTCAGCTAACAAACAGTCGCTGTTTGAATAATGATATGCCTTGCACCTGGAGCGGGAAGGAAACAATATGACCCAGAAAGGTGCGTGTCAAATATGGAGTTAACAAGGCGCTGGGATTTATACAAGTACAACACTTAGAATGTTAATATTGTAAACCTTAAATTACACAGGATTTATATTAAATCCATTCATTATTACTTATGTAAACAATATCAACAATGTCTTAAGTGTATCAACAATGGCAATACAAGTAAATAATTATTGAACATATTTTTTAAGCAACATTTTTGAAATTTTCAAATTATCATTAGATTTCCCATGAAGAAGTTTAAAATTTCGCTTCCCTAACAAATAATCATTTCTCTATCAATCATTTTCAAATGTAACACTTTATAATAAATACAAAATGCTGTGTAAAAATTGTGTTTATTTTATGATTAAAAAAAAAAAAATCTGGCAGAAAGAATGTTTTTCCTCTATACATTATGTACACATGTTCTATAGTATTGTTAAACAGCTATGCTGTAAAAAAATTGCTGTTAGTGACAAACATGTGATACCTATAAATCAAAACAAAACATTGCAACGTTATTCTTTGGAGTGCAGTTTTACAGAATCTGTATTCTGAAAATGGCATATTTTGTTGAGTAAAAGTGAGACGCTGTGCATGGGTGTAATCTATCAAACAATGCAAAGAATTGTTAAGAAAGACAAAAATAAATTTTATAATAACCATTTAGTCCTGAATCTGTTTAAGGATGGTCTGGACAGAAGAGTATATTCTGAACTCACTCATGCGTGTAGTTTACTCTGATGAGTCCACTTTCTATCACTACGGTGTTGATAGGAGACACAATTGTAATTATTACTACACCAATAATTACAATTGTGTATTTACAAGTTATATTGTTAATGAGAAACTACTTAAACCAGAGGCGTTGGTCCTGTCAGTGTTAAAAGAGTTTTGTCTTACGATATTTCAGGCGGTGTCATGGTTGGATGAGGTATGAACAAGTGTTACATCAATCCGGAGATGGGCCAAGCAATTTTATAACAAATGTTGTCAAGCAATTACTAAATTACAACTTTTGTAGCTGTTGGATTGGTTATGGAAGTGATTTTTTGGATTGGCCATTCCAATCTGCTGACTTAACTCTGTGTGAATTTGTCTTATGGAGTTACATAAAGGTAAAAGTGTAAACACGCTATTTAAAAATGATTAGGATTTGAAAAGCAATTGAATCTTTTATTAATTTCCGTTATTTATTTAATTTTTATCAATTAAATGGAAGTAATAATTTTATAAGTTTATTAATTTTATTTTGCAAACCTGAAGAAATTTTCTTTATTACTGCTAGGTGTACTACGTGGTTTTTGTAGAGTTTAATTTCGTTTTTCGTAACAATTCTAAGCCCTAAAGACTCCACTTTTATGTTCTATCTTGGTGATGCCAGTTCACCTGGTGAGGGGAGTAATGAAGCGCATGCCAGTTCTTCTCTTTCTTCATCTGGAGTAATTTATCATTACACTTCCGGTGTCTTACAACAAATTCTTCCATTTATTTACTGGTGGTTTATATGGTTTATACGGTAACCTGAAACTATCTGGCTGATCCCGTGATTTTATCTAAAGCTAAACACTGAACTGAACACATTTTACTGAACTGTAAATGGCATTTTACGAGTAAAATTACTGTAAAAATGCACTCTAACGAATCAAGTTTGTAATTTTGTGTTTTGACTGTCTTTTATTTAGACCAAATAGCTTTTTACTAAACATTTGTTCAAAAGTATTGCACAGAGGTAAAATAAATTGAGCCTTGTTTTATTCCTGTCCCTATTTTGTTTCTAGAGCCACGAGATAAATTAAAATGTCACACATCGTTTACATAAATTAAAGTACTTTAATTAAAGCTTACTTTAATTTAAGGCTAAAAACAATTATGTGTAAAAATTAACATGCAATAGAAATTTAAATACAAAACCACGTCATCGAACACCCGAGATTTCATACGAAGATTCCGATTTAATAGTAACATTTGGATTTTAAAGTAAACCATTCCTTAAAAAATGTTTATTTTTCTTGAAGTCAATCAGGTTCATAATAGAAAAGACCGTCCACAGGATGGCCATGGATGTCGAATGTCGTCCATCAATACTACATTTTTTATTAGATATGAATTTATCCACGAAGATATAATATAAATACTATAAAGAATAGAATTATAACTGAGTCATTAAAACTATATAACATGACGAATAAAAAAGTGGGTTCAAAATGATCTTATTGTCGATAGTAGAAAAATTAAAAATTTAGGATACAATTCAAATTTTAAATGTAATCGTCCTTTAAAATAATTATTATGTTTGTATTACATTTTTTTGTTGAAAAGTCATCCATCCGCGTTATTTTAATGGAATGTCAACATTTCCTCCTTCATATTGAGATTAAAATCATATTGAGGTTGTTCTGGTGGATCGGTTCACACACATTAGTTTAGCTCTGAGTACATTAGGTTACTAACCTCGGCTGTTCTGGTGGATCGGTGCACTAGAGGGTCGGCTCAACGTCAATTCCACTAAATCTTCGGCAGGGAAAATGACGTACATTCTTCGACGCACAACATGGCGCCGACCCCAATGCCCCCGCCCTCAAAGTCACTCCCGACCGGTCCCTCGGCAGCGGCCTGCAACAGACACAACTTCATTAGGTCAGATATAACTTCACGTAGGATTGCTCACAATGAGAAGTTAGTCTAACTGGTGAGGTAAGGAAGAAAAAATGTTTTTGTTGAAATTCAACATGTAAAAAACACAGAAAACAGTGACAATCAACTAGCCTTACCACACCAGTGACATCATCATATTTGTGCGCATCCTCTCTTTGATACCTACGGTTCACCATCTTCAAGGCCAAACTATAACACCTAAATACCTTTTCAACCACTATGATCCCTCGAGTGACTTTCTGAAAAAAACCTCCTCTAAAAAAACTAAACATTCCTGGCTTAAGGTAAATTTAGCTATTGATGATAATAAAATGAAGAAATTGTTTCCTTTTAACCAGCTGAAGGTAACTCCATGTGACTTCATAGTATCATTACGTGTTAAACTCCCCAACTCAAAAGAACAACTTGCAGATTGTTGTGTCATGTGTAATATTTGTTATAACTGATTTTAATCGAAATTCAAGTTTGATTCAGAAGAGACGATACCAAGGTGAATAGTATCGTCATTTCCTCACAGTCAACCGCAGTCTATAAGCATGTAGTGTTTAAGGTTTTCTTAAATTATTATGGGTTTCAGAAAAAACCTAAAGACGACAGGAGTTATTTATACCTGTCGAAACGTTGTGTTTGTTCCTTAAAGCACTTGGAGATTTGGATATTTTCTCCGTTCGTTTTCTAGTAATCATGCATAGTATAAGTGCTCACGCTAACAAATAACTTTCAAACAACAGTTGAACCGGTAAGTTACATTATTGGTTCTTTTTATTTTAGCAGCTGTGCACTAATAATGTATTTGATAATAAACCAACTATTCACTTGTGCATTCAAGGCAAGAATGATATTGACATGTTACATCATGTTAAATGTACAATTACATAACATTCATGATCAGATGTGCATATCAACACATATTTTGAAGGGTTGAAAATGCATAGCTAGTAAAAACTAATGCTTCAGGTAACTGGTAACGACCGTGTTTAGGCGTTATTTACACAATTTTCATCACCAAACATTTCGCCTATATTATGATGGGGTATCTTCGGTGGAGTCTCTGAGGCTGAGCTTCTGTCTCAGTGTAAAATATAACTGAGGATGCCCCATAACAGCATAGGCGAAATGTTTGGTGATGTAAATAGAGTAAATAACACCTAAACACGGTCGTTACCGGAGCTTATGTTTTTGGTGATGACACCGACTGCATAAGCATATTAATTAAGATGAATAGCTAGGACGAAATTGTGCCTAAATAATTCGAAACACATAGAAATAAAGTAAATACTTATCAATGCCAACAATAACTCGTTAAATGTGAAATAAATATTACGTGTATTTAATTCAATGGTTAATTATTTAACCCTGTTTCATGCTTTGCCATTCAGAGTAGGAATAAAGTTCTATTAAATCCATCGTTTACTTGCAAACAATCTAAATAGCTAAAGTAAAACGAAACTTTATTGTAAATAATTGGATTGTACAGTGTTTTATTTTATCTGACTTATGAAATACGAAACTCCAGTTTGAAATGTTAAGTGGATCTGAAGTTGATTAGACATGACGAGAAATCAAGGGCGTGTTCTTGACAAGCGAGGTTATAAACTTCCGAGTTAAGACAGCAGAAATTATTAGACCTGACGTTGGAACTCGCAGGATTTTCTTAGTGCCAGCTGCTACCAACCTGTTATAAATATTATCTCTTATAATAACCTTCCACCTACGCTCTTAACTCTAGGAGAGTTCAGATATTGAGACGTTATTGTAGTAAATAATAGGACAATTCTTAGAACAAGTGGAGTACTTATAGTATATACTTGTCGTTTTTGTTATTTATACATATACTATTTATTAATTTACTTACCATAAAATATTTTTTATAACCAATAATGGAGATGTAAATTTATTTTATTTTATTACTTATTTATTTTCAATAGAATAACACATAGTGGATTACAAATTAATAGACTGTAAATGTATAAATAACAAAACATCTACAAATTATTCTATGTTATATGCGGTTTCTTGTCAGCTACAATTTATTAAGACGTATTAGCTATTATGAATGAGAACTTATTAAAATAAGTTTATGTTATAATTCCTATCAATTTTAACTCAATAGGTAATGCGGAAAATGTTTTTGTAAATATGCAATAAACATACCACAGTAAAACCTGTCTGTGACATTGGCAATTATTTGAGCAATAAACCCAAGTAATCCACGCTGTTAAACCAAACAATAACATAAGGCATATTAATACAGTTGGATTATGGAAAAGGTCAAATGGTCTGCAGTTGTTATAATCAATTAACTTCTAATCGTGTTGTTTAACAAAATCTCAATTACACTTTTAATATAACCGCATATTTCAATTAAAGCAATCGGTTTAGTACTTTGTTGTTTAATCTAGTAATAAAATAAAATAATTCGAATTCTAATTTTAATTTTTATAAGTAAATTGATTTAACACAATTGCGGACTTTCCTTTTTACCTTGTAAATGTAAATTGCAGTATTTATGTTCTCTCGGGATGTAATTATTTTTTTAATGAAATTAAAAATATTTGCATCTTGCATAAAAATAGTTTGTTGCATATTACGGAAATTGCCTCTTTTATTTTGTTAAAATGTTTATTGCTTCGATAGACACGTGTTAATTGATATGAAAGAATCTATTAAAATATTGTAAAATATATATCATATCAGTTCAGTAACACGAAATTTCCCAAACATAAAATATTTATGTTTAATAAATACTCCTGTACGATTCGCGTGCCAACCCCGGCGCTCGCTGCGCTTGATACACTTCGGCCTTCGGCCTAGGTATGTGACTTTTGACTACAAATAATAGTAGATTATCTGTATAACGTAAAATCTTAATATTAAATTTATTTAGAGTATCTCACTCACATTACTTGCGTTGCTACCTATTTATCAGTAATAAACAACTAATCATATTACTTAGCCTATTTCAAACTACTTAATTTCATTGCTGTTTTTGTTTAACGGCTGAAGATTACAGTCATGGTATAATGCAGTGTTACAAATTCATCAATCACAGAGCAGCTTTGTTCAGTGGCATCAGTAATATAATATAATGTCAAACATACAAAATAATGTTTATTTATTTACAACACAGCTGTTATTAATTTACTAAAATCAACCCAATGTTATTCTTATGGAACAATCTTTTAGGGGTGGTTTCTATCCCTTAGGAGTACTTTAACAAGATGATAATACTTTAGTTGTCCTATTTATGACCTAAATGAACAGTGTACAAAAAGGCAGCTCTACCTACATAGTAAGTTAGAGAATTAGTGATGAGTGAGTCAGAGTTTTTCCTTTTATACGTATAGTTATGTAATTAGATAAACATAATTGAAATAACTTTCCGTGTAGCAGTCATACATACCGTATAAATTCTAACAGTAAGAAATTTTAATTACTATAGCACTCATAAAATACTTACGGAACACGACACACACACAATGCTTCTGGGAAAAAAACGCATGTTACTATGAAGTAGCATTCAATGTTGTATGTATATGGCGTATGTTAAGCTTTCTGGGATTTTTTCATGTGTTGTAGGGTGCTCTGCGTCAGAATAAACTTGTCATGAATAAACTAAAAATATACTTTAATATAAAATATAATGTTTAGTTTAAATTTGTTTGGAACAGTCTATTTAGTATAGCCTACTACAGTATTAGCATTTTTCAAATCTGAAAAATAAATAATTCCTATTGTTTAGTTCAAAATTATCATATAAATTGAGATCAAAGCCTTCGAGTGTCCTTCCGAGTCCTTTAGAATATTTGAAGGGGAAATTAGCACTTAGTACTTGGTACAAAATCAGTAGTTAGTTGCGTTTCAGGATGTAGAATACAAAATAGGTTTCCTTGACGTAGTACGGAGCTGTGATATAATTTAATTTTGTAAATTTAATTAAGTTATAAGATGTGCTAGCCATGTACTGGAAAAATGGCTAGTATTTCAGAGTGTTATACGTATTAATATGTAACTGTAATTTGAAGGCTGAATAAACATATTCTTATTCTTATTCTGTACAGAGGCGTTGTAAGTTATCAGCTAGAGTATAGAAGAGTAAGTAACCAGTGTACTGTGACGTTTCACAGATCAGCTTGAGTATAGAAGAGTAAGTAACCAGTGTATTGTGACGTTTTATAGATCAGCTTGAGTATAGAAGAGTAAGTAACCAGTGTATTGTGACGTTTCATAGATCAGCTTGAGTATAGAAGAGTAAGTAACCAGTGTATTGTGACGTTTCACAGATCAGCTTGAGTATAGAAGGGTAAGTAACCAGTGTATAGTGACGTTTCACAGATCATCTTGAGTATAGAAGAGTAAGTAACCAGTGTATAGTGACGTTTTACAGATCAGCTTGAGTATAGAAGGGTAAGTAACCAGTGTATTGTGACGTTTCACAGATCAGCTTGAGTATAGAAGGGTAAGTAACCAGTGTATTGTGACGTTTCATAGATCAGCTTGAGTATAGAAGAGTAAGTAACCAGTGTATTGTGACGTTTCACAGATCAGCTTGAGTATAGAAGAGTAAGTAACCAGTGTACTGTGACGTTTCACAGATCATCTTGTGTATAAAAGAGTAAGTAACCAGTGTACTGTGACGTTTCACAGATTAGCTTGAGTATAGAAGAGTAAGTAACCAGTGTACTGTGACGTTTCACAGATCAGCTTGAGTATAGAAGAGTAAGTAACCAGTGTATAGTGACGTTTCACAGATTAGCTTGAGTATAGAAGAGTAAGTAACCAGTGTACTGTGACGTTTCACAGATTAGCTTGAGTATAGAAGAGTAAGTAACCAGTGTACTGTGACGTTTCACAGATCAGCTTGAGTATAGAAGAGTAAGTAACCAGTGTACTGTGACGTTTCACAGATCAGCTTGAGTATAGAAGAGTAAGTAACCAGTGTACTGTGACATTTCACAGATCAGTTTGAGTATAGAAGAGTAAGTAACCAGTGTACTGTGACGTTTCACAGATTAGCTTGAGTATAGAAGAGTAAGTAACCAGTGTACTGTGACGTTTCACAGATCAGCTTGAGTATACAAAAGTAAGTAACCAGTGTATTGTGACGTTTCACAGATCAGCTTGAGTGTATAAGGGTAAGTAACCAGTGTATTGTGACGTTTCACAGATCAGCTTGAGTATAGAAGGGTAAGTAACCAGTGTATTGTGACGTTTCATAGATCATCTTGAGTATAGAAGGGTAAGTAACCAGTGTACTGTGACGTTTCACAGATCAGCTTGAGTATAGAAGGGTAAGTAACCAGTGTATTGTGACGTTTCACACAACACTTTGAGATTCCTACCTGACATCACGCCAGCATTTCAATAGTCATAATATTTGTGTTTCCTTCCCAATGTTGGTATCAATAAATTGGATTTTAAGAAATTGAAAACGTTAAAACTATGAAAACTATTAAGGTTTACCTATAAATGTCCAATTTATTATGTATCGAAAAGTGTTGTTTGCAAAAATGCACTGATTCGTTGTCAAAACAATAAACTTTTGTATTTTCAGACACCAAAAAATCTTAAATACTATGCATGCTTTAATTAGAACTTCTTTGCATATTTCTTTTAATTACCAATTGCATACCTAAGTCTCCAGACTAACCATAACATATATTTACGCATAACCATAACCAGGATTACGCACTTATATTGGTACTTAGTACTTTTAAAAAAAATTTTTTATTGCACATCACATTTGGATCAGTGGTTTTTAAAGTTTTTTTATTCAAACCCCTATTCTAATAATAAATGTTTAAAGAGTTTTAACAAAACCAATGACATGTAATAAATATACGAAGTATTTAAAATCATAATTTCAATAAAATTCATTTTTGGTAGAGAAATGTTAATAAACATGTTTTGAAACCGTTGTTCTATTCCTAATACATAACCTACTGGTTTTATTTTTAACACAAAGTGCGAATTAATCACCCTCCATAAATATGAGGTGTAACTGTAACACAGGTGTTATAAATCCATGCTGTAAATGAACTCATTTGTAAATGAATATGAATATAAGTGTAAATATAAAACACGTGTTACTTCTATGTAAATATAAATATTTTACAATACCATTCACAGTATAATATCGTCCCACCTGTATGTTAGCCTTACATAAAACTTATAAGGTCACACCAGAGTGAAAAGAATCCTTAGAAATAGAAAGAAGCCCTTCTAAGCCAACCGTTTGTCAACATGTAACAAATCTAGTCTATTTAACCGGTTTTAAAGAGCCTTTAGCTTTTTAAACGTTTTTACTTTATAATTAAATGTTAATGTTTTTATGCACGATTCTAAATTGATAAATGGTTATTTCTTTAACCTTAAAGAATGGGAAAAGTCCACATCATACTTATTATTTGGTTTTAAATTGGGTGAAGACCTTTAGTAGTGTATATTAGATCAATGCTAACGTCAGTTATCTAAGGGGAGACATAAAGTAGGGATCACAGTTGGTGGTCAGCAAGTCAATAATTAAGTCAATAATTAACATAAAAATATGCAAATTACCAAACACGGATATTTATTGAATTTGCATCTCGTTAAATGTTTTCCTTCATTATTTTTTTTACACAATAAAAAAGGGGCAATTTGGTATTTTTCCACCAGATCATAAAAAATACCTTCAGGAAACCCCCTATGGTATAGTTACATGTTTTATAACTCAATAAACTAACAAAGAGAGTGAATTTAACTAAACATAAAAATACTCATTGAAAAGTCATATAGGGAGCTATTAAAACATAATCCAACCAAACTTGTAAGACACGGCTAATATTTGACAATCAGAACTCAGGGCGTGTTTGAAGGTTAGTTAGTGCTACATATTTCACATGTTAGTGGCGTGCAGTGCGTGAGGCCAGAATGGTATCGATCCATGGCACTCCCCCTCCACCTTACTTATACACATGCAGCTCCAGTCATACAACACATTGAATACACATCTAATACGGTAGAATTCTAGTAATTAAGAGACAATTAATATACCTTCAAATTGTCTCTGTATTCATCGGTTAACCCTTCTGATGGTCTCGACAATGGAGATTTGACGAAGCCTGTAGAGAAAGCTAAGGTCCATCTAGATGCCAAATTTCAATAAATAAACACAGTCGTGAGAACAGTTACATATATTGACTTTCATTTCCTCTTTACAACACAATTATTTTACAAACAAAACACAAGTGCTGAAAATGTTTATTTAGATATTTTTTTATTTATTTTTAAATTATTATTATTATTTATTATTAAGACGCCGATCGTCAACATATGGGCAAATATGAGAGCCGAATGAGTGTGATGAGTGTGTATGAACAAGTTTAGTCGTTGTTACTAACTAAGGTTGACTGTTCCTCAGAAAGAGCTATTTATTAATAGGCCAACAACCAGGGCAACCAAGTGACCTTCAGCTTTAAGTGGAATCCGAACCACGTACTGTTGGTCTGATTTTCAGTTAACTCACAAGTCTGACACTTCTCTTCCCTACACAACATCTGCACCTTGACTACCATCCAACATGGACACCTCAGACTTCTCTAGTACGTTGATAGCAAATTAAATTATGACTCTAAACTTAAGTGTGCGAAATCATTAACAAGTTCCATTACTTCAACATTTTAGTTTTCGCCCCAAATCCGTTAACGTTCCAATCATATAAAATTTGCATGTGTTTATTCCGACTAAACAGCTATTTACTGTGTATTCTCGTAGTTTCAGAACGTTCAAAATCTCTTAATTCCCCTCAAAGTTTAGTTAAAATCATAGTGGAAAGATTATTTTCATATTGGTGTAACGTTAATCATAACTAATATGTAATAGGATCGAATTTTATGTCAAATTTTTTAGTGAATGCTTTAGTTTGTTTTGGTGGTTGTAGAACTATTCCACCTTATTGATTCTCATTGATACACCCTAATACAGTAGCTTAAAAAGACTGTTTTAAAATCTTATTAAAAGACTACTCCAGGGTATTTTGGAAACACAAAAAAGAAACTGAACTTATAAAACCTGTCAGTAGTTAACGAATTATTGTATTATAAAATACCAAGTATTTTATTATTTTTTACGAGAAATAAATATGTACTATAGTGTCTGAAACGTTTCTACTGAGCGGGATAGAATGAATAAATCTGTTAGAGAGGCTCCAAGAATTTATCCAACAGGCTTTAAACAGTTTTATTCCTTCGTAAAGAAAATATCAAAGAGATCGTATAAAATATTATGGAAATCTTTGAAGTTGACAATAACAGTTCAAACTAAGTTAACTGGCTTTTATAAATAAAATATGTTAGAATACTTTCTTGGCTTAAATATAAATACTTGTGATTCTTTTTGAAAAATATTTCAAATAATTTACTTGGGTATGTAAACGAATTATAATATTATACTCATAAGTAATAATAATAATATTTTTACAATTTATAATAATATTATTATTTAATAATAATAATATTCTTACAAATAAACATTTACAAACAATATGAGAAAGGCACCACATGTGCTACTGCCTGTGAGTGGTGGCTGAGTTCATTCAGTCAATGAATTATTTCTTAATACTAAAACTTTTTATAACATAAACTAAAAAATGTTATGAAACTAAAAAATTGCGAAAAACAATGTGAGGACATGTGGATTTACGCATAATAATAGAAACTATCATAAACTAACAATAAAATAGTTAAGGAGTTAAAAAAATGTCACTATCACTGCATACTCACGTTCAAACCACTCAGAAGATGACAATCACTCTATCATTGCACAATCACACTCACGTTCAAACCACTCGGAAGATGACACTCACGTTCAAACCAGTCAGAAGATGGCACTAACATTGCACACTCACGTTCAAACCACTCAGAAGATGGCACTAACATTGCACACTCACGTTCAAACCACTCAGAAAATGGCACTAAAAGTGCACACTCACGTTCAAACCACTCGAAAGATGACACTACATTGCACACTCACATTCAAACCACTCAGAAGATGGCACTAAAAGTGCACACTCACGTTCAAACCACTCTGAAGAATGATTCAAAGTCACAGATTTCCTATCTGTAAACATTTATTAATCTTTAAAACAGATGTAATATAGTTTTAAACTTTTCGTATAAATTTTTCCATACTACATTACATAAATTACACTACATTCATGAATAACAGCTGATTGAAACTAATGCCTTATTGGTTGCCATTTTCATTTATCACTTTGAGTTGGTAAGAGCTAAGCCTTTCGTGGCTAGATTGCTTAGATTTGTTAGAAATTATTCATTTCAGCTTTGAGTAATTTCCTCTAGTAATCCCAGACAATGTGATGAAAAAGCTATTTCTCCTCAGAATTAGGGTTCCTTCCGATTTTCGTTCTTGAATTTGAATATTAGGACCTCTAAAAATTTAACTTAATATACTACTTCTAAGTAAAAATTAAAACAAATACATGAATAAAGATCGATACTACTAACCACACACATAAAATAAAAGTAACTAAACATTTGACACAAGCACACCCCAAGCACACTGTCTTTATTCAACAACTAACTGTATTTATGATTTTTAATTTTATTTTTTTTGTCTTTTTTTACCGTGTCTGTTTTAGCTTTAATGTTATTAGTTTTTTACTGATGTTTTCATATTTCCTATGACATAAAATATTATTTGAAAAATTACAGGTTTTTACTTAATTTTCTTATGTTACGCTGCCTAAATATAGAGTTTAATTTACGCTTCTTTACTACGTATTAGGTTTATTTTCACTAGAAAACGGATCAGATATCAGAGTTAGAAACATAATCAATGACACTGGTATTAACAATAACAATGGTCCTCAATAATCTCAGAACCCTTTTTTGTTCTTAATAGTCTATAAGTTATGCCTTATTATTAATTTATCAAAAGCGAAAATGATGTAACATTTTGAGCGCGTTGTGTTACTTAGCTGCCACGAAAGGGCGACAGCTACATATTTTTGTGAACAGTGCGTATGATTATCATTTTTTTAAATGTACGAGAAAATACGATTATTCATAGAATGTTACATTCAATACACAAGCATGATTTGGCCACATGTTCCCAACGTTCTGCACAACAAAGGGTTGTTTATTTGCCAATTCATCCTGTTTTCCCAGTCGTATTGTTATGTGCCAGATTGTAAAGGGTTCATCGTCAACTTAATTGTCACACTCTAAACAATCTACAGATGGTTATTGTTGAGTGGAAATATTTTATAACAATACGTTGACATGTAATGAAACTATAGTGAAATATTTTTACTATAATCTTTAATTGATTGTTGTTGTAATATGACAACTGTACATGATTACCTATGTCGTGTTGTTTCATATACGTAAATGTTATATGCTATGTTCTTTAATCAAAACTTACACACACACAAAATATAGATAATTTAAAATAAATATAATTTTTGAAGTACAGTATCCTCTAAAGGATCATTCCGTTAAGTTATTTTCCGTAAACTTAGAAACTAGACTTGAGTAACCATTGTCAGTATACATACTCGATCATCCAATAACGACCGTGTCAAGTGTAGTTTAAAAACTTAACATTTTATGCTTACTCGTATTTTCTCGTAGCCTACATTTTTTAAGTAATAATGATTCACAGTATTCACAAAACCATATAGCAACCACATGTTTACAATGGTAGCTTAGTAACCCAACGTCCATAAATTGTGGTTAACATTATAATTAAGATTAATGAAGAAAATTTTTATTTTTAATACTAATGTCATTAACTATGTTTCTAACTCTGAGATATGCCCCGTTTTTTTTTTTTTTTTTTTTTTTTTTTTTTGAAAAAAACTAAAACGTAGTAAAGAAGCGTAAATTAAACTCTATACGTAAACAGCGTAGACGTAAAAAATTATAAAAAACCTGCAAAATTTTCAAATAACATTCTATGTTAAAGTAAATATAAAAACATCTAACCTTTGTGCTATTAAATCACGTTGTACCAGCCATTCTACATTGTACTGTACGCAACCTCCTGCATTGTTTTAGCATAAGAAATTCGTAAATATTGTTAGGGTAGACGATCTACCACTGTGTTACTTTCATAAGTGTGTTCCAACCACGAGACATCTGGCAAAAGTAGAAATAATTATTTATAATATGTCTGTACGGTTTTGATGATATTTTAACAACTAAATAAAAACATAAGCAGTGGAAGGTGGTTTTGGTTTGGTTACAAAGAGATTCAGTTCTGTAATCAGTATGTTTTTAGGGTGGTATTAAAACATAGAGAAGTCTAAATAAGTTACGAGGATAGTAAGTTGAAGTAAATAGTTCATAGCATGGCCACTTGGTTCGCACGATTCAGGCGTTAGGGGGCTAAAACATGATTTTCTATTTTAACTGTACGGCTCGTGTTCATTATTAGAACGAGGTTTAGTGAGTGTTATATGTTTACTGAAAGTCCAATCTAGCGGACCATGTTGCTTTTTTTGAGTTTTTTAGTTTAAAATAGTCAATATTGATATTTGAATTTTTTCATAATTCACTGGCCAATCGCTAAAAATATCACATAGGCCTAATTAAAAAAAAAAAAAAAAAAAAAAAAAAAAAAAAAAAAAAACAGGTCATGGTTCACTAGAAAAGCGTTTCTCCAATCCAATGACATTTCAAGTGTAGTGATATGATCAATAATAAGGACCGAATCATTGAAATAGAAACCCGTGTTTTTGGGCGTTTTTCGTGAGGGAAACGGACACCTTAACCAAAAGTCAACTCTTGCAAACAATGTAAGCAACTATATACAAGATGGCATATTCTCAGTTGTTTGGACATTGTATGTCAGTGGTAGTGAGAAGTTGAATATCTTAGTCAGTTTAATACAATAATATGCATCAGACTGCTTTAACGTAACTTACCTTACGGTATAAATTAGACAACTTATATAAGGACAATTTCATAATGGTTGCGTGACTATAATTTCAACATACTGTAAAGTTTAGCTTTCTAGAGGAAAAAAATAACTATTAAGGAACAATTCAAATGCCATTTGTGAGTACTATTGATTTCTTTACATGGAAGGAGGTTGAAGTAGTTCATTTGGGGGATGGGGTAGGTAATTTAATTATTAAGTACATATAACAAAGTGATAAATAAATTAAATAAACATATATTAATTATCACTCTACCAGTTAACGAGTCTAGCTAACCGTCTTATGTACTGCAGTAACTTAACGTTCAACTGGTGCACAAATCACCGAGTGAAAGCCACGTTCCACAGGTGGTCACCCGCCACCACCCCTTGGCACGTTATCGACTCACCAACACTGAACAATGATTATTAACCCACCAGACTAAAAGTCTTAAGTTTTCATCCTTTGAGTTCAATCCTGACAAGGTCCTGGAGTGTGCGTGACACCTTCATCTCCTGCTAGCTTTGATGTGGTGCACAGCTTTAACAACTTGTCGATCTAACGTCACTTACAGACACACTCGACCTCAGTTTACGTATTTGCTGATCTTTGACATGCCTTGCAGGTTTCTTATAAATAATTTAACAGTCTAAATAGTTGCTGAAATATGGTTAGAAAAAAAAAAGAACTTTTATATTGCTTTCTTGGAATATTTCATTTTCTAAATGAAGACACTCTGGCACATTGTTATCAGTATTGAACGGGAGTATTGCTGAAGCGTTCCAATGGCTTGCCATTAAGCCTACCCGGATTTGACTCCTTGTATGATTATGAAGCCTTCCCTTGTTCATGTTTTGTGGTTCTGAAGTAACGTTGCTCCAACACTTCTATAAAGTAAAACAGGCTGTTCTTTGAATACTTAATGTTCGTACTTAATGGAGTACCCAGTGACACTGCTTTCAGTCTTACAAAATAAGTTTTCTCTGTTATCTGCCACCCTATCTTTTAGGCGGCAATGTTTAATCTGGCGTAATGTTTTTATTTGACGTTTTTGGGTAAAATGTGTTTTTTTACATTTGACTTTGTAATTTTTAGACAGACGCCATTGTTAAACCAATAATCTTATACATTCAACCCTTTTACATGATAGGTGTTATTTTCTGTTACTTTCTTTCCGACTGTCAAACGGTTTTTGAGATATTCAAATTGTTATCAAAAAAATAAAAAAAATAAACTTACAGACACACAGACTGCGTAAGGATACATGTTATATGGCATTATTGTTTGTACTGATCAGACAAAAAATCCTCTAAAATATGTGACAGTCGAAGCTGGACACCTTGAATATATAGTACGCATGAACCTATGAAACTATGTAGTTTGGATAGACATTATGTAAGTTATATGTAGAGTGGATAGTATGGCAGTTGAGCCATGTGTAGGTTGAGTGGGGTTTGTGTGGGGTGGTTAGTGCCAGTATAACAGTGTGTAGGTTGGGTGGGGATTATGTATTATGGTTGGTGTGCAGTATAACCGTGTCTAGGTTGAGTGGGGATTATATAAACTGGTTAGTGGATAGTAGAGCATGTGTAGGTTGAGTGGGGTTTGTGTGGGGTGGTTAGTGCCAGTATAACAGTGTGTAGGTTGGGTGGGGATTATGTATTATGGTTGGTGTGCAGTATATTCGTGTCTAGGTTGAGTGGGGACTATATAAACTGGTTAGTGGATAGTAGAGCATGTGTAGGTTGGGTGGGGATCATGTAGAGTAGTAGGTAGTGAGCAGTGAAACCAAGTTTAGGTTGGGATCATGTAGATTAAGTAGGTATTGGACAGTGAAACCAAGTGTAGTTGGGTGGGGATCATGTAGAGTAAGTAGGTAACGGGCAGTGAAACCAAGTGTAGGTTGGTGAGGATCATGTAGAGTAAGTAGGTAACGGGCAGTGAAACCAAGTGTAGGTTGGGATCATGAGGATTAAGTAGGTAGTGGGCAGTGAAACCAAGTGTAGGTTGGTGGGGATCATGTAGAGTAAGTAGGTAACGGGCAGTGAAACCAAGTGTAGGTTGGGTGGAAATCATGTAGAGTAAGTAGGTAGTGGGCAGTGAAACCGAGTGTAGATTGGGTGAAAATCATGTAGAGTAAGTAGGTAGTGGGCAGTGAAACCAAGTGTAGGTTGGTGGGGATCATGTAGAGTAAGTAGGTAGTGGGCAGTGAAACCGAGTGTAGATTGGGTGAAAATCATGTAGAGTAAGTAGGTAGTGGGCAGTGAAACCAAGTGTAGGTTGGTGGGGATCATGTAGAGTAAGTAGGTAGTGGGCAGTGAAACCAAGTGTAGTTGGGTGGAGATCATGTAGAGTAAGTATGTAGTGGGCAGTGAAACCGAGTGTAGGTTGGGTGGAAATCATGTAGAGTAAGTAGGTAGTGGGCAGTGAAACCAAGTGTAGGTTGGTGGGGATCATGAAGATTAAGTATGTAGTGGGCAGTGAAACTGAGTGTAGGTTGGGTGGAAATCATGTAGAATAAGTAGGTAGTGGGCAGTGAAACCGAGAGTAGGCTGGGTGGGGATGGACAGTAGAACTATGTGTTGGTTGTACGGGAATCATGTAGTGAGGTTGGTGAGCAGTGGAATCATGAGTTGGTGTGTTGAATGTTTGATAATGATGACGTACAATCGCTCGTGCATCGCTGCATGATTGATCGTCAACTGACACACCATCGTTATTTATCTGCTGCCACCAGTGCAACAATTTGTCATTGTGGAATCCATCAGATATTGTAAGAGATTTATCTGTTAACGGTCCTCCTCATGATACATTTTTGGCCAAAATTGTGCATTGGATGGAAAAAAAGTTAACTCATAATAGAATAGCAGGCTTACTTATATTCAAAATACATAAAATAATTAACACTTATCACTTACACTGTATAAAAAAATCTTAAAAGTGTTATACCCTACAAAGACCACTACAACTGATGTGTAAACAGAACACCCAATTACCCATCAAAAATATCATGATCCTTTATCCTTTGTAGTTGAAATTCTCTGTCAAACTTGTTAGCTAAGCATATCATAAATTCCAAATAATCGCGAATTATCAAATTACTACATATATCGAAAAATATTTAATTTCGTTCTTTTTTAATAAAAATAGTTTAAATCTTAGCTAAATAAATAATTTCTATCGGAAACACATTATGGCCTTGACAATTTTTTAAAGAAACAGTCGTAGTATTTACCTTGCAATTTAATTTGTATCAGACAAAACAAAATAATTTATACAAAAAGTAATGAGAATGATTATGTGACTGACTGGACGTATTCACATAATGTCGTAGATCACTTTTAAAACTTGTTAAATAAAAAGCTGGATTATACAATTAGTTCAATTCAAGACTGTTTGCCAAATCATCCATATATTGGGGGTGGGGAAAAGAGATGTTACCTAACCATTAGAACAGCAACTGCATACTAAAGTGGTTTACAACTAATCAGTGTTGTAGTAGATGGAACAACACCAGGGCATGACCGGAAGCTTGGGCTAACAATCAATACACACACCTGATCTCACACAGTTCCATTGTAACCTAAACACATATAAAACTAAAATAAAAGTCCACCCACCCTCTGTAATAACACAAACCACCCTGACCCACTCATCATCTCTAGATATACAACCCACCATCATCCACTCACCTACAATAGTTTACTAACCTCCATCATACATTCACCCTTTCTAAACCCACTAACCACCATCATCCACTCACCCTCTCAGAATCAGAATTAAATCACTTTATTTTGACAGTACAACCGTATAGTAATGCATAGTAGCGTCATTAATCTAAACAGAACATTCTTACAAAATACAACTAAATAGTATCTATTTGATCTGTTAAGAAGTCCTTAACCCTATAATAACATTTACTTAACAGAAGACCTTTCACCGCCTTCCCAAAGCCAACAACATCATCAACATTCTCCTTAACTGATGCAGGTAGAGCATTAAACAACTTTACGGCATTGTAATTAGTATGTCTCTTAAAAAAAGAAGTTCTATGCCGTGGAATGTCAATAGAATGATTTCTAAAAGTGTAACGAGCATTGTTTTGTGAACGTTGTGGATGAAGTTTAATACAGTAAAAGTTCAGGGTATTAAGGATGTATATTGAGGGAAATGTTAAAACCTTGTTATCGAAGAAAAGTGTCCTACAAGAAAATCTATGGTGTTTTTTGAAAACAGTTCTTAATGCTCGCTTTTGTAATTTAAAAACAAAATTACTTCAGACCAACTCACGACCCCAGATTGTAACAGCATATGTCAGAAAAGGATGAATAATACCATAATAAGCTGAAAGTAAGACGTCACTCTCAGAAAATTTAGAAAGAGTTTTTAAAAGAAAAATACCAGTTGAAAGCTTTTTGCAGACCGAATCAATATGAGATTGGAATTTTAAGTTACTATCAATTAGGACACGCAAGAACTTTACCACTGTGCTGGGTATTACAGCTTCGTCTGCAATATAATAAGAAATCATATCTGATATTTTACTGTGGTTAATTTTGAATTCAACAACTGTTGTCTTAGAACTATTGATTTCCAATTTGTTTTGATTAGCCCACTATAGAACAGAACTAGATCCTGTAAATGCTTTGACTTCTAACTCCAAGCTATTACAAGCTTTCAGAGCAAGGGTAGTATCATCTGCAAATAGGCATGTTGTTGCCCCATTAACTCCTTTGGGAAGATCATTAATGAAAAGGAGAAAAAGAACGGGCCCGAGCACTGTCCCCTGGGGACTCCCTTGGTTACAGTAAGAGAAGAGGATTTCTTGTTTATCAAATATCCATGGGAATCAACAAAGGGTATTTCAACCAACTGACTCCTTTCAGATAGGTAACTTCAAACCCAGTCATGACAAACTCCTCTGAAACCCAAGGACCAAAGCTTAGAGAGTAGTATTGGATGATCAATAAAGTCAAAGGCCTTTTTAAGATCAAAGAATATTCCAGCAGCTACATTACCACTATCGAGAGACTGGACGATTAAAGATATAAAGTAATGTATTGCATCGACTGTTGATAGGCCTTTCGTCAATCCAAATTGGCTAGGTGAAAGAATGGTGTTTATCTTTACAAAAGCCAGAAGTCTCTTAAGGAACAATCACTCAAAGACCTTAGATAAAGATGATGTCAGGGAAATAGGCCAATAGTTATTACAATCTTCCTTATGTCCACTTTTGAATATTGGCTTAACAATTGCTTGTTTCAAAGATGGAAAACATCCTGACTCAAAGGAATTATTTACGAGATAAGAAAGAGGGGAAGAGATTAGGTCTCACACACACGCCTCAGAAGCCACGGAGAAATTCCATCAAGCCCAGAAGATTTCTTTGGTTTTAAAGACAATATTTTAATTTCTACTTCCTCTTTGGATGTAGGAGATAGAAAAAGAGAATTTTCACAAGTGTCGGGAAACATAGGGGATTTATCATGATCGTTAAATGAAGCATCATTACCAATCGAAGAGAAGTAGTTATTGAAGATGTTGGCAACAGATTCAGGATCACAAGTTTTTTATTATTATCTACCAGAGAAAAATTATGTAAAGTGTTCTTTTTTGTGTACTATGTTCATTGACAACCTCCCAAATTGCTTTGCTTTTACTAGATGAATGGGAAATTTTACTTGAAACAGCTTCAGATTTTGCTTTTTATACTGCTTTCTTTAGGTCCCTTTTCTGCTGGCGGTATAAAATGCGCAAGTGATGTTGAGCATCAAGATCCTGTTTCCTCATAAAGACATCTGACCTTCTGCCGTAGAAGTAAAACGTCCCTATCAAAACGACGTTTTAATACAGAAGATTTTCTCTTAACTTTGGCCCTTTGAATGGGGAAACAAATGTAAAAAATAAATCTAAGGTGGTCCTCAAAAGCCCTTAAGGTATATTGAAAACCTTTATATTGAAGAAGGAAGTTCCAAGATTCCTAGGAAAGGTAATACCTAACTGTTAGTACGTTTTGATCAGACATTATCCAACTGAATTTATAAGTGGGCAAGGAGTCAGTAACTAAAGGAGACATAGCTTCTTGCGCATGGTGGTCTGAAAGGGCAGCTTTAACTACACAACTGCGAAAATGATGAGGGTGTAAGTTAGTGAAGATATTATTGATTGTAGTTTTCGAATTCTTGGATTCCCTAGTGTAGATTTCAATGGTGTGACGAAGGCCAAACACACTAATCAATATCATGCACTCATCGTCTCTAAACAAACAACCCAACATGACCCACTCACCCTCTCTAAACACACAACCCACCATGACTCATTCACCCTATCTAAACACACAACCCACCATGACCCACTTACCCTCTTTAAACACACAAACCAACATCACCCACTCACCCTATCTAAACACAAAACCTAGGATCATCCACTCATCCTCTCTAAACACACTAACCTCCATCATCCACTCACCCACAATAAACACACAATCTTTCATGATCAACTTTATACCACAGAAATAAACCACAATGACCCACTCACCCATTCTAAACACATCTCTTAATGGTCTTCTCACCCACTCTAAACGTACAATTCTTCAAAACCGAATCACTCAATTTGTAGAAATGGGAGGCCCTAACATACATTAATTGGATTCTCTACTTTGAAGCCTGTTCTTAACTCCCCCACAAATTTTGTTATATTTTTAAATTAAGTTAATCACTCATTCACAGTTCAGTTGATTTTTTAGAGTCTGATTCAAGCACCATAACGTTAATTTTCCATAATTCTGAATATAAATGGTTTATAAAACAAGTTGTCTTATTCATCTCCTGCTATACGTAATTTATATATAACAGCGTTTGTTTAATTTAGAACCTAAGAGGTCATTGTTTTAACAAATTGTTTCAAAATTCCACAATCTGCCACAGCTGTGTATTTCCAAAGAGAAATATTCATTCAAAGGGCTTTTAGTTGAGCTTTAGGCTGTTCAGAAGGGAGAATGTGGTTGAGGGGTTGACAACAATCACTTTGTGTTTCGATAAAACACCCGAGGATGTTTCACAAACTATCAGTGGAGTTTATCAACGATTAAGTGTACTTACTTATATTTTGGTATAACGGTAGTTAGTTACGTAAAGAATAATGTTGAATGTTTAAAGTTTCTTCAACTACCCTGTCCTCATGAACTGAAACTATAATATGAAATGCCGAGTATTTATAAACAATAATGTCGGAACTCTTTAGATTATACATCACAGTAGTGAAACATTATAATCTAAAGATTAACTTTAGGATTTAAGAATGCACTATATATTAACAGAATCTAACGCAGTACGAATGTGTCATGTAAGGAATAGATTTCACAGTTAAAACTATAGTTGCACCATTTACATCGTAAACTATTGTTGCACCATTTACATCGTAAACTATAGTTGCACCATTTACATCGTAAACTTTATTTGCACCATTTACATCGTAAACTATAGTTGCACCATTTACATCGTAAACTATAGTTGCACCATTTACATCGTAAACTATATTTGCACCATTTACATCGTAAACTATAGTTGCACCATTTACATCGTAAACTATTGTTGCACCATTTACATCGTAAACTATTGTTGCACCATTTACATCGTAAACTATTGTTGCACCATTTACATCGTAAACTATTGTTGCACCATTTACATCGTAAACTATATTTGCACCATTTACATCGTAAACTATAGTTGCACCATTTACATCGTAAACTATAGTTGCACCATTTACATCGTAAACTATAGTTGCACCATTTACATCGTAAACTATATTTGCACCATTTACTACGTAAACTATAGTTGCACCATTTACTACGTAAACTATAGTTGCACCATTTACATCGTAAACTATAGTTGCACCATTTACATCGTAAACTATAGTTGCACCATTTACATCGTAAACTATAGTTGCACCATTTACATCGTAAACTATTGTTGCACCATTTACATCGTAAACTATATTTGCACCATTTACATCGTAAACTATAGTTGCACCATTTACTACGTAAACAATAGTTGCACCATTTACATCGTAAACAATAGTTGCACCATTTACATCGTAAACTATAGTTGCACCATTTACATCGTAAACTATATTTGCACCATTTACATCGTAAACTATAGTTGCACCATTTACATCGTAAACTATATTTGCACCATTTACATCGTAAACTATAGTTGCACCATTTACTACGTAAACAATAGTTGCACCATTTACATCGTAAACAATAGTTGCACCATTTACATCGTAAACTATATTTGCACCATTTACTACGTAAACTATAGTTGCACCATTTACTACGTAAACTATAGTTGCACCATTTACATCGTAAACTATTGTTGCACCATTTACTACGTAAACTATAGTTGCACCATTTACATCGTAAACTATAGTTGCACCATTTACTACGTAAACTATAGTTGCACCATTTACATCGTAAACTATTGTTGCACCATTTACATCGTAAACTATATTTGCACCATTTACATCGTAAACAATAGTTGCACCATTTACACCGTAAACTGTAGTTGCATCATTTACACCGTAAACTATAGTTTCACCATTTACATCGTAAACTATAGTTGCATCATTTACACCGTAAACTATAGTTTCACCATTTACATCGTAAACTATAGTTGCATCATTTACACCGTAAACTATAGTTTCACCATTTACACCGTAAACTATAGTTTCACCATTTACATCGTAAACTATAGTTGCATCATTTACACCGTAAACTATAGTTTCACCATTTACATCGTAAACTATAGTTGCACCATTTACGCCGTAAACTATTGTTGCACCATTTACATCGTAAACTATATTTGCACCATTTACATCGTAAACTATAGTTGCACCATTTACATCGTAAACTATATTTGCACCATTTACATCGTAAACTATAGTTGCACCATTTACATCGTAAACTATAGTTGCACCATTTACATCGTAAACTATAGTTGCACCATTTACATCGTAAACTATATTTGCACCATTTACTACGTAAACTATAGTTGCACCATTTACATCGTAAACTATAGTTGCGCCATTTACATCGTAAACTATAGTTGCACCATTTACATCGTAAACTATAGTTGCACCATTTACATCGTAAACTATTGTTGCACCATTTACATCGTAAACTATATTTGCACCATTTACATCGTAAACTATAGTTGCACCATTTACTACGTAAACTATATTTGCACCATTTACATCGTAAACAATAGTTGCACCATTTACATCGTAAACTATATTTGCACCATTTACATCGTAAACAATAGTTGCACCATTTACTACGTAAACTATAGTTGCACCATTTACATCGTAAACTATTGTTGCACCATTTACATCGTAAACTATATTTGCACCATTTACATCGTAAACAATAGTTGCACCATTTACACCGTAAACTGTAGTTGCATCATTTACACCGTAAACTATAGTTTCACCATTTACATCGTAAACTATAGTTGCATCATTTACACCGTAAACTATAGTTTCACCATTTACATCGTAAACTATAGTTGCATCATTTACACCGTAAACTATAGTTTCACCATTTACACCGTAAACTATAATTTCACCATTTACATCGTAAACTATAGTTGCATCATTTACACCGTAAACTATAGTTTCACCATTTACATCGTAAACTATAGTTGCACCATTTACGCCGTAAACTATATTTGCACCATTTACATCGTAAACTATAGTTGCACCATTTACACCGTAAACTATATTTGCACCATTTACATCGTAAACTATAGTTGCATCATTTACACCGTAAACTATAGTTTCACCATTTACATCGTAAACTATAGTTGCTATTCCATTTAAAATGCTTAATTTTCGGTTTTAATTAATTGTAAATAAATATCTTTAATGCTTCAGTAAACATCATGTAAATTGAATATATCTCCACTCATAACTTATACCTATACAGATATTTTACATACAAAAATTTATCCTATAAATTATTCTTTGCCTTCATATTCCACACAATTATCCTTTAAAATGCTCTTGAAAGGTTCTCATGTATCCCACAGAACAAATTGTCTGCTTACACGCCTACTCTTTAACCATCATCCTAAAGGACTATAGAAATCATGCTCTTACATTCCCTCTCCCCCCTCCCTATTCAACTTTTTATAACTCACTACATCTTTATACCCAGTTCCTCTCTCCTCAAATATTCTCCCTCTCCAACTCTCTTTATCCCTTACAATATTTCTCTTTATACCCCATCTCTCCTTGCTTTATCCCCAACTCTTTCACTTTTGTAATTAAAAAGAACAATTAATTTGTGTCCTTAAAATAATATTCACATCCGTTCATATTGCATTCACATATCAATAAAAACGTTTGCATATTCTCTTGCATATTTTCCTGTTAACAGTGAAAATACCAATAGTTTATTAAAATTCAATATTAAATTTGTAGTGCTCTGTGAAATATTCAAGATTTCAAACTGATAACTGATAGTTAATTGAAACTTTTTGTTAATTAAATGGTTATAAACAATACATGTTTGGAACAATGAGTTGGAAAATGAATTGCTCTTTGTAAGAAGTCGTTCTGTTGTTTAAACCTGTGTGCACAGGACGTATTATTGTACTATTCCCTTAATGATAAACATGCATTTCAATCAGCAATAGGTTTTTAATAATGGATGTTCTGTTCTAAAATCACAAAAACCTAAGCGTCCCTAGAATTTCAATTTAAAACAATCAAATTTAAAACAAAGTATTGAAAAGTATACAGTAGTATTTTAATTTTATTTTACTATTTTTTTTAAATATTGAAACTTCCGTGTTTTTTCAAACTACTCGAAATATTCGGAAATTAGTCTAATATTATAAATATTGAATTCAGCAACGGCCATGTTTATTTATTCTCGAATTTACTTTTCAATAATTCAGTCAGTCAAAACTCATGTTATTATTAGCTAAACTGTGTCAAGAAGTTGTTATGTCTGTCAATTTATTTTTATCTGCTAATAGACTTTTCTACAGTATATTTTCCACTATTAATAAAAGTATTATAAATTCATTTGCTCTGAAAATTAGTAGTCAATTATAACTTTATTGTATTAAATAGTAATATTATGATTACAAGTATTCCTATCATAATTTCTTTTAATAAACATATAGATTTATGGTAATGAGTTATTTTTTTAAACTCTCAATAAACTCATATTATATTGTAACATAGCCTGAAATATGTATTCCAGTCAAAGGTGGCGCCACTAACAATACTAGGTGGAAGTATAAGAGCATAAAGTTGGAACTTAAATCAAATTATTAAAAAACTCTCGCTAATTCCATTACATTAAACCAAAGGTTTATTTTCAGTTGGAAAACATTCCTCCTCGATCGTTGTAGGTCTGATGATTAGTTTTTAATGCACTAAAAATGTTATAAGCAGCAAGTTGCCATTTAACGTACTGTATGTCTTGCGTTCCTGTACCATGTACATAAAATAAGCGTATTGTACACTTTGTTGTCCTGGACTCAGAAACTACCTTGTCTTCTACGTGTTGTTTGGGTAGATAAGGTAAAATGCAAACATAAATTAAGAGTTTACTATACTCTTAGTACACAAAATTTGACTCTCTTGATTTAACAATTTTAAGTTCTCAATTTATATATCGCTCCCGTGTTGTGTCTTTTCCACACTTTTGGTACGGTAGTTCTTCGTTAACTAATTTACAGCAAATAACTTATGTCTCAATTGCTTAGAAACTACATTTTCACGTGAACGTCAATTCAAAATCGAGTTTGATAGAAAAGCTAAGAAGTTGTAACTCCTAAAATAACTGAGATCATATATTTATTTTAGGATTAAAAAAGAACACCTCCTATTTACTGTGGGCGAAAATTTGATATTTAATTAGTTTTAAATTAATTCAATTTAAATAGTTTTCCAATATAAATTTGAACAAGAAAAAATTAAATGTTACTTATTTTTTTATATTAAGTAACATTATTATGATAATCTATACAAATATACTGGTCGGTTAGTTACTCCAAGGCCCTGTAATAACTAACGACTTTAATAATATTTGACTAATACTTATAATAACTGTTACCAGTTAGTTACTCCAAGGCCCTGTAATAACTAACGACTTTAATAATATTTGACTAATACTTATAATAACTGTTACCAGTTAGTTACTCCAAGGCCCTGTAATAACTAACGACTTTAATAATATTTGACTAATACTTATAATAACTGTTACCAGTTAGTTACTCCAAGGCCCTGTAATAACTAACGACTTTAATAATATTTGACTAATACTTATAATAACTGTTACCAGTTAGTTACTCCAAGGCCCTGTAATAACTAACGACTTTAATAATATTTGACTAATATTTATAATAACTGTTACCAGTTAGTTACTCCAAGGCCCTGTAATAACTAACGACTTTAATAATATTTGACTAATACTTATAATAACTGTTACCAGTTAGTTACTCCAAGGCCCTGTAATAACTAACGACTTTAATAATATTTGACTAATACTTATAATAACTGTTACCAGTTAGTTACTCCAAGGCCCTGTAATAACTAACGACTTTAATAATATTTGACTATACTTATAATAACTGTTACCAGTTAGTTACTCCAAGGCCCTGTAATAACTAACGACTTTAATAATATTTGACTAATACTTATAATAACTGTTACCAGTTAGTTACTCCAAGGCCCTGTAATAACTAACGACCTTAATACTATTTGACTAATACTTATGATAACTGTTACCAGTTAGTTACACTTTGTATGTAAGTGTTGTGAAATGTTACAATTGCTTCGATTATTGTAATAGTTCGTAAAATTATTAATCACTTTTACGTGTAACAGTTTTTGTGGGTTATTAAACGTGGTGTTTACACGAAGGTTGCTTCGATGTTGCTCAATTAACCTTTCAAAACCCCATATTGAGGGTATAATGCCCTTAGACGTGAAAGATTATAAATAAAAAGTAATTTCGCCATTCAAGCAATATTTTTGAAAGAAACTGCGGTGTAACTCTTAAGGTCCATAACACTTTGCAAGTCTATGACAAACTTCTCTCTCAAGCAAGTGTTTTTATTTATGAAAGTTAGGCGTTACTTGAAAGACCATTTCCTTTCAGTTTGTCACCCACACTTTTGAACAGTTTACAAGTGAGATTTTCTGGTTTGGCAACCCTTTACGGCAAAAGACTTTGCAATAAGGATACCTAGATTGACTCCGTTCTCAATTTACAAATTCATATATCACAGGCTATCATAAATGCATTGTTTATTACAGAAACATATTTGTGTCACGGAATCTCTACAGCATTTATTCGTAATTAGTTAATAAATCCATTTTGTTTTTTACATATGTTACAATACTGCATATAACAAATACTGGCATATTTCCTTTTTCGGTTTACTAGGACCTAGGATAGACCTAGGATAGGCCTTGGATAGACCTAGGATAGACCTTGGATAGACCTAGGATAGAACTAGGATAGGCCTTGGATAGACCTAGGATAGACCTAGGATATACCTAGGATAGACCTAGGATAGGCCTTGGATAGACCTAGGATAGACCTTGGATATACCTATGATAGAACTAGGATAGACCTAGGATATACCTAGGATATCCCTAGGATAGGCCTTGGATAGACCTAGGACAGACCTAGGATATACCTAGGATAGACCTAGGATAGGCCAAGGCCCCCTAGATTTCTAGTGTGGCCTTGGATAGGCCTTGGATAGACCAAGGATATACCTAAGATATACCTAGGATAGACCTAGGATAGGCCTTGGATAGACCTAGGATAGACCTAGGATAGGCCTTGATATATAGGATATACTTAGGATACACCTTGGATAGACCTAGGATAGTCTATGTTGGTTGGTCTATGTTGGTAGGATTTTATGTTACTTGATCCTAACGCATTTTATTGCCACGGATAAACATTGAAAGCCATATTAAATAGTTGTGTGACATTATTTATTTATTAACATGAAAATACATAGGGGTATTGAGACAACAAATACCTTTTTTACAGAATCTAAGTCCTTGTTGATATAATGGGGTGAAAATAAACATGACAAAACATTCAGAGCGTGCATTTATCTTACACTTACATACTACTAGCTTTATACCCGTTCTTTACTATGGGATTAACATATAAACAGTTTCAGTTCATTTTAAATGTTAAATTTCTATAAGCATCGCTTAGGCCTAATTCAAAAGTGTTAATTTTATTTATTTTTATACAACAGTTGATGGTATCAATTAAATAAAGTAAAGCAAATACATTATCATTGAAACCTTAAAGACCACTGGGATTGTGCCATTGAGTTGGAAGTGAATGAAACCATGCCAAGAACCTTCCTGGGAGTAAACTCAACATTTCCAAAAGTTTCAAGTCGATCCAATGAGTGGTTCAGTAGTGCAGAAAGGCCATGGACACATAAATACATTTTTATATACATAGATGTATGTTTAAACAAATAAAATAGGCTTATTTTTTATCAGTAATCTAGTTAATTATTTGGGTTTTTTTTATTATGATACTTCAGCTAGTTGTTTAAAAGAAGCAAATGGATTCTTACGAAGATAAATTTAAAGATATTAAGGAAATTGTGTGATTAAAATTAATATCTATAAACGTAAGAAAACATAACAAATGTCCCGAAAGTAAATAGAAGACTAATATTCGCCTATTATTTAGGTTTAAAGCTATAAGTTAATTAATCGACAGTAATATCTTGATGCCAATTTAAATTGACGTACAATTTACACTTTAAGAAATAATATTGTAAAATGATATTTTGTTACCAATTTATATAGTGTTATCTGAGTATAAAATCTTATCTGAGTGTAATCTTATATAAAATATAAATTATATTTTATGCTGCTTTTTATAAAAGTAAATGGAGTTTAATCGAATCCATTTCAATTTCAACAAATGAATTCTGAAAATAACAAAGTCTCTATTATTCCAAAAGTGTCTTATCGTACAAAACCATCTGCAGCCAGAGGGGCATGAAAAAATAATGTGCATAATTTTAGTTTTTACACAACTTTGAGAATATATTATCAACTTTAGGTTGCATGAGTTGATGCGCTTTTTCTGCTTGAAGCTTGTCTGGTTGCTAGGAGGTTGGGCAGGGTTTACAGTGTCCTTCTAATAACAGATTCTCTTAAATGTGGTATTACTAATACAACAACTCCTATAATCCAATCTAACTAACCAACCAACCCTTTTCTGTACCATTTTATGCATACATTACTCTTACTTATTCCATAGGTCTTATTTACCATCCTTTTAATATTTCTTTCAACATTAATTTTTGTTGAATTTTACCTCCTTACATCTTATTTTAAAATGTATTTTATATAACTATTCATATATTAGGAAATATTTCCCAGCAAAATAAAAATAAACCTGATAGATATTTATTTCCTGTAATTTCCCACCACTATAAAAATTGTTCGGTCTATTTATGCTATCAATGTTCGGTCTAAAAGCTATAACTTCTTAACAAAATATAGCTTGTAGCGTAGTTTTTTTTATTTTGTGTTTGTTTAAAATATATAATTTATATCTTCTACTTTTAAGAATAGTATATTTCCTCGTTATTTGTAAACACATGCAATAATTACCTGTAGCAAATAGATTTATCATTTGATAGAATATTTGTGCCTGTAATTTTGTTAGTTAGTGAGGTCTGTCATTCATTACAGCTATTTTAAACTGCATTATACTTACATGAATCTACACTAGCGCTCCACTACTGGACCCTTCAAACACCTGATAATTTGAGAAAAATATAACATTAGATGACAAATTTATGTTAGAGTACAAAATCAATTGGGTAGAGTATAAAAACACATGCTTCAAATCGTCTCCATATGTTTCGTTGTACACTTTTCATCCTAGATCTGTAGTTTTATGATGAATCCAACTCGCACGATTCCACATGAATGTTATGCTAATTTAAGTTGATTTTATATCGAAATTAAGTGCAGTTATTGAAACAACGTATATAAATAACATGTTTTGGAAAACGTGGCTTTATTTTATAATATGATGAGCCTTACGAATATCCTCTTGAAACTGGAAGCACAAAATTAAGTCCAAACCAAAAACTGTCCCTATCATTGTGTAAACACGAATTCACCTTCGTCAGACCACTAACATGACATGATGATACACTTGTGTACGTTTATGATGAGATTTGACTGTCCAACCACCTTCGTCAGATGAATACACTAGTCCACTAACATGACATGATGATACACTTGTGTACGTTTATGATGAGATATGACTGTCCAACCACCTTCGTCAGATGAATACACTAGTCCACTAACATGACATGATGATACACTTGTGTACGTTTATGATGAGATATGACTGTCCAACCACCTTCGTCAGATGAATACACTAGTCCACTAACATGACATGATGATACACTTGTGTACGTTTATGATGAGATATGACTGTCCAACCACCTTCGTCAGATGAATACACTAGTCCACTAACATGACATGATGACACACTTGTGTACGTTTATGATGAGATATGACTGTCCAACCACCTTCGTCAGATGAATACACTAGTCCACTAACATGACATGATGATACACTTGTGTACGTTTATGATGAGATATGACTGTCCAACCACCTTCGTCAGATGAATACACTAGTCCACTAACATGACATGATGATACACTTGTGTACGTTTATGATGAGATATGACTGTCCAACCACCTTCGTCAGATGAATTCACTAGTCCAGTAACATGACATGATGACACACTTGTGTACGTTTATGATGAGATATGACTGTCCAACCACCTTCGTCAGATGAATACACTAGTCCACTAACATGACATGATGACACACTTGTGTACGTTTATGATGAGATATGACTGTCCAACCACCTTCGTCAGATGAATACACTAGTCCACTAACATGACATGATGATACACTTGTGTACGTTTATGATGAGATATGACTGTCCAACCACCTTCGTCAGATGAATACACTAGTCCACTAACATGACATGATGATACACTTGTGTACGTTTATGATGAGATATGACTGTCCAACCACCTTCGTCAGATGAATACACTAGTCCAGTAACATGACATGATGATACACTTGTGTACGTTTTGATGAGATATGACTGTCCAACCACCTTCGTCAGATGAATACACTAGTCCACTAACATGACATGATGATACACTTGTGTACGTTTATGATGAGATATGACTGTCCAACCACCTTCGTCAGATGAATACACTAGTCCACTAACATGACATGATGATACATGTCAAGATAGCATTGGCGTATTACAAAGAGAAATGACCAACGCGTTTCCACAGTCACGGGTTATTGTTCTATTTTTGTAAATTGTACTGTTTAAATGCCTACTATTACTCTAGTAGATAACGTGGTTCTTGATATATGTCGTGTTGTGCAGGTGGTTACGAGTATGCATTTTTAAATTAGTTTTTCATACTTGTCAATTTATTATTATTTGTGGTAGTTTTGTTGTGGTAACGTTGAAGAAGCATGAATTTTCCAATTCTGTAGTGAATTTAGAATTTTCATTTTCAATGAAAGATTTATAAGAAGGTTTGGAAATAAAATTTACAAAAATAAAATAAGGCAATTGTCATACTGGTTCAAATTCGTATTTTATTGTTCCTCTAAGAAATGAAACTCCTTGCCACAATATCCATAAAGTTGTTAAAAATTATTTTCTGGAGGTTTTATCTCTGGTATATCTAGGAATTTCATCTTAAGCAGCTTCTTAGATAATTACTTTGATTATAAAAATTTTGCATTTACTTTCATTGAACTATTCTCAGTATATCCTACAAATATACTTATATCTTTAACGTTTATAATGTAGTAAATTAATTGTTCTAAAAAAGGAAGTAATGATTTTTAAATGTATTATTTGATTGTTTTACTGTTACTAAACACCCTATTGTAATGAGCACAACCCGCATGGCTTATAGTAGGGAGTGATTTCATGGCAAAGTTCTCTGGCTTGCAATGACGATACCATTTATTTATTTTATTTTATTTGTATTTATTTATTTTTTTACCGCAGTCTCGTTGCACACCAGGAATCGGATTCAGGTAGCTGCATGGTAAGCCACCACCTTAGTTATGGCCACTCCCATCCTATAATTTAAAATTATTTAATTACAAGATTTAATTTATTTTTAAAGTGGATTCTCAAAATTCATGTTCGTCTCTCTCTGCTTTACCAACCATGCTTGCGTATATGTTGGTCTCCCTGCTTTACCAACCATGCGTGCATATATATTGGTCTCCCTGCTTTAACAACCATGCGTACGTATATTTTGGTCTCCCTTATAAAAATCTCCTTAAAGATTTCACCATAAAAAATTCTCCTCTAAGAAGTAAAATGTTTAAGTTTGTTAAGTAATGAGAAATAATTTGAACTTAATGACTCGCTTAGCTAGTGTAGGAAACCAGGACCTGGAATAACTATTGACACTGGTGAAAGTACAACACAAATTTATTACTATTACAGCATATCATCTTTACAATCCCTTCCAAAATATTACAATTATCTTATCCTATGTTATACTATACATCTCCTTCAATATACCCTTCTCATTCAATACTAATTATAGAATTATAACTATACGTTCATAAACCTTCATTCAATTTACTATTAACATTGGCCTTCAATATACAGCCCGGGGAATCAATATTTTCAAGAATATTATTTACAACAAGCGACAGCAAACTCCTATACTATTAAATCACAATCCTCTAAATTATTATATAACGTCCCATTAATAATCAGCTAAATAAGTTTATATGCGTAAAACGTCTACACTAACAAGTGAAAATCATATATTCGATAACAAGCTATACCTAAGAATAATCAATCAATTATTTCCAATCAAAATTGACAATCAAACAATAATATATCAACCTTACTAACTATGACAACCTACTAAATTGACCGTACGATTTTAGTTATATTATTTTACAAATATTTCCAAGAGATAAGCCAAACATTCAAATGGCCTTAGTTGCTATACTCTATCCTTCTCAAGAATTATCCAATAATTATGGTTTATATATATTCGATGCAATATTTATTCATTTATATATATATATATACTATCTACATCAACTCAAAATCACTATTCATACGGGACAATGATCAATAACATGGAATGACGTATTTATATATTTATAATTTAAATTAACAATCCAGACTAAATTCCCTCAAACAGTTAATTCTATTTTACCATTAAATTGCAATTATTATGACCGTCTCATCTGATTAATTTACTGCCTGTCGGCTTACGCTTTGGTATAGGTAAACGTAATTGAACCCTACAGAATTCCTTTCCCCCAAAACCTAAATTTTGCTCCCCTTAACCCGTGGAGGTGTTAAACAAATACAGTATTAACATACCCCTGGACTCGTCTACCGCAGGTATGGGGTGTCCACGGGCCGTAGTGGAGTCGGCCTCCTCTTGTCCCTCCGTGTCAGGTGGGCTGGTTAGGTCTGGAGTTGCTTGTAGTCCCTTGGGGGTGAGTGGAGTCGCTTGCAATCCCTTGAGGTGGTTCTTCTGGTCCTCAGGATAGGCTGCAAGTCCGGTCGTCCCTCAGGTTCAGGTTGGCCGCTCGAGAAGTCCTCCGGGGGTTGATATCGCAAGGGGTTGGACCGTAGCTCCTAGTCCTCCTTCTAGATCGTCCCGTGTTTGCTCTGCAGGGCGGGTTGACGAAGTCTAGGTAGTTGTGCTGGTCCTCCCTATTGGTCTATTTCCCGAAGTCCTCTCTCTTGCCGAACTCTCCTTAGACCCCCTTTCTTTTCCAACTCTCTCCCTAGTATCTCATTCCCCCTGCCACTCACTGGACACGCCTCCAATTTCGGAAGAACCAATTATTCTCCTTGGTCCTATTACGGATCACCCTATAGGCCCGTTTTTGTGATGGGCGGAACATCGGAACTTCTGCTGAATCTCCGTCGCATCAGCATTCATCGGCCTAATTTTGGTGAGTCTCAAATTTTATTATTCTGTTCATCCTGTGTACAGTGCTGACCCTGCTTCCTTGACATCCGATCCCTTGCTTTCTGAGTTAACACTCGCCGGATGCCCTACTCAAATTTTACCAATTCCATTTCCTGTACCGCATATCCTGTTGTAATCTAACCACTGTCTCATTTTTCTGATAATATTTATTTTTAATTTATTATTATTATTATTAATACTTATGAGGGAATCTTATGCAAACGTGTAACAGTTAAGTAAACGTCAAAGGTTTACACCCTGCTTTACCAACCATGCGTGCGTACATGTTCGTCTCTCTCTGCTTTACCAACCATGCGTGCGTATATATTGGTCTCCCTGCTTTACCAACCATGCGTGCGTATATATTGGTCTCCCTGCTTTACCAACCATGCGTGCGTATATATTGGTCTCCCTGCTTTACCAATCATGCGTGCGTATATGTTGGTCTCCCTGCTTTACCAACCATGCGTACGTATATTTTGGTCTCCCTGCTTTACCTATCATGCGTGCGTACATGTTGGTCTCCCTGCTTTTACTAGGTCAACCAATGTGCTCATTAAAATCGAGAAATAATGCAGAACTCTCGACCCTATTAAACCTCGTAGTTGTAGTTTGTGTTGTAAATATTAGTTTTAAAATATAAGCTCTTTAAAATGTCCTTTTATGTTGGAATCCTCTGATCAATCAACTGTTTTATTATGACAGCTGTTAATTTGAAACGAATAATTTATTCAACTTCATTCCGTTTCACGGTAGACTATTGTTCTACTGAAGTTTTACTAAATGTAATGGAATTTGCTGAAAGTAGACACTTTGGCAAATATAATAAATTTAATCATATTTTTGTTTATATATAGTATATTTAATTTATTTAATAAGTTTTTTTATAGAATTTATATTTGTTCAATTCTTAATAACCTAACAAAGGTCCTATTTGTAACTGAGGAAATGTTTCGTGCTAAATTTAAAAATATTTCATTGTCTTTTACTGTATAAGCTATTTTTTCCCTTCTACTTAAGAAAGAATAAGGTGAGTGTAATTCTTTCCATGGGGACATACATCTTCAAGGGGATGATATTAGTAACTGAAGATGTAACTGATACCTTGTATTTTAGAAGATATTTTTATTTGTTTGCATTCTCACTATAAAGATCCCGAATACCATTTTCATATATTTTGACTTCCTAAAATATGAGTACCAAGTGAATAGAGAATAGGTAGGTTCTATCACAGGATACTGTGATAGAATGTTGTTATATCAATGGAAATATGATAATTTCAGGATAATGAAACTCGAGTTCACAAATATTGGCGGATCAACGTAATGGACTCTATAGTGGACTTCTGGCCACCTGCCAAACTCTTGGACACTTATAGTTGGTTCACAGCCTAAAACAACATTTATCACAGATCAGTAACAATAGTGATATTGTTTTAAAGTGGCAAGTTTTGATTACATTAGTCTTAGAACTTACGCGTAATTACCCTAAGCCAGGGAGTTCACCAGGGATAATTAAGTTTAAGAGAAAAATTCGGAGGAAGGCAGAAAGAGCTCTGTTCGTGATTCAAATATATTTTCATTGAAGAAGATTACGTGACATATGATTGAATCTGATTATTAGTGTTTTGATTCGTATCACAGAGGTTGACAAAACCAGGGAGCTGTCTAACTATACTCTATTTCACGTTGAGAATGCAATAAAACTCTTATGGACAAACACAGCGCTACTAGCTGGTGCATAAATATAAAGCACTGTCTGTCTGCCGACTGTCATATAGCATCCTCACGGTTATTATATTACAGTATTTTTGTTAAAAAAAATATCTCTAAAATGTCTCATAAAATTTAATTAGGTATTAAATAGTGTATAAATCAAGCATCGTTATTTAAAAATTTATTTAAAGAAATAACAAATTATTTACTATAAGTCTGTAGATATTTTCGTATATGTTTATTCAATTACAAGAAAAATATTTCTGATAAAAAGACAAATATAGTTAAATAGAAATTAAATTATCAAATATAATTATGTAAATTAATGTCTACTTAAAGGAATCAAGTTTTAATTAGCCTATTCCAAGACAAAAAATGAACGTTTATTTATTGGTACAACCCATGTTTTGTACCTAAATTACATTTAGGTTAAAATTATTAATTGATTTAATACAATTACGTCTGTATATAATAATTTATGTTACGTTATTAGACGTATTTTAACACAATATTCAAGAAATGAATGAATTGTGTTACAATAAATAATTAATAGTTTTTAGTAAAAATAAGCTTTAAAACAAATAAAAACCAGCTCAGTGTGTGTCCTATGTTATCATTAACCCATCAATACCTCAACTGAGGTCAAGGCGGGCGAGTGACTAGTTTGGGCCTTTCGCTTTTTTCATCTTATCTGTTGATGCAAAGGAATAAACAAACATCCCCAAGAAGGAAGTACAAGCGTACATACAGTGTTGGGAGGAGGTTTGTGGTTATTGCTTGTGTTTTTCTGAGTGTCTTGAAAAAGTGATCGAGAGAATTCAATAATTATAATTTTAGTGATTCAGTGTGGTCTTTAACAATGGAAAAAAAAACCAAAGGAAAAATAATTAAAAGTGGTGAGAGGAAAACAGTGTTAAATGTATATAAGTATTTCGAAAAGTGTTACCCGGATAAAAATATCACTTTTTATACTGAAGAAACCAGTGAGTGACGCTATGTTAATTAGTGAAAGAACAAGGACTGAAGAATTATAAATTAAGAAAGGAAGGAGATTGTGGACAGATTGTCACGCCAATAAAAATACCTCAAGAAATAAAATATAAAACAAAAAATTACAGTTAAATTTGTATCTTAATTTTGACTATGTTTTTATCAAAATTTAAAAAAGACTGCCTCCAGAGGAGATATGTTGATAACACTTAACTGATTTCAAATTCCTTGTATGCTTAAATGAACAAAGTAAACAAAAAAACTATTTAAAAATATATTCAAATAAAGTTAATAAACAACATTAAGATCAACAACTTACTAAACTTTTGGAACGGGTGGGTTACTAAAAATAAATGTGACACTTATCTATATTTATAAAAGAGGATGTTTGTATATATATATATATCTATATTTATAAAAGAGGATGTTTGTATATATGTATATATATATATGTTTGAAGTTTATGCGCTGCCAAACCATCCAACCGATCGCCATGCTTTAGGATGTTGTCCTGTATACTCCCGAGATGGTTTCTGTGAAGTTTGATGCAGATCCGTCCACAGGGTCCCGCCCCACGGGCTCCTAAAGATCCCATGTTATTCAAATGGAGAATCTGAATTGTTTACAAAAAACATATGACTGTGTGGTTTAATGTAGTTTTACATGCCATAAGCAGATTGAAGTTCTCACAACAACAGTACTGTATATGTTTTGATTTATTGTAGTTCTACATTTCACCTTGAGAGTGTAGCACACACTACTTTTACTTGATCAGGTGATCTGTATTTGGTGTTAACCTTTTTTCCTCGGTAATTAAAACATGTGGTGAAACGTGAAAATAAAAAATAAATAATTATTTCTTTTGCAGTTTACTTTTTTGACATGCCTCCTAAAAAGGTATTTTTTTTTTTTTTTTTATTTTTTTTTATTTATAGTTCATAGAATACTGCTTAAGAGTCCTGGTAAGGTCGTAGATCGATCTTCCTCACGAGGCGACATGCCAAGATCCAAAAATGGGACTGTAGCAGTGTCTTGGTGAGGCCGCAGGCCGAGCATACCTCACGAGCGTAGCGAGTGACGACGGGGTTGGCACGCGAAGCGTGAAGGGGTACCCCCTAGTACACTATAAAACACCTATAGTACTGTACTGTCAATGATTTGATGTCCTGTTAAAAATAATAACTGGTTTTATGCCTGTAATTTTCGTTGCCTAATATTATAAATTCAACTTTAAACAACATATTGTTAGCATAATAGATTTTATATAAAAATAAGTAATATTTCTCCTGGGTTCATATTTTAGCACCGATGGATTCGTGGATGGTTCACACTGAGGCCAACTCACCAACACGACGACAACTGCGCTCGCCGCACAGTCATGTTTCTTTGTCACTTATTACCGATTAAACTATGCATAATGGTGAAAAAAGTTCAAATAAAAAATAAAGCACCAGTTTTTATCTACAAATTTCCCGCTGACGAAACTTACCTGACCAAAAAATAAAAACTTCCTCACAGGTCGACTTTTTCATGTATTTTCTCAAGTATATAAACTAAATTTTACTTATATTATATTATTAAAAATTAGTTTTATTATATCACCAATTCATGCTAACACAGTAAGCATCCATTACTTCTGTATAAAGTTTACACAAAATGTTCAATCAATATTTATTCACTTAAAATGCAGTGTAATTGAATTGTGGCCTCTCAAAACTGAATCTCCAAGGGCTATACGTTTTTAAAGCATATAGTATATTTTTTAATCAGTACGGTAACTTATTTTTTGTTGTTTTATACCTTCAATAACAGGCAATAAATATTTTCCCAACCATTTCCATGTGAAAATTTGATATTATGATTACATTTTATCAGCGAGCCGACGTTTTTATACAGTGATGTACCTCAAAAACTCCCATTTGATTAGCATTGCTTATGGGGCTTACCGTACTGCATTCTCAATATGAAATAGAGTATAGACATCTCTAATCTATGATCTTTTGAATATACTAACCTAGTTGTTCTTAGAAGAATCTAGCTTGGGGCTGCAACTTTTACCAGTGTTTTTGGCATGAGGGGGAAGTTGACTGGATCGGTGTTCGAATTGTAGTTCCATGGAACAACACGTGTTTTGAACCTTTTTACTTACAATAAGAGGAGGAAGAGGAGGACACATTTTTTTTTATTTTAGAAAGAACATATCAAATAAAATGAAAGTAATTTTAATACAATCATAAGCAACTTAAAACGTTCATAAATATCTATAATCCAAATAAAATAAAAAGGCATATAAGTAACATATAGAATAATACAAAATAAAATCATTACAAAATAATTTGGAATTATATGAGTTAATTTGACATCAGTTGGTGAATATTTCTGCGTTATTTCACTTGTCTATGAAATTATTTTTAACAAATATAATAAATTTAAATTCACATTTCAGCAAAACATCACAGTAAAATTGATTATTGGTTTTGTTTTCAATCAAATAATTTAAGATAGTACCTCTCTTTGCTTTTGTGTCTGTCAGTTTATCCAGTTCCTCGTCAGTTTGGTTTTTACGAACAATAAAACTCCTTTTTTTCGTTGTTTCCTTCAACTATAACACAGCCAATAAAACTAGTAAACCATAAATTTTGATATATCTAAATATGGATTAAAAGGCTGCAATAACAATATTTTATTTGAATTTTGAAAAATTGCTTTCATGACTTGCACAACATTTCTATTAACAACAAGTCGAAGGTACTACCTATTTTGTATTTACCTAATTATAAGAATTTAAATAAATAATACCGGTTATACAATATGTTTTTTCATTAGTGTTTTAATATCAAAATAGTGTAAGAAACATTTCGTAATATTGTATTTCTTGTTAGCTTCTTAGTTCGATCATTTCCTAAATTGCATTACTTAATTTATTTTCAACATTCTAGTAAATTAATAGTATTTACATAGACAGTATTACTTAGAGAGACAACCGAGATGTATACTTCAGTGAGAGACAACCGTGATGTATACTTCAGTGAAAGACAACCGAGATGTATACTGCAGTGAGAGACAACCGAGATGTATACTTCAGTGAGAGACAACCGAGATGTATACTTCAGTGAGAGACAACCGTGATGTATACTTCAGTGAAAGACAACCGAGATGTATACTGCAGTGAGAGACAACCGAGATGTATACTTCAGTGAGAGACAACCGAGATGTATACTTCAGTGAGAGACAACCGAGATGTATACTTCAGTGAGAGACAACCGAGATGTATACTTCAGTGAGAGACAACCGAGATGTATACTTCAGTGAGAGACAACCGAGATGTATACTTCAGTGAAAGACAACCGTGATGTATACTTCAGTGAGAGACAACCGAGATGTATACTTCAGTGAGAGACAACCGAGATGTATACTTCAGTGAGAGACAACCGAGATGTATACTTCAGTGAGAGACAACCGAGATGTATACTTCAGTGAGAGACAACCGAGATGGATACTTCAGTGAGAGACAACAAAGATGGATACTTCAGTGAGAGACGGCTCCCTTTACACGAACTACGTTTCAATTTCTTATTTTAAATTGGAAATATATTATTTTTTCATAAACAGAAAATAGGGGGTTTTCTGTTATTTTTCATCAAGGATATCTGTTATAGGAGGGTGTATAACATAAACAAAAACCCTTCCATCAATATATATTTTTTTTTATAGTTAAAAATATTATTAAAATCCCAATCCAAGTATTTTGGAGGCATTCAGTAAACCAATAAGATGTGTGACTATTATAATTTACTCACATACAACTCTAAACAAAATATCAAGAGATATCCTTCAGTAGTGAAGTTTCTTCCTTAACAAAGAAGGGTGCATAAATATATATCTTTGATATTTCATATATTCCGAGGAACTTTCTAATAGTCTGTTTTCATACAAAAAGGAGACCATGATTGAATTTATTTGTCGTTTCCCAAAAGTTTATCCTTTCAGGCTCATCAGATCCCTTGTATCTTTTGTGAACAGAAAGAACTTTCTGAGAGAATTGCAGTTCTTTAACATTATTGGGTGGATACCAAGACTCACGATGGGGTACATTTTAGAAGTATAGTTACTTTAAATATTGAGGAGAGGCTATATGACTTTTAGGGTATTCTTCTTCTTTGTACAGGGCAAAAGGCTGGGGACGGTTTAATAGTTTTATTATTTATTAGCCTAGAGGATTAAAACTTAACTAATTAAATTGGAAACTAAAAACAAAATGTTAAACGTTCTTACTGACTCTCTACCGTCAATGGGGGACGGCCCACAAGGAGTCAGTAGATCATGTTAAATGTAAGCATAGATCGATGTGCATACAATTGTATAGGTTAATTGGCAGAACACCATGCCGCAAATTAGACCTCCATTAGTTAATTCTAAACAAAACGGCGGCGCTCGAAATGTTCAATACTCATCTTATCTGCAAGTTCAAGAATGGCTTAATTTTATTGTAACCATATCAGATGAAGCTAAAAAACTGCACATATGATTACTTTATACCAAAACCTACTTTAAGATATATTCGGTGTCCTGATATTCTTCTATGGGAACGGTATACGAGGAGTCACTAGAAAATTTTAAAAATAAGCATAGGTTAGTATGCTTATTATATTAAAGGACTGATCAAGCAAAGAATGCCGCAATCCGCACTTCATAAGCATAGAAGAATGCCGCAAACCGCACTTTAAAAGCATAGAAAAATGCCGCAAACCGCACTTCAAAAGCTTTATCCGTTACAAAATGGCGGCGGTTTAAAAACTTTGAAACTATTCTTTCATTTTAAATTATTATCTACTGACTCCTTGTGGGCTGTCCCACATTGGAGGTATAGAGTCAGTAAGAAAGATAAAAAAATTGTTTTTAGTTCCAAATCTAATTAAGTTTTAATCCTTCAGCCCAATTAATAATAACAATAAAAATAAAGAAAGACTACTAAATGCAGTTTATTAATGAAATCAAAATTATAATACTATTTCCTGTGTATATTTTGAGTATAAATAATGTTTTTAAATGTTCTTTTAAAACTTTTGACGTGATTCCCAAAGCTAATTTTGATGATAGTCCAAAGAACTTTCAGAAATTAAACAAATATTTTGGGATTATTACTTAGCACCATAAAGAATGTAGCACGTTGATGTCTTAAGGTCATATTTCTTATTTAATATTCCAATTTGTTCTATCCGTTCAAAAAAAAAAAAAAAAAAAAAAAAATGGAATAATTGTCTTATATAAAGTTATTAAATAAATATTAGATGAGAATGAAAAATATAGTTATGAGAAACTTAAAATTTGAAATAACTCCGTTGGTAATAAATATATCATTCATTAACAAAACTTACCAAAGCTCTACATTTATGATAATAATAAATATCATAAATTCACCAATTATGAAGAGTATTTTAGTCCAAAATTAATGAAATGATTTTTTTACAAATAATTACAGTATCCGATCACGACCGCATCAAGGTGTTATTTACATCACCAAAAGTTTCGCCTAGGCTAGGATGTGGCATCCTCGGTGGTATATGTGATACTTATATGATTCTGAGAGTTTTATGTGAAGATATGAATTATTACAACAATCCCTCCCCCCTCCCATTGCCTGCACACCTAACTCTATATAAGGGGGTTTTAAATATCAAAATTGGATTTAATTACTGAATATAAAATTGACTAATAGGAAATATGTAAAAAAAGTTCTAAAACAGATTTTATTATATTCAATGATATAAACATATTACTGAACATGTCCAATAAATATTGTCAAATTTAAAAGATTGTATCGCTGTCAAACAGTTTCGTGGTAGCATTATCTGAATTCGCAGTAAGAACCCCAGAGTTGAATGATGAAATTGGATGTTGCGTTCGGTTCTGTTTACACAAAAACCTCGCCAGCCATTCGCCCACATGGCTTCCATTCCTTTAGGAATGTCACACTTATCTCTTCTGTTATTCTCGCCATTCTCGAGACCGAAATAAAACTGTGAGAGAACAAGGTCACCAGATGCTCCCACTTCCAGCATCACTGACCCAGAGCAGCAGTCCCGAGTTCTGGTTACCTTGAGTGTTTCTGTCTAGCATTTTACTGGCTGAATAGAATTAATTTTTTCAAAAAATATATTCAAATAGTTTAAATTACGTTTTCACAATATCATGAAGTGCGGTATGCTGCAGTTTGCTGTAGTTTATTATAATATGCTGGAGTGAATTGTAGTTTTCTGCATTCAGCTAAAGATAGAACTACACTGATTAAGAAATAGTGTTCTTTGATATAATCAGAGCTTTAATAAATCGTCTGATAACTGACAAGTGTATGCTAGTTTGCTGTAGTAATACATGACTACAGCACTGATACTTGACTGCAGCAATATTGTTCCACTTCGGAGCTACAGAGCTGTGTATCTACAGCACTGACTCCCAAACCCCCATCACGAGCTACCAAAGTAGGTCAATGAACACCCAGGTTGATCTTCGGTGGTCCCCAAACCCCCATAGCAACTTCAGAGAAGATTACAGGTGGCTAGCCAAGATGATCAAGTACTACATAAATATGTCAGAGGCTAACTCAAGTATCCATAGCACTCAAGTTCTACAACGCGACTATTATGGTACTTAAATATAGATGCACTCAAATAAAGCTGTGCACCTATAGTATATATGTGTATCTAAACGAATGTGTCACTACGTTACTATAATCCTCAAGTATAGCTGTAAGTTTGTAGTACTAGAGTACTACTGCGTGACTCTACAGTGATCAAGTATAGCTGTTTATCTATAGCACTGACTATCACTACGTGACTATAATCCTCAAGTATAGCTGTAAGTCTGTAACACTAGAGTACTACTACATGACTCTACAATGATCAAGTATAGCTGTAAGTTTGAAACACTGGAGTACTACTACGTGACTCTATAGTGATCAAGTATAGCTGTTTATCTATATCACTGACTATCACCACGTGACTATAATCCTCAAGTATAGCTGTAAGTCTGTAACACTAGAGTACTACTACATGACTCTACAATGATCAAGTATAGCTGTACGTCTGTAACACTAGAGTACTACTAAGTGACTCTATAGTGATCAAGTATAGCTGTAAGTATGTAACACTAGAGTACTACTACGTGACTCTATAGTGATCAAGTATAGCTGTAAGTCTGTAACACTAGAGTACTACTAAGTGACTCTATAGTGATCAAGTATAGCTGTAAGTCTGTAACACTAGAGTACTACTACGTGACTCTATAGTGATCAAGTATAGCTGTTTATCTATAGCACTGACTATCACTACGTGACTAAAGTACTGTTTAAAGTCACTTGTTAAGTACACTTGTCAGGAGAGAGAGGTCAACCTATAAATACTTTGGAAAACTATGTATTTGGATTTTACATAATCAACACATGCACAATACGGTCTATTGTTTAGTTAAAAGGGATAATACATTTTATTTTTGTGTTATTTTTATAAATAATTGCTGGAAAAGTTAATTTTAGTCTCGTTGTTATATAAATATATATACGTCAATAATCGGTGGATTGCGTTATTACAACTTTCACGAAAAGGACTTGATTTGCATAGTACTCGCATGCAGTGCCCAGAAATATTCATCGCTAACAGAGTTAATCTTTACGAAGTGAGAAAGTATTTTATTATAATACTCATATATTAAAATTCATGTTAGTTATTTACTGAAATTTTAAAAGCTACCAACTGTAGCAAATAAAATTGATTTCGTTTCAAAATTATAATGAGAATTTAAATAGATGAGTGTTGTCTTCCATATCACATTAACATATAGTTGAAAGTGGGAAGTCTGTAATTACTGTAAAAACTGGTTTTGGCAAGTGTTTTATTATGGTTTTTTTGTATGATTCTCGTAAAATTTTGTCTACACAGACCTGATTATTATTATATTTAACAATTAATTACTTTTATTACGTAAATATTATACTGTAACAATGAACTATTATCCACTGACTAGCAATATACATAATACCGGACAAGTAGAATTAGGATTAGAGGCAAAAAGAAAATCACTGTCTTAGTCAATGACTTACAGAAAATAAATGTATAGTCACGTAATACTCACGATGATTTTTCAAATACGAGGATGCACATGAAACCAACACAGTGAATGTTAAAAGATGCATATTTTAATAATGTTCATACTTAACAACACAAATTGTGTAATTGCAAGTGGGCATTGCTCGGTTTTAAGTAATTTTAGTAGGAATTACTACAAAACACTTTTTTACTACCTAAAACATATAATATATTTACTTTTCATGGATTAAGCCCAACCAAAACATGTTTTTTATCTGATTAGAGTGTCCATGTTTCAGTATCATAGAAAAGTTTATCATCGTCCTGGTAACAAGTCCTGCTGGTCCTTAAATGTCCTCTTCTAGGCAAAATGATGTGCACAATGTTCCATTATAAGTACGCATGTATTTTTAAGTCTTGGTGTTCCGAGTCCTTGTGAGAAATCAATTATGTAACGTCGTTTAAGAAAAACAAGAAATTCATTATGTAACGTCGTGATTTTCTTTCTTAACACCTATCCGCTCCCCCCAGGACGATAAAACATACATGCCAATCACTCGTGAGTTTCCCAGTAAGGCTATATCCCTAACCTCAGCGAGAGTTCTCCTGCCATACACCAAAATGCAAACGATAAATATTTTAAAATGTATGTTCAAGCTATTTTTTATTGGGACATTTAATTTGGATCAAGTACTGCATCGAAGTTTTTAAAAATGCACTGTGTAAGAATTCAATTAAAAAAAGTTTATTAGTTCAATTTCCCTCCTCAATAACAAAAGAATAGGTTTACCAATGTCTGAGGACATGTACAAAATTTATGTTGGCACGAGTTGCATCAAGGGGGTTCCCCTAAATTAGAAGTTAGTTTCGAGGCCTACTTATTATATAGAAGTGTCATTTCAGAATTATATTATCTATGCAAAACACATAGACCCTTTAGTTATTGCCATGACCAAATAGTAGAACATTATTAAAAAGTACTATTTACCATTCGAAAATAGTGTTTGCAGCATTAGTTTGCCATAGCTGCTCTATATATTCTCCATCACATTAGTTTGCCATAGCTGCTCTGTATATCCTCCATCACATTAGTTTGCCATAGCTGCTCTATATATTCTCCATCACATTAGTTTGCCATAGCTGCTATATATATTCTCCATCACAATAGTTTACCATAGCTGCTTTATATATCCTCCATGACATTAGTTTTCCATACCTGTACATTAGTTTTAAGATAAACTTGTGAAACTTTTCCATAAGATCCGACTCTACGCCCCTCAACCATGCATTATTTACGTGACCTAAAAATCATCATTAAAAACAAGGAAATGTTTACATTAGATCCGGCTCCACCCCCTCAACCATACCTCACTTACATGACCTAACAACCATCGTCAAAAACAAGAAAATGTTTACATTAGATCCGGCTCTACACCTCTCAACCATACCTCACTTATATGAACTATCAACCATCATCAAACACAAGAAAATGTTTACATAAGATCCGGCTCTACACCTCTCAACCATACCTCACTTACATGAACTAACAACCATCGTTAAATGTTTACATTACATCAGCTAATTTCAAGCGAGTTCGGCAACCGATGAGAGCTTACTTCAAAGAACAATAAATAATGATTTGGCATGTTTGCACTTTTAGGCATAATTTCAAAGTCGCCTACTAATAACGATGACATCACAAATCTGTGTTAACAAGACTATTAGGATGAGTTGAAATCAATAAATCGCTTGTCTTCCTACTATCCGTAACAAAAGTTTGGAGACTCGAGACTCGGTACGAAGTATAAATATGAAAAATTAATACAACAATTATTTGTTTACACCTATCAACGAACAATAAAACAATGAAAATATTGGTACAGGTTCCATTACCATAGCTTTGTTAGTTTAATTTTTGTAAGCATCCAAACTCGAGTCTCCAAACTTTTGTTACGGATAGTAGGTACTGGCTGGAAACACAGCAATATAAATTACTGCACCTGTAAATGATAATATTGTTGTTTGAAATTCTTTACAGTTTCAGAGAATTGAAAACAGTTATCTTTTTATGGCTAACTTTCTTCATGAATATTAATTAAAGCAAGTACCTGATTACGTTATCCAAGAAAAATGCCCTCTAGGCCTCACAGTGATTCCAGCTTCAGCACAACACTCCACACTACACTTCAGTTTCATAAGCTAACACATTTCACTGGATTATCTGCTTGTTTACATGATATTCAAAAAAAGATAGTATAATATAATAACAGTGATATTTTCCTCACTTATAATAACGTATTGAATCAATAAAACAAACAAGTTAAACTCCCAATATGAATTACTTTTACTGTAATAAAGTTACATTTTGCTCACAAAAAATTTAATATATTGTAATTGATTTATCTTTGATTGAATTTTCACGAATACTACAATATAGTATTAGGAAAATCAACAGGTTGTGTGATGGGCAGTGTCGGCCACGGAACGCACTTCATGTAACTCCAGAACGGACAGACGAATACTACTTATATTACGTACAGCTGTAGATGAACAACTGTTATGGGCAGTGTCGGCCACGGAACGCACTTTGTGTAACTCCAGAACGGACAGACGAATACTACTTACATTACGTACAGCTGTAGATGAACAACTGTTATGGGCCAGTGTCGGCCACGGAACGCACTTCGTATAACTCCAGAGCGGACAGACGAATACTACTTACATTACGTACAGCTGTAGATGAACAACTGTTATGGGCAGTGTCGGCCACGGAACGCACTTCGTGTAACTCCAGAACGGACAGACGAATACTACTAACATTACGTACAGCTGTAGATGAACAACTGTTATGGGCTAGTGTCGGCCACGGAACGCACTTCGTGTAACTCCAGAACGGACAGATGAATACTACTTACATTACGTACAGCTGTAGATGAACAACTGTTATGGGCCAGTATCGGCCACGGAACGCACTTCATGTAACTCCAGAACGGACAGACGAACTCTACTTACATTACGTACAGCTGTAGATGAACAACTGTTATGGGCCAGTGTCGGCCACGGAACGCACTTCGTGTAACTCCAGAACGGACAGACGAATACTCCTTACATTACGTACAGCTGTAGATGAACAACTGTTATGGGCCAGTGTCGGCCACGGAACGCACTTCGTGTAACTCCAGAACGGACAGACGAATACTACTTACATTACGTACAGCTGTAGATGAACAACTGTTATGGGCAGTGTCGGCCACGGAACGCACTTCGTGTAACTCGAGAACGGTCAGACGAACACTACTTACGTCACGTACAGCTGTAGATGAACAACTGTTATGGGCCAGTGTCGGCCACGGTACGCACTTCGTGTAACTCCAGAACGGACAGACCAGCACTACTTACATTACGTACAGCTGTAGATGAACAACTGTTATGGGCAATGGAATAGGCAGGAATTTATAATGCAAACCCGTTTCTTCTTTGTAAAATAAAATATTGACTGACAGTGCAACCGTTGCCGGCACGTCCCAACTTTCATTGTCATTGTAACTGTCGAAGTAAGTACCACCCTATACCACCTCATTTTGGATATAGAATAAAAGAATTGTACGTATATATATTTAATTTTTATAACATGGACCTTACCGACAAGTTATATCAATCTTGGTTAGGTCAAATCTGTAAAATGAAATGTATAATTAAATACATAAATAAAATTACGGGATATTCGGTTATTATATTCTTGACCATTCAGACACATGATCAAGTAAAATTAAATACTCTTTGTTTCTAGGATGGAGTATGCGCAATTGCGTCAATTTTAGAATAAAATATAAAGTTTGCGGTTTGAAATTGCTTTGCGAATTCATAATTTGAGTTATAGAAAATAAATATATGTACGTAATATATATATACGTAAAAAATATTTATTTTGAAGTTTTATTTTCACAACTTAGTATTTTACAAAACTAGGCATATGTATTCAAAACATTACAAGCAACCCCAATTTGAATATGATAACGTTTAAAATTACACCTCATAACAAATGTTGATCAATAAATAACGAGAAAACAATGGATTCATATATAACATTGTTCTTATAGGATTAAACCCAACACGGTTGGCAGCCACTGCAGACTCTTAATATAAGGACGTCATTTAACTGTAATAGTTGGTTGAGATTTATAAATATTTCAGTCATTTTATTTATCTGTACAACAATTTTCTCAGTGAACATTTAGAATAATAAAATCACCTGATTACAACAGTAAAGACCAGGTCAGACATTTATAATGAAATGTAATGAATGAAACTTGCATCGCCAACCCGTTAGTAGCTCGGGCCGTAACTAACGGAGTGTGAGAGTTATGGTACATCCTTAGCCCACGCTTGCACGCACATATACCTACACATGAACATATATACACATGAACACATGTTGTAAGTATGGAGACGGTAAAGGCTGTCAGTCATATTTATATTACTGATACCATCGATGGTATAATCGGTATAATTCGTTTAATGGTGAATTATACCGAATTCACCATTAAACGAATTTAAGCTGTACAAAGTATATTAATTTCTAAATAAGTGTTTCTTGATGGTGGCTACTAATAATGTAAAAAGTTCCAATAAATTACAAATTTACTATCATATTGCAAAATTTAAGGAACAATATATTTTAAATTATTGAATAGTATTTTCTAATTTCATTCTGAGTAAAGTTTCCTACGGTTGGAATGTAGAAATTAATAAAATTCAGATCATAAACTGGGAAGGAATTGCGATCAAATACACGTTCCCCATGAGAATGGTTACATTATTGCCCTATTATTCCCCCTATTATGCCCTAAATTAAATTATTATCATTAATTAAGGTAGTGTGATTTTAAATTCAATTGTTATAAAAATCCTGCTTTTTCCTTCAAACACTGGATCATCAAGGAAGAAAATAGAATCATTTCTAAAACCTGTAATGCGAATATACCAAACGAAATTATTAAATTACAACTGTACCCACCCGCTTCGCCGGCCATAATTTTGAGTTTGATTGTATAATCGAAATGTGCGGCAAGCTTTTCAATTTACACAGAATACAATGTATATCCAATTTAGAACAGCTGATGTTATTTATAATTTACTACTGTACTCAATTATTTTAATTTTTAAAGTTTAGCCTACCACAAGTTTATTACTATTTCTTTTATTTAATAGCTGTTAATCAAATCAATCATTAATATTAATGATCAATCATTAATAGCTCCATAAGAATACCATGGGAATTTCGGAGGCCAGTGGGACAGTCCTGAGGTCGGAGAGGAAAAGTCTTTCTTAGTGGACCTCTAGGGGCCAAGATTAACCTATGTACAAAATCTCAAGTCTACCTATTTAGTTTTGGATAAATAGTGATGGGTGGTAAATGGCTGTTATATACATATAGATACGTTCAAAGACTGTTTTACGTACTACAACTGTGAACGTTTTACATACGGTATATTTAATATACAGTAGCTTTAAATTAATGAATCCCTTATTAACAACTTCACTTTCAATATTGAGTCTGTTACTTCCCAAGTCAGAATGTTTGAATCACAGCCTAATAATGTAATAATACACACAGTCAGCTGTTTTACTAGGCTGCTTGCGATGCCAGGGGCAGCCGGCGGGCGGATCATTTCAGGATTCATAAATAGGTTTCATTGACAAATTCTTTAATCAAACTAAGAATATGTTCACCGTAACATTTAACAATGGAAACTGCGGAATGCGGGGGTTATAGGAAAATGTAATACGAACATTTGTGTATGAGTAATATCTACAATTATTAGTCATAGTTAAAATGTAATTACTAGTAAAACTTATACTTATAACTTATAATTATTAATATTCTTTGGCATTTAATACTACTTGTAGAATCCTGAAATACTTCTACAAAGCATTTAATATTTCGACGAAGTAGCTCAACTTTTAATGTAGGCAGTAAACACATTTTTAAAGTAATGAAGTATTTACGTTTATATATCTTCGACGTAATTTTGTGGTATATTACGTTAAATTAACTTTTTTCGCTCACTTAATTAATATTATTGAACTTAACAATGAGAACGTGTTCTTTTCTTTAACATTGTATACAATGTTTACCCGACAGAAATATTAATAAAAACTACTGTTAATATATCAGAAAATGAAATCGCATATTACATTGAGAAAAACAACTAATTAGTGATTTTTAGTTAAAATGTTAAGTTAAACTGCAATAAAACTGTAGTTGTAGGGAATATGCTAAAATTCATGGGTTTACAAATAACTGTACAGCTAACGATAAGAAGAAAAAGAATTGTACAGAGTAAAGCCTGATGCAAAATGAAACTAATATTAGTTCGTTGATTGTTCATTTTAAAATATAAAACGGTAACAAGCCATAATTGTGCTTCAAGACCCCTTGGAGCACCGACGTCAAGAATGTCAAGAATGCCAAGCTTTGCGACTGTGCCTAAGACTGTGGTTGCAACCATAGAAAAGAAAGAAACCACAGATAAGAGGTATACCTTATATATCTTCTGCTTATCTATCTTATCACCAAAGCGAAGTCTCAGCGGCAGTTATAGATAAATAACAAATAATGTATATCCTTATATATCTGTGGTAATAATTACTACGTTTATTCTTGAGGATTTGGGGGAAATAAGGGAGTTATAAAGGAGGCCCTACCATCAGAGGAAAATTGGAGGACTCGACACAAATTTAGGTCACTATTGGATGCGATCTCTGTTTATTTCCTCTCTGTGTTGCCACACTACGAGCCGAGCGCCGACACGAGCGTCGTGAGTCCCGAACCATCTGTTGTCGGTTCCCTGACGCAGCTCGGCTCAGGGTTGGTAGTGTGTGGTACTCCTGCAGTAACCCTACTGTATCAGCGTGTTAATGGTATATGAAATAATGTTTCATATACTATTAACACATTAAACTTTATTGGCTCTTATGACTGGTCATATGCATATGTCCAGGTCTTATGTAGCCTCAAGAAAACTAACGTAAAAGACACAGAAATCACAAACCGAGACATTTACGGAGAACTTAGCAGAGTAAGTCAAGCAAAAACAACATCGACCGAAATGGTCAGAGGAAAGGACAAAAAAACTTGTCGCAATGTATCTGAGAGTATTGGGCCGAAAAAAAACACCAAAACGAATTTATTCACACTCTGTTTATCATCTTCCATTTAAGAAGGAATTACAGAGCGAAGGAAATACTAATTTCGTACAAACGAAGACAATAAATAAATGTTCCTGTTTATACACGACCTGTCTCTTAGAGGTGAGGTCAAGGAGTAATAACTTTATTGAGTGTATGGCCACAATCTAGAGAACGTCAATAAATCAATAGTCTCGAATAAGATTCCATGTCTTTACCCATCCGTCCACCCATACACGTAAGTTGTATTGACCCACCCGCCAACCCATACACGTACAGTGGTATTCGCCGAACCACCACCCATACCCGTACAGTGCTATTGATCCATCCGTCCACCCATACACGTAAGTTGTATTACGTGTAAGTAAGTTGTTTTACAATATTAAAGCGCTTATATCTTGAACCTTGAAGTACATCACCATCATAGCATCCCCATTTATATTTTGTAATAATTGTGATTGCCACCAATGTCTCATTTTCTTTTACTTATTTCTAGTTATATGAAAATATATATATATATATATATATATATATATATATATATATACACACACACTGCTATAGATTGTGAGCTTGCTATATAGAAGTCAAAAACCTTTACAACACATCTCCATACAGGACGTACCTACCACACAACACTATTAACTAACGAACAGAGTGCAATGGGTGTACTTTCCAGGAGTTGGTTCGTCCAAAATGATCACGAGTCTCAGCGCTCGGCTCAGTTGTCCTGTAACCTCTAACCGAGCAGTAGGACTCAATGCTCGGCTTGGTAGTGTGTGCTTAAGGAGCCGTTCCTGTTAGTATGATTCGTTGTACTTTATGTCAAAAACTCGACGAACCAGTCTAGACGTATTACTAAGAAATTGAGAGAAATAAAAATAATCCAGAGAATAACCATAATTATTGAGGTTCAATTGAACATAAATTAACTTTAGTTTTAACGATTTCTTAACCTATTGATTTAGGGCCTATATAAAAATGTAAATATAACATATGGAAAAACATTTGGCACTTTTTAATATGACCTATAACATTGAGTTACATTAAATGACGACTCTGTGTCTAAATTTAGTATCACTTTAGTAGCAAACCAGGTCAATCATTGTTTCCAAAAAAGTACAAGCTCGTTGAGATAGGTATCTATGATTTATAAGAATACTTATTTCAAAACTAATACACAAAAATGTTGTTTGCTTCACAATGCTGTTACGTTACAAGTTGAATGGATCTCTGGATAAAAGCGGACCATTCGGATTTATCGCCTCCACTTCATCCAGCTGACGATTCCCGCCAATTCCACAGTTCCCTGCTGACCAGTTCACCATTCCCATTCCACTGATTGTTCGACATAAGTAATTTTGTTAGTTTGAACGGAGTTCCACTTCAGCGATTTCATTTTACATCATTTGATGGATTGTTTTACGATATTATGAATATAAATAACTGACTACAAATTTTTATACAGATGCATAAAATACAAATACATTCATAAAAGAGTCATAGCTTAAAAACAATTGGCATGTTTCCAATATGGCGATCTCGACAAACCATTCAGTAATCCTCAGATCTGAGAAAAACCTAAAACCCAAAACCCAAAACAATAATTTCTATGTCGTTCATAATGGTATTAAATAACAGATAGAGTGAAGTGCCTTTCGCCAGAGTACATCGGCACAAATGGCGGACATCATCATTGATGTTATTACCTTCGTGGTCCACTGAAATCCACACTTGCTTTTTGCAGCCAAAGTAAAAGGTGTTTCAAAGCGTTTTCCATAGAACAAACGGACTACTTTATTAAATTTTATTTCTTGGGTGTTCAGAATTTGTCTCAGAGCCTCTTTAAACCCCATGTACGACAGATTAGAGATAACCAATTTATGTTATAAAAAATAACAATTTATGTTATAAAAAATTATGTTATAAAAAATAACAATTTATGTTATAAAAAAATAGCTACAAATCACATAGTTTTTTTAATGTTATATTTCGGCTATATAGTCTGAAGCCAATTTTAAACATGTAACAACATAAATAGTTTTTAATAAAAAACGTGATATGTAGCTATTTAACATAAATTAGTAATGAACACCATCACAAAAAATCCATACCGTCAAGAATCGATTAGAGATAACATTAACTTGAAATGTTTTCATAAAATTAAGTTTAAATGTATTTTTAAAAAATTGCGGTATAACATAAAACTATTCAGTATGTGACTTCACTATTCTTGTCACTGTCAATATAAGTAAGTCACTAATAAAAATAAATTAAAATTCAAAATAAATTGAAGAAAATTATATGAGATTATATTTGAACAATTTCATATAATTTTCTTTTGTTTATTTTTAATTTAAAGATCATAAAAATACTACACTATCACATTCCACGCAAATTTCGTTGAAAATAATTATTCGTACTATACTACGATTATTTACATAATCGCACATTCACATTCAAATAATTATTCAAAGTGTATGCATTGTGTTATACAATCTTCTTAAAACCCAATTTACAAATATCTTTTATTCACAATTAAAACCATCATATACGTCTGAACATATAGTTGAGGGCAACACACTTAGGGTACACTTAAACTATCATGAATGAGTAAACATAAAACAACGGTATGGAATATTATACAATCTGGTATTTCCACATGTATTTTAATAATTTAAGGAATGATTTTAAACAAACTGTACTTCAACAAACAACTACAAACCTTTACAAAGATGAGGTTTTCAGTGGAACTAGATTGTTAATGGCTTACTTCCACTACGCCGGGTGCAATTACATTGTGTAGTAGGGGTAACTAGACGTATCAACTCGTTCTAAGCTTGAAGAGACTCTCTCTGACACATTTCTGAGTATATTCGTGAATGCGACTGGATGGTCGTGAACTGTAAAGATGTTTGGTCAACTGTTGGAGGCTCACGAATACCGAACAAAAATGTTAAATTGAAAATTGGAGCTTGGAGGGTTTCGGTCGGTTTCACTCTTGGAGCGGTCTTTGTGCCACACCGAAGGAAGTGCCACTGCAATGATAGAATATTAAATAAAAATATTGTCGAATGATAAATTAGTCAACTAAACCGCTGGTCTATATGTTATAGTGTGAAGGGGAACAGTGGGGGGGGGGGGGAGTTGAGAGGAACTTATGAAAATCTTCTAGCAACCATATTTGTCTTTGTTGTTTGATTATCGCCGTAACATGGATTAAGTTTCATTGTAGTAATGAGCAATAAGCACGCGTGCTGATGCCAATCACTGACATGGCACGTCGAATGATGGAGTGCTGCATCCGATGACTCTGCAAATATTTTAGATAAAATAATTTGATAAGGTGAAAGTCTTGGTTCATAATATTGCCAGCTGTATTTTCTTATTGTGTTTCTAATATATTATGTTATAGCATAATTACTTTTAAAATTATATGACTGAAAAATATTGTAATTGAACATATATTAAATAGTTCAATTGACAGTTTAGAGCTACTAAGCCACATCTTACTCCTAAGCAGTAATATGGTTACAAAATAGTTGTTCTAATAGTTGCCTAGAACAACTAACTATTTCCTGGGCTGGGGCAGTGCCTCGCTTTCTGTCCCAGAGCTGCAAGCGGTCACACAGAGGACAATAATTAGGGCTGTTCTTGGGAGAGGGAATAGACGTCCCTCAGTATTACTATTTCTGGCGTTTCCAGTTGTAAATGTTAGACAGCTATTTATAAAGAATTTATTACTATACATACAAAACAATAAGTCAAATACTTTCCAAGAAATCCAACACGAGTACGCCACCAGACATAGAACAACTAAACTGAACCATAGTATTGAACTTTCTAATTCGTATTACCTTGACAGTGGAAGATCAGCAAGTCGGTTGGGAGGCGGTGTTCGCCATATCAACAACAGGTCACACAGTTCAGCAAGTGACTACCAAGTCGGTTGGGAGGCGGTTTTTACCATATCAACAACAGGTCACACAGTTCAGCAAGTGACTACCAAGTCGGTTGGGAGGCGGTGTTCGCCATATCAACAACAGGTCACACAGTTCAGCAAGTGACTACCAAGTCGGTTGGGAGGCGGTGTTCGCCATATCAACAACAGGTCACACAGTTCAGCAAGTGACTACCAAGTCGGTTGGGAGGCGGTGTTCGCCATATCAACAACAGGTCACACAGTTCAGCAAGTGACTACCAAGTCGGTTGGGAGGCGGTTTTTACCATATCAACAACAGGTCACACAGTTCAGCAAGTGACTACCAAGTCGGTTGGGAGGCGGTGTTCGCCATATCAACAACAGGTCACACAGTTCAGCAAGTGACTACCAAGTCGGTTGGGAGGCGGTGTTCGCCATATCAACAACAGGTCACACAGTTCAGCAAGTGACTACCAAGTCGGTTGGGAGGCGGTGTTCGCCATATCAACAACAGGTCACACAGTTCAGCAAGTGACTACCAAGTCGGTTGGGAGGCGGTGTTCGCCATATCAACAACAGGTCCCACATTTCAGCAAGTGACTACCAAGTCGGTTGGGAGGCGGTGTTCGCCATATCAACAACAGTTCAGGGACTAATAACGTTCCAACTCCGAATATCTGAAATACTGTACTATAATTTTGTTGTGTTGATATAAATTATTTTAATTGTTATTTATTTTACCTCAGATTAATTTACTTGTTTTTAAGTGTACAAGATACTACTTTTCTTCAACACATTATAGTAGACACAATGTATTAGCCGTAAGTATTTAACTCCAACTTTCATACCATCATCACTGTATGTGCTTTGTAACTGACCCGATGTGGCTCTTCCCCGCGCAGACTTATAATCTATGCGGGGAATAATTTCTGTAAAGTGATTATTGTAGTTTTATCAGTGTAATTTCATGGAATAAAGTAATTTGATTTGATTTGAAAAATATGGCTAGAAAACTGCGTATTAAAGTCTCTTATTACTAAACAAATAGTGTCTTACTAATAAAACGCTACAATGTTGACAAAATACAAAAATTATTTCATTTGATTTAAGTTTTGTTTAAATAAACCATTCATTATAAAATACCAGATAACTTAATATCGTTTTATAATTGTTTCATTCCGTGAAATAAGCAAATACCGACAGATTAATTAAATTTTCGGAGATTATATCACTAAATATTTTAATTATTTTATAGCTCGCACAAATATTCAAACATTATTAAATATTTAATATTTAAATATTTAAACGCCTACATTATTCTATAGGAAACATATATGTAGGCTATAGAATAATGTATACAGGGTGTTAAATAATTATAGAACCACCTTCATTTCTCTTACAAGGGTCCAGATAAATAAGTGAGATTTAGTATAACTCTGTTGAAATTTGTTTTCTATCTTTTGATGCAGTTTATAAATGTTTTTTACCTAGAGCGAAGGGCCCGTGGAGGACTTCAGAAAAATTTTAAATGGAAGGCTATAATTAGTTGCCCATCATTTTAAAGCCCATTTTTCTTAATAAGACGCCACAAGTTTCAAGCCAAAAGAACCACCCTATCACAAATGGCAACTATTAACCTTTCTTAGCAGTAATATTTGAGTGGGAATGTGTATGTTTTAAAAGCAAGTTCTGTTCTAAGAGTTATTTGTACCATTATGTCATGTCAATAATATCATTTTAAGATAATTTTCTATTTCTTTAATGAAGGCTTCATAACTGACTTTTACAACATGTTAAATTCCCACTCGAATATAGCTGCTAAGAAAGGTTAACCAGTCACCATTTCTGATAGAGCGGTTCTTTTGATTTGAAACTTGTGGCGTCTTATTCAGAAAAAATAGGCTTTAAAATGATAGGCAACTCATCATTTTCTTTTATTTAATCTATTTACGATATCCTACACGGGCCCTCCCCCTCTAGGTAAAAGAATTATAAACTGCTCAAAAGATAACTTTCAAAACAAAACAAACAAATATTTCAACAGAGGTATACTAAATCTCAATTATTTATCTGAACCCATTTAAAAGAAACAAAGGTGGTTCCATACTTGTTCAAGACCCTTTTCTAAGAACTATTAACCAGTAGCCATTTCTGATACGGTGGTTCTCTAGGCTTGAAACTTGTGGCATCTAATTCAGAAAAAAATAGGCTTTAAAATGATGGGCAACTCATCATAGGTTTTCATTTAAATGTTTTAGAAATCTTCCATGGGCCCTCCCCTCTAGGTTGAAAAAAACTACAAACTGCATGAAAAGAAAAAAAACTTGCTACAGAGGTATACTAAGTCTCAATTATTTATCTGGACCCGATTAAGAGAAATCAATGTGGTTCTATACTTTTTCAACACTGTATATTGAAATGTTTGCTGTACATCAGCAGATTAAGATGATTTTTAGTTTCGTATTTAATGAAAGAATCTAATATTTTATATAACCATTAATTATGATTCTTTCTTTTAAATTATTGATAACACAACTTATAATCTGGCGAGTCAACTTATAATTGTATAAATTGTTAATACAATTATAGAAAATTATACAGTTAGTATATACTTGTAAATGGTTACTAAAAGTAGAATTTCTTCAACAACAAAATTAATATTGTAGAGTCAAAGAATACTTGAGGGATTGATAATTTATTTATCTTTTGTTAACTGTTTTATATTATGTATTTTTATGTTGAAACACTCAATATAAAAAATTATAAACATTGTAAAAATTACACATCTATAATTACTCTTCATACAACAACTAAGTAACATGGTTTCGAAAAGAATGTTATTGGATGAACGAACCTTATCCAAGCCACTGCACGCCAATAATGGGTACTTCTACAACTTGTTAATTGAAGCAGGATTCACTCTCGAATAGTAATCGAATTAGATTTATCGATTAAATTTAATCTACCTCGGAGCAGAAATTTCCCCCATGAAGTAAGGTAAGAGTAAATTTAACTAGCTATAAGACGTTTACATTACTAAAGTCACATTATAGATTTTGGTTCCTCGAGGTAAATTGTAATCTATTTTGATTATAATTTCTAAATGTTATAAAATTAAATAAAACTACTTCACTTTCCTGCCCAGTGAGAAATTTTTTAGTCGTAGTTTTATTTCATACTTCAGGGAATTGTTTTTCTCCCTTATATATAGAATGAGTATTTAAGGTATATTTCGTGTTTGATCATTGTATTGGTAGCACTGCACAGAGAGTAGTTGGCTTGTAAGCTACTTCAGCTGCTCCAAATGTTTATATGTTGACAATTTGACTGTTGCTACGGAAACGCCATTTTGTGAATTTATTTAGGAAAATAGTACTAATTATTTACAAAATAAAAAATCATTTTCAGATAAAATATATGTTATATTAACTATATTAGTACTTTACTGATATTGCAATGTTTACAGCCTGTTTAGGACATAAAATGTCTACGAGTAAAATATTACTCATTGAGCATAAAAGCACTTATAGTATATGGCTACCAAAATCAACTATATGCAATACTTATACCATTTTATGATTTATTATTGAGTGTTATTTATACCAAGCTTTATAATTTCAATATAAAACATACATAAACATTGTTGTTTATTTATATTTATATATTAGTTTTGATTGTCAACCCAATTAATTGCTGTTTCCAATCATCACATTGTTATTCTTTACCCTTTTGTTTTTTTATTATTTATTAAGAAGTAAAATAAAATGTTTAGGCTCAAAATATAAATAATTATAGTGTTAATGTTTTTTAAAAGATACTACCCTACCAGTTTTTATAATCATTTTATAACTTTTTAACTTTGTCTCCAATAAAGTTTTGTAGCAGAGTGAATAATTACATGTTTTTATTCATAAAACTTAATAGTTTTATTACTCCTCATACTTTATACGTAACTACACAATGAGTATATTTTTACTCTTGCACATAAAAATGTTTAATATTGGTAATAACAATTTTCAAAATATATATTGTTGTATAAAGAACAACACATATTTAAGAAAACCACATAACTATTTTGTTACAAGATTATTTTAAAATTTGGGTCTGAAAGGGTATTTAAGTAGCTCATGTATGCACCATTATTACCTACAGAAAGCAATATATAGAAAGTTTTTATTCTATTTTGATAGAAGTATGCTCAACAAATAAACCCGTGTTTAATAGTTTAATACTGTTAGAAATAATAAAATTAATTAATTTTTACTTTATTATATTAATGTTTACATAAAGGAATATGATATTTTTAAATAAATAAAATATTTATAGTTTAAATATGTATATAAATATAATTAATAAATTGTAATATACCAAATATTTCTCCATTTCTTTTGATCTTTTAGTTGTTATGTGAACAGTGTAACTAAAGGCCAAGCTTGCTGGCTGCGTACACAATAAAGGAATAACATTCTGTGCTGGTCCTAAAAGAAACTGTTATTTCACTGCCATTTCAAAAATCTGCATGTTTTAATATATTTTGAATTAAGAAAGTACATATGCTAAAATAATTTATTTTTAAACAAAAAAGGTCTATATTTAAATATAGTCAAGTTTATCAAATACTATTAAAACTATATAATAACAATCGCAAAATAATTAAACACCATGAAACTTGGACAGAGAATATAAAATTAGTTCAGGAACGTGTTTCAGCTACATGTATTTGAAGGTCTGGCAATCGCATATTTATTCATGACATATTTTTAGCATCAAATAAATTACACAATGGCAATAAAGCAAGTAATTTAACTTAAACTCCGTGCAATTTAAGTTAGCTGCAATTTGTTCAAAATAATCTCTTTAATTATTATTATTTGTACAAAACTTTGCGTGGTATAGGCCCGACATGAGGTGTGCATTTAATCAACGTACCAAAGCTTCTTCTACAGCACAGCCTACACCAGTCTTTGAGAGACTCCCTAATCATGAGATTACAGAGTCTGAAGCTTTACTCTGTATTATACCCTCTCTAATAAGTTCTGTAAGCTGCAAAAACACGTTTAAAGTTATTAGATTGGTATTATTAAATTAATTACGATAAGATATCTTCCTACAGTTTACACCAGTCTTTTTTAACCCTCGCCCAGGCAACGTCCGATATCTTCGTAGCCCTACGTTATAGACGTTTTCAAAGGGTAGTCCCCCTGTTTTGTGTTTTCATAAAACGACAACTTTTAATTATTTTATAAAAATAAAAAAACAAAATTCATCATAACATGCCACATTTTGTTTTTAAACTATTATTTTGACATTTATAAGATTTCTATTTCTTTTTAGAAAATATGCCTGCATTATGATGAAAATGACCTGCCAGTAAAGGAATTTTGCCTGCCAAAGTTAGAGTTAAAGATTTTAAAATAAAAAAATTTTGGGATTTGAAAATTTAATAATAAAATGGTAGGTAAATTTCAACCATTTTAATCCTTCCATGATCAATATCTTAACTCCATTCTACTGTAACATCGTCGATATTATATATTTGTATTCACAATTCACTGAACGTTGTATAATAGTTATGTCGGTAGAGTTTTAACCCAACTATTATCAAAATGGCCACAACCAGTCCTAACATCAAAATGGCATCTGCTCAGTGGCTGCCGTTGACGTGGATACTACCCTTGATTATATACGCGCCTTGATTATATACTACCATTGATCATACGGTGCGTATATAATCAAGGATACTACTAACTAGAGAAGGCTGGGATGACTATGTAAGATGGCTACCAGGAATAAAGTGTTGTGCAGGCTTGTCAATATGATGGGAATAATAATAATATACATGGTTCAAAATCCTCTCTAAACTGTAAGTGCCTTAGTTGCGCTGGTCATTAGTAAATGGCCCTTTCTCAGAAACAGTCACCCTTAGTTTGTAACAATGACTATACTCGTTCAATCACACACTCATCACATTCATTCGCCTCTCACATTAACCCAAACTTTAATAATTGGTGTCTTATTAATAAGCAAATAAATACAAAAATACCATTACTAGCTTATATTACTTTTGTATTTGAAATTTTATTGTCTAATAAGAGCTTGTAAGAGCTCAATCTTAAAATAACTCGAACTTATCTTCGACAGAAACTTTGCGTAAAAGCTTCACAATTATTTTCGTAAATGCTGTAAATATTTTGCCCCTAAGTGAGAAAATAACAAAAATGTGCTATTTCCTTTAAATCAACATACTCAACTTGATCCTAAGTTTGAGTTGTAACAACGGTCATGTTTGTTTAGCCACGATGACATACATGTCCGCTAGATTATTCTCGCCGACGTCGCATTGCCACCTTGTTACATAATCACCAAATATAAGTGGGAGAGGCTGGACTGTATTTTATCTCATATAACTGATTTAGATAGTGTTAGAATAGTAGTAATATGGGTATTAGTTATAGTATAATATATATTTCTTCAAAAGGTAAATGTTTAGATTACAACCTCAATTACTACCAAAGGGTACGGTTGAATACAGGATTGGGATAAAGTCTGGAACATATTTATTAATATTAAAACAATTGAAATTAATTTAATGAAACTTTGTAGTTATGTAAATGTCCCTACACCAAACACTTACACACATTTTTGTTGACTCTTGCATAGCCAGGGGACGGCCCTTGAAGGAAGTCTTTGTTTTTAAAACACAAGAGTATAACACTTGATGTCAAAAGGATAACTCAGTCAGAAAATGTAGCCTCTCAGAGAATTAAATGTAATATAACAAATAATACTTAAGAACAAGGATGAAATAGTTATTATTTATTGTTGATTAGAGATATAATTATTCTGACCGAATATGAGGAATTAATGTTCATAAAAAATATTATTATAATTTTCTTGGACTATTTTTAGGGTAAAAATACTGTCAAAAATGTGTTTAAAAGTGTTATTATTTTTTTTAAATAACATAGTTGTTTTTATAACGCAGTCGCTCATTACGATTGTTAACAATCAACAGCATACCCAACAACAGGGATCTCGAACTGTTAAACACTGTAAATAAACGTATAACTGAGAAGAATTTAATTTTTTGAATCCATTGAATCGATTAAATTCTTTGAGTTCCTGTATTTTCAGACTGAGTCATCCTTTTTACTTCAAATTTGCACTTTTGTATTGTGTAAACAAATGCCTTTAAACGAGGCATAAATCGAGGTAGGCTTACTTTCAAAATTGTTAAGACTCTCTTCATGGACTATCCCCTGGCAATGCGAAAAACAAGTAAAATATGTCTATATGTTTGGTATATGTACATGCACATAACTACCAAGTTGCGTTACATTTATTTCAATAGTTTTAAAATTAATAAATATATTCCAGACATTGCCCAACCCTCTCATTAAATTCTTTGAATCGATTGAAGCGATTAATTTCTTTGAGTCGCTGTATTTACTGACTGGGTTATCATTTTGACCTCAGGTTTGCACTTTTGTATTGTGCAAACAATCACCTTTAAAATGAGGTATACGTCAAGGTAGACTTACATTCAACATTTATAACACTTCCTTCATGGACCATCCCCTGGATTTTCAAAAGACGAGTAAAATATATTTAAATGTGTGGTATATGAACATGTAAATAACCACAATGTTTCATTACATATTTTCAATAGTTTTAATATTAATATATCCCAGACGTTTGCCCAACCCTGTATACTGAATATAATAATTGTTTACTACTTCAATTTTCTTAGTGTTCCGGTTTCCATTTAGACCTAGTATAACATATTTTAGTTCCCTTCAACCTTTTGAGTTTGGCGTATTTAGTTTTTATTATGATGATTCAGTTCCTAACTCATTGATAGATATTATGACCATTTACGATGCCACGTGAAATGGTTAAAAAACACTTCTGGCAATGATTTTATTCGAAGATTGTCTTGTTCAGTTTAAAGTATCGACATGATTTCTATATAAGTTTCAATGACATATATTAGCAATGGATTTTTATTTTTGTAAACATTTTGCATAAGTATAAGAATTTAATATTGTAATTTAAAGTATTTTAATTTCAGAGGAACCAAAGGATAAACTAAAATAACAATAGCTTACTGAGAGCTCTACGAAGGGGATCCAAATAATGAATGTAACAATTACCAGAAGCATTCCTTTAATACTTATCTTGTACTGAATCTCCATATAATGAATTTTTTTTAAGTCGTACTCAACCCCACTTTTTCTTTTTACATTTACAATCACATGTACAATGGTAATAACACAAACACCCACCCTTACACTCTCGGTGTAAATGACCCGTCTATCCTCTACTACACGCACAATGGTACTGACACAACCACCCACTCTTATAATTGTGGTGTAAATGACCCGTCTATCCTCGATTACACGCATAATGGTAATGACACAAACCCCACCCTTACACTTGCGGTGTAAATGACCCGTCTATCCTCCACTACACGCACGATGGTAATAACACAAACGGCCACCCTTACACTTGCGGTGTAAATGATCCGTTTACTCTCAATTACAAAGCAATGGTATTGACACAACCACACACCCTCTCTCTCATTTACTTTCTAATGATATTTTCCAATATACACATGCACTAAATTAAGTTTATATGAATAGAATTCATATGACCAACAGTGTATCTATTCAGAAAATGTTTATGTGACAAACAGATATGTTATTTTATCCAAGTTCTCAAAATAACTGACGAGTGAATGTTTCATTTACCTTAAATTAACATTAAAAGTACATGTAACTTAAATTAGGGCGTTTGGGGAAGTCTAATAAATTCTAATTTCAAGTAATTGTATTTGTTGTTTAGTTTTATGATAAAGAAGAGGGATTTTTTATAATTAACAATAATTCGTGCCAGACATATTAGTAAAAGGTGTATAAGTATTTTCCTCGTGTTTAACTAATTATAAGACTAATGTAAAAGTCTTAAAACTATCTACTCTTACTATACTTCATATGACAAACTTTTGCTCTGAGGTAGATTAAAATGTAATCCAGAAATCGAGAGGAAATCCTGCTTCAATTAACAAGTTTTGTAGAAGTACTCGTTATTGGCGTGCTGTGGCCTGAATAAAGGTTCGTTCATCAAATAAAGTTCATTTTGAAACCAGGTTACTTGGTTGTTGTTTGCAGACAAATTAGCCAATTTATCATTTCATATTTTATTTCAATACAGTATTTTTATTTTGATCGAATATTAATTTTTAAACATAGTAAATATACAACTCTAAGAGTGTAAAGCCAAGTAAGTACTTGTCCTGTAAGTTACATTTATTACATTACTAAAAGTGCTACTCTAAACGATATTTCAGACTTGTAAGTTAAAACTACTAATGAATTGAAAAAACAATTTTGTAGTTAGGGCTTCTAAAGCCCCGTTTCCATTACTGAAAATGTCTGCCAAAACAAGACAAATGACAATTTTTTTAATTCATTCGCCAGTTAACATGGGCCTACAGGCCTGTGCATCAACTTTATTCAACGAGTGAAGTGTCGACCGTTGGCTCAGTGGGGATTCGAACCTTGAAACTATTGATGACTTACGTTAGATATCAATGAATTATTTTTAACGTGTTCAGGTCTCAGTAACAATGACTACACCGTTCAATAACACACTCATCACATTCGTTATGTATCACAAGACGATTGTGTGTACTGTACGTGTTCAGGTCTCAGTAACAATGACTACACCGTTCACTAACACACTCATCACATTCGTTACGTATCACAGTACGATGTGTGTACTGTACGTGTTCAGGTCTCAGTAACAATGACTACACCGTTCAATAACACACTCATCACATTCGTTATGTATCACAAGACGATGTGTGTACTGTACGTGTTCAGGTCTCAGTAACAATGACTACACCGTTCAATAACACACTCATCACATTCGTTATGTATCACAGTACGATGTGTGTACTGTACGTGTTCAGATATCAGTAACAATGACTACACCGTTCAATAACACACTCATCACATTCGTTATGTATCACAAGACGATTGTGTGTACTGTACGTGTTCAGGTCTCAGTAACAATGACTACACCGTTCAATAACACACTCATCACATTCGCTATGTATCACAGGACGATGTGTGTACTGTACGTGTTCAGGTCTCAGTAACAATGACTACACCGTTCAATAACACACTTATCACATTCGTTATGTATCACAGTACGATGTGTGTACTGTACATGTTCAGGTCTCAGTAACAATGACTACACCGTTCAATAACACACTCATCACATTCGTTATGTATCGCAGTACGATGTGTGTACTGTACGTGTTTGAAAAGCTGAGTTTGATGGAGGAAAGTTCGTTATAGAAAAACGTAATTTACTATATAAAATGTCCATATTAATAAGTTCGTCGTAGATTAGGTAAATTAACAGCGTCAGCGTCGGGATGGAAAGAATTGAGTGGTTTGTAACTTTATTTCAAGTCAAATGTTTTCGTTGTTAAGTTTTATGATAAGAATGAGGGGATTTTCTTTAATCAACTTGTATGATAATCTTGACAGAACTGACGAAGAATGACCTCACCAAGCAGCAAAATAGCTTTAATATTAATACTGTAACACAGATCCATTCAAGCAATAGTTATAGCAGTGGCCTCTCGGATTTTTCACGATCACAATACTTTCTCTATGCCAACACATGTGGGAGAAAGTGAAAATATAATGTATAACAAATAATAGATATTATACAAACATAAGAAATTCATACCAAATTCATAATACTTTACAACTAATGTCTGAATATAAAGCAATACAATAAAAGCAACGTCTCCTATTTGTCATATGTCTTCAGCCCCTTGAGTCATCGGGAATGTTCGCAGAACGATCTTTGCCTGACCTCCACCCACCCCACCTCAAGCTGAGCTGACGCCAGCCCAAGTGCCAGCTAAGCTGACGCCAGCCCAAGTGCCAGCTAAGCTGACACCAGCCCAAGTGCCAGCTAAGCTGACGCCAGCCCAAGTGCCAGCTAAGCTGATGCCAGGCCCAAGTGCCAGCTAAGCTGACGCCAGGCCCAAGTGTCAGCTAAGCTGATGCCAGGCCCAAGTGCCAGCTAAGCTGACGCCAGGCCCAAGTGCCAGCTAAGCTGACGCCAGGCCCAAATGCCAGCTAAGCTTACCCCAGCCCAAGTGCCAGCTAAGCTGACGCCAGGGCTATAATAGGTAAATAAGAGTTCAACTATTGAACTATACGATTTATCTCTAGGCAATAAAACTAACATGTATAGGAAGTGAAATAAACCAACATTTTAATGTCAAACAATTCTAAGCCATCATTATCACGACGAAATCACAATTTAAACTTATTTATTTATTCATAAGACGCCGATCGTCAAGATATGGACGAATATGGATTTCGAATGAGTGTGATGAGTGTAGATGAGCGAATGTTAGATTGTGCTTGTCTTGGAAATAGACGTTTACTACTCAATACACATGAATTTGATTAGAAATCATCCTGAATGCAAAATAAGAAGGAATAGATGAGAAAGGAATTAAATTAAATTAAATCCATTAAACAAACCATTTCACATGAGAACAATGTGATGACTTGTGATACAGTAAGATACTGATCCTATGTTTATTGTGATGGTGTGCATTTTGTCTTTGTTACAACCATAACCTCGTTGTTGCCGTTTCCCAAACCGCCCAGTCACCACTGGGAAGTCAACAGACCCAATGGTTTCCGCTGCGAGCCAAAAACACATGCTCTTCTATTTCAATTGAGCGGTTCGTGTTTATTAATTTAATGTGTGGTAGTGGACACTTCAGACCCTTTCTAGTGAAACATAAGTTGATATTATGAGTTTTTTTATATAATTCTCATCAAGAGTTATATTTAAAGTTTCACATAATTAACCATGAAAAAATAATTTAAACACTCTATGTTTTCCAAAAGTCAACTTATAATCCACAAAAAAGGTCTTCACAATTCAAATGACACTTCAATTGTAACTATGCGATTGTTATTACGAACCGAATCGTTGAAATAAAAACCCATGTTTTTTCGTTTTTAACGGCGGGTTACACCACCACCCCTTAACCAACTATATTAAGGGGGGAAATGCTACCACCCCTTAGCCAACTATATTAAGGAGGGAAACGCCACCACCCCTTAACCAACTATATTAAGGGAGGAAACGCCACCACCCCTTAACCAACTATATTAAGGGAGGAAACGCTACCACCCCTTAACCAACTATATTAAGGGAGAAAACGCCACCACCCCTTAACCAACTATATTAAGGGGGGAAACGCCACCTCCTCTTAACCAACTATATTAAGGGAGGAAATGCTACCACCCCTTAACCAACTATGTTAAGGGGGAAACGCCACCACCCCTTAACCAACTATATCAAGGGGGAAACGCCACCACCCTTTGACCAACTATATTAAGGGGGAAACACCACCAACCCTTAACCAACTATATAAAGGGGGGAAACGCCACCATCACTTAACCAACTATATTAAGGGGGAAAACATTACCGACCCTTAACCAACTATATTAAGGGGGGAAACCCCACCACCCCTTAACCAACTATATTAAGGGGGAAAACACCACGAACCCTTAACCAACTATATTAAGGGAGGAAACACCACCATTCCTTAACCAACTATATTAAGGGGGAAAACGCCACCAACCCTTAACCAACTATATTAAGGGAGGAAATGCTACCACCCCTTAACCAACTATGTTAAGGGGGAAACGCCACCACCCCTTAACCAACTATATCAAGGGGGAAACGCCACCACCCTTTGACCAAACTATATTAAGGGGGAAACACCACCAACCCTTAACCAACTATATAAAGGGGGGAAACGCCACCATCACTTAACCAACTATATTCTTACATTCTTACATTCTTACATTTGAGACGCCGACACAACGTTGTGCGTATTTTAAGGCGAATATGAATGGTTTTATGAGTGTAGGATGAGTGTAGATGAGTGTAGTCTGGTTACTAACTGAGTTCAACTGTTCCTCAGAAAGGGCAATTTATTAATAGCCCAACAGCCAGGGCAACTAAGGGACCTACAGCTTTACGTGGAATCCGAACCACGTAGTGCTGGTCTGATTTTCAGCTAATTGACAAGCCTGATGCTCAGTTATCTCCCCCACACAACATCCGCACAATGATTGCCACCCAACATGGACACCCCAGACTTCTCTAGTAGTGTCCACGCCGATAGCAACCACCAAGCGGACGCCATGTCGGTATTAAGAGGACCGAGCATCCAACCTATCGCCTACAATCTCCCAAACACTTTGTCCCCATGTAGCTGGGTTACAGCACTGCGCCACCAGTGCCGACTTTATATTAAGGGGGAAAACATTACCGACCCTTAACCAACTATATTAAGGGGGGAAACCCCACCACCCCTTAACCAACTATATTAAGGGGGAAAACACCACGAACCCTTAACCAACTATATTAAGGGAGGAAACACCACCATTCCTTAACCAACTATATTAAGGGGGGAAACGCCACCAACCCTTAACCAACTATATAAGGGTGGAAACCCCACCACCCCTTAACCAACTATATTAAGGGGGAAAACGCCACGAACCCTTAACCAACTATATTAAGGGGGAAAACGCCACCAACCCTTAACCAACTATATTAAGGGGGGAAACGATTGTTTTATTCTATTTCAATCAGCATGGATACTATTAGAGAAGTCTGGAGTGTATATTTCGTTAGGAGATATGATTGAATATCTTGTTTCTCAGTGGCCGACAAATGAAACCAATACTACGTGGTTAGGATCCTACGTAAAGTTGTAGATCCCTTACTTGATCATTACTGAGCATAAATCTATCAGTCGGTCATGCACACTCACCTTCTAGTCGCGTGATCATTTATATGCACCTTGAAATTCGCGTAGGCTGTGTTGCCTTCTCATATCTAATGATTAAAATGTTTAAAATAATCTTCAATTTATGTCGAACTTGAACTCATCCAATCTAAAAACTCTGAGTTAGAATCTATTTTAATTGCATTAAAAATCAATATTACTAATTTAAAGACCATCGCTAATCAGTTAGTTATAAAGGCATAACTGAATTAGTAATTATTATGAACAGAGTACGCATAAATCATTGTCATCACTGGCTAATACATTAGCTTGGCCGGGAGTTGATGACAAAAGCTATCAGTTTCCCGCAGGAGTGGGTAACACAATATATCCAACAACTTGATATTTGAACATTCATTACCTTAGCTTCAAAGTTACTCAAACCATTAGTAGAAGATAAACTGAATGTATCCTAGTACCTACATGTACCTCTTGGATGTCATGTATGTATAAGGGGTATGTATAAGGGGTGTGGATCAGTTTGTCACTTAGTATTATGGCAAACCGCAACGTTGCATTTCGAACTAAGATTTAATTTACTGCTATTATAAAATATCATTATTTGTTTAAATAAAACAAGGTTATTGTTTCTGGTTAATTTAGGATCACAAATACCATATTTAAAGTGTCCGAAACACCACGGTTATTTCTTGCAGGAGCTTTCTGTTTTTTACTTTTAAATCTCAACAACAATAATGTGCATTAATCTGAACTTTTTATGGTCCTTTATAACATAAACATACATTTTGAGCAAAATTATGGGATTTCCGGTATCAAAATTTTCAAAATGGCGCCAATTTTGAATTAAAATCCCAAGTGACCTGTAAACCAATAATTAATTATATTAAAAACTACAGAGAATAATATTGTATAGGAAATTAAATTACAAGTGCAATGATATAAGCTTTTCAAAATCGGATGAAAAATAACAAATAAAAGATCATTTATTTCATACCATTGGCTTTGTAGCTAATTGAATTTCCTAATAATACTATCCTATGTAATTTTTAATATAATTTTTTGTTTATAATTTATTTAGGATTACAATTTTTAAATGAGCACCAATTTAAAAATGTTAATACAGAAAACCCCATGATTCATCTCTAAATGGATGTTTATGTTACAAAGTGCCATACACAATTTCAGCCTAATACACCTTTTTGTTTTTAAGATATAAATTTAAAAGTAAAAACACAAAATATTATCTGCAAGGATAACCGAGTTGTTTTTAACACTTTAAATATGATATTCATGATCCTAAATGAAACAGAAACAATAACCAAGAAAGCTTATCAAAGAGTTCAGAGACACCCTGTATTATAGGTTTGCACGAATATATTCTAAAACTAGTTTTACATCAATTGTTGATACGTATACTTCGAGGAGAAACTTGAGTACCGTTGTTTTTCTTTATTATATTACGACCTTCGGAATGCACATTGAAGCTTTGTCCCCACCTTCTCAAAATGTAACATAACATTCAAATCAGGAATGACTTGTTTTAATAAAGTGTATTTTGTTTTAACTTTTATTATTATTTAACTATTCATTCAAATGTTTGACACTCAACATTCAGGTATTTTGAAATATAAATTCAGTTCAATTCAAATCTTTATTGTAGTGACCAATTAACAATAATTGGCTTATAATAGTACAGAATACTTTATATAAACTAGTCACATGAATAATAATTAATAATAAATAGATACACAACAATAATAAATAACATTTAACATTAGGATATTACATATTTTGTTAAGCATGTAAAACTTGTGGCTTGGATAGTAGCAGAGGAATTAAATATTGGTTTTGTTAATTTACATCCCAGCGACACATCATAAACTTATCAACCGAGTACAATGCCCTCAACACCAGGAGGTGTCTTAGTCGAATGTTAAATTTGTTGGGGTTATTTATCTGTTTAATGCCTTCAGAAAGCTTATTAATAAACTTGGTGTCAGTTTGTGATGGCAGGTGTTCATATACCATTATTTTGTGTTGCCCTGCTCAATAATTATCCCTGTCCCTAGTTTCGTACTGATGTACGTCTACACACTGGACCAAATCAAACTTGAAACGACAGTACAAGGTGACCTTCAGAATATAAAGGCAGGGAAGGGTCAACAATTCAAGCTCCCTGAAGGCATTTTTACACGACTCTCGTGAATTTAATTTTGAAAGAATTCTGACAGCTTTCTTTTGCATTCTAATCACTCTTTCGGATTTGTATTTAGAGCAGCTGCCCCATAGACGCAGACCATACGACAAATGCAGGTATATAAGTCCATAATAGGCAGTTTTCAAAACTCCCAAAGAGCAAAGTGTTTCAAGCTTACGCAGAGCATATACTCCGGAAGCTACCTTAGAGCAGATACAATCAATGTGGTGGTCCCAGGTCAGACCTCGATCAAGATACATCCCAAGGACCTTGGCAGATTCTGTCTCTTCCAGAAGAGCATCATCAGCCATTACAACAGTTCGATAGTCTTGGTCCTGTTGTCGGAGGCAAAATCTAATCAAATTTGACTTCAAAAAATTAGTTTTCAAGTTAATTTTGGAAAAATACTCAATGCATGAGTTAACCTCCATAAATTCTTAGAATTAAAGGTCATTGATGGTTTTTGATCTGATACAGAGAGTCGTGTCGTCAGCATCTTGAATCACCATTCCATTCTGGATCGATGAGTTCAACCTGTTGACATAGATGAGGAAAAGGAACGGACCAAGAGTTGATCCCTGAAGGACACCATAGGTCATTTTGATTTTTCCTGACAGAGTATTCGCAACCTGCACACATTGGTATCTGTTACTTACACGGATATAGCACAATTATTACTCAGTTGGTACTTTAATTCTAAAGCAAAGCGTGTGTATAACGGCTATTTCACAATAACTGTTATATTATTTTGATACAGATTAATGTAGTTGTCAACATAATACCTTTGCTAGTTTGTCACTGTTAGCAACATATGGGAGAAGTGAGGGGAAGTGTAATAGGTTATATACATAGATGCGTTATATTACATGTTATATTCATAGATGCGTTCTTTTAAAGAACCAATTCAAAACTCGCAACTATGCAAGGGCACACGTAGTTGAACAAATTACAGTGATTCTTATCATAACAAATTTCCATGAACAGATGAATCTAGAAAAATTAAGGCCCCTTTTATGCCGCGCGTCGAGCGACGCGCGTAGTGTGGGCGTCGGCCGATACGAGAACAAAATGTCACGCGTTCTTCGAGCGCCAAAAGATACGCGCCCAACGACCGTCGTGAGCGCGTCATTCGAGTGCTTGGGAAAGTTGTAATTATCTCAGTTTGCATTGGTTGCAGTAAGAATATAGATCCATTCGGATCGCGCCACGCGTTATAGGGCGCGCACCAAATGACGCTTTGCTCCATAAGATGTAATGTTGCTAGAGGCGCGTGCGTAACGGAGCTTGGCACGTCGTGTTTTAGAGGCACGCGCCAAGCGCAGTGCATAAAAGGATCCATATAACGCAATGCTTCTACATTACGCGCGTCGCTCGACGCGCTGCATAAAAGAGGCCTTACGCTCCAATTTGCTTTAACACTATATATAACCTCAACGGAACACATTTGTGTGTTAGGTTCTAGAAGGCAGGTGTATGTAGAGAATGGGTGGCTAAACAGAATCTCGACGGAACGGCATTCTAGGTTAGGTTCTAGCTGGTGGTCAGTGTAGAGAGTGGGTGGCCAAACAGAACCTCGTCGGAACGGTATTCTAGGTTCGGTTCTAGCTGGTGGGTCTGTGTAGACTGTAGAGAGTGGGAGGCCAAACAGAATCTCGACGGAACGGCATTCTAGGTTAGGTTCTAGGTAGTGGGTGTGTATAGAGAGTGGGTGGTCAAACATAATCTCGACGGAACGTCATTCTAGATTGTGTTCTAGCTGGTGGGTCTGTTTAGAGAGTGGGTGGTCAAACATAATCTCTACGGAACGGCATTCTAGGTTGTGTTCTAGCTAGCGGGTGTGTATAGAGAGTGGGTGACCAAACATAATTTCAACGGAACGCCATTCTAGATTGTGTTCTAGCTGGTGGGTCTGTTTAGAGAGTGGGTGGTCAAACATAATCTCGACGGAACGTCATTCTAGATTGTGTTCTAGCTGGTGGGTCTGTTTAGAGAGTGGGTGGTCAAACATAATCTCTACGGAACGGCATTCTAGGTTAGGTTCTAGCTGGTGGTTCTGTATAGAGAGTGGGTGAACGAACATAATTTCAACGGAACGGCATTCTATGATAGGTTCTGGCTCTTGGATATTTGTGGAGAGTAGATGGCCGAACAGAAGAGATTGAATTAACTTTCACAATTGACTAATTTCAATTTTCAAATTTTAATAATGTTTGAAAATTACTCATTTATCAACCAACCCAATCAAACCCAAAATCGTCGTTTAAAAACTACAAAACTGAATTCAATAACATAGTTTAATATATTATTCAACTACAAAGAGACAAGTCAAAACAATATATATAATAAAATTGGAATTAAACTACATTACTTCTTACAATATTTTTAAACGCCATTAATTAAGTCCTTTATTAATTCATCAAGTTAGTATGTTTGTGGTAGTACTAAGTTGTTGCTTTTCCAAAACTGATTTTAACCGTATTAAAAAAACATCCGCCAGGTAGAAAACTACTTGATTTAATTAAGGTCTTCAAGTTTCATTCTATTACAAAGCTACCGTGCTTTATGAAGGACTAACATTATAACTAAGTACAAAATCTCTATCAATCTCCACCTTGTATTCTGTGACTCCGTGTTACCTATGGTTTAACTATGAAATAGGAACATTCATTTAATGACAATTGAAATAGTAAAATATACTTTCGATACACTAAGCATTGCATATATATGGGTATGTAGCCTGTCACGATTTCATTTAAGGTATACATAGAACAACAAAATTCCAAAAACAATACGTACAGACGTTTTTCCATTTATATTTTATACAGGTATACAGTAACCTTAAAGTAAATGTCTCGATTGAAAATCATGTTGAAAACAACTCGTGTCTGGTCATTTCCTCGTGAGTATGTTGTTAAATAATATTTGTCGTTATCTTATAAAAGTAATCAACAATATTGTTAATAATTATTATTTTTCTGATCTGAAAATGCTCCTTGTAAAATACATAATTTACTTGTTCCTAATATAAGTATACAAGGAGTTAATTAAGTCTGTTCAACTTCCATCATATTTTAATATTTTCTAATTTCAACATACATTGAATTAACTAACCCTGCTCGACATCCCACCAGTAACAAAACAACATTAACTCAAGTAAAGTTATCGTGTTGTCCAGCTGATGAAACACCTCAACTTGTCACAACCATTCAGTTGATTGATAACATTGCTACTCTGCTAGACAATCACTCCACTGTATATACGGAGGGTCAAACATGGTCTCAACTTGTTGACGTTAACCAAGTAGTTTGGTTGGTTTGTCAGCTAGTTATAGTTCGAGACAGTTAGTAACACGTTAACAAAACAACATTAACTCAAGTAAAGTTATCGTGTTGTCCAGCTGATGAAACACCTAAACTTGTCATAACCATTCAGTTGATTGATAACATTGCTACTCTGCTAGACAATCACTCCACTGTATATACGAAGGGTCAAACATGGTCTCAACTTGTTGACGTTAACCAAGTAGTTTGGTTGGTTTGTCAGCTAGTTATAGTTCGAGACAGTTAGTAACACGTTAACAAAACAACATTAACTCAAGTAAAGTTATCGTGTTGTCCAGCTGATGAAACACCTCAACTTGTCACAACCATTCAGTTGATTGATAACATTGCTACTCTGCTAGACAATCACTCCACTGTATATACGGAGGGTCAAACATGGTCTCAACTTGTTGACGTTAACCAAGTAGTTTGGTTGGTTTGTCAGCTAGTTATAGTTCGAGACAGTTAGTAACACGTTAACAAAACAACATTAACTCAAGTATCGTGTTGTCCAGCTGATGAAACACCTCAACTTGTCATAACCATTCAGCTGATTGATAACATTGCTACTCTGCTAGACAATCACTCCACTGTATATACGGAGGGTCAAACATGGTCTCAACTTGTTGACGTTAACCAAGTAGTTTGGTTGGTTTGTCAGCTAGTTATAGTTCGAGACAGTTAGTAACACGTTAACAAAACAACATTAACTCAAGTATCGTGTTGTCCAGCTGATGAAACACCTCAACTTGTCATAACCATTCAGCTGATTGATAACATTGCTACTCTGCTAGACAATCACTCCACTGTATATACGGAGGGTCAAACATGGTCTCAACTTGTTGACGTTAACCAAGTAGTTTGGTTGGTTTGTCAGCTAGTTATAGTTCGAGACAGTTAGTAACACGTTAACAAAACAACATTAACTCAAGTAAAGTTATCGTGTTGTCCAGCTGATGAAACACCTCAACTTGTCATAACCATTCAGCTGATTGATAACATTGCTACTCTGCTAGACAATCACTCCACTGTATATACGGAGAGTCAAACATGGTCTCAACTTGTTGACGTTAACCAAGTAGTTTGGTTGGTTTGTCAGCTAGTTATAGTTCGAGACAGTTAGTAACACGTTAACAAAACAACATTAACTCAAGTAAAGTTATCGTGTTGTCCAGCTGATGAAACACCTCAACTTGTCATAACCATTCAGCTGATTGATAACATTGCTACTCTGCTAGACAATCACTCCACTGTATATACGGAGGGTCAAACATGGTCTCAACTTGTTGACGTTAACCAAGTAGTTTGGTTGGTTTGTCAGCTAGTTATAGTTCGAGAATTGCAACAGTTGGTAACACGTTAACAAAACAACATTAACTCAAGTAAAGTTATCGTGTTGTCCAGCTGATGAAACACCTCAACTTGTCATAACCATTCAGCTGATTGATAACATTGCTACTCTGCTAGACAATCACTCCACTGTATATACGGAGGGTCAAACATGGTCTCAACTTGTTGACGTTAACCAAGTAGTTTGGTTGGTTTGTCAGCTAGTTATAGTTCGAGACAGTTAGTAACACGTTAACAAAACAACATTAACTCAAGTAAAGTTATCGTGTTGTCCAGCTGATGAAACACCTCAACTTGTCATAACCATTCAGCTGATTGATAACATTGCTACTCTGCTAGACAATCACTCCACTGTATATACGGAGGGTCAAACATTGGTCTCAACTTGTTGACGTTAACCAAGTAGTTTTGTTGGTTTGTCAGCTAGTTATAGTTCGAGAATTGCAACAGTTGGTAACACGTTAACAAAACAACATTAACTCAAGTAAAGTTATCGTGTTGTCCAGGTGATGAAACACCTCAACTTGTCACAACCATTCAGCTGATTGATAACATTGCTACTCTGCTAGACAATCACTCCAATGTATATACGGAGGGTCAAACATGGTCTCAACTTGTTGACGTTAACCAAGTAGTTTGGTTGGTTTGTCAGCTAGTTATAGTTCGAGACAGTTAGTAACACGTTAACAAAACAACATTAACTCAAGTAAAGTTATCGTGTTGTCCAGCTGATGAAACACCTAAACTTGTCATAACCTTTCAGCTGATTGATAACATTGCTAGTCTGCTAGACAATCACTCCACTGTATATACGGAGGGTCAAACATGGTCTCAACTTGTTGACGTTAACCAAGTAGTATTGTTGGTTTGTCAGCTAGTTATAGTTCGAGAATTGCAAGAGTTACTAACACGTTAACAAAACAACATTAACTCAAGTAAAGTTATCGTGTTGTCCAGCTGATGAAACACCTCAACTTGTCATAACCATTCAGCTGATTGATAACATTGCTACTCTGCTAGACAATCACTCCACTGTATATACGGAGGGTCAAACATGGTCTCAACTTGTTGACGTTAACCAAGTAGTTTGGTTGGTTTGTCAGCTAGTTATAGTTCGAGACAGTTAGTAACACGTTAACAAAACAACATTAACTCAAGTAAAGTTATCGTGTTGTCCAGCTGATGAAACACCTCAACTTGTCACAACAATTCAGCTGATTGATAACATTGCTACTCTGCTAGACAATCACTCCACTGTATATACGAAGGGTCAAACATGGTCTCAACTTGTTGACGTTAACCAAGTAGTTTGGTTGGTTTGTCAGCTAGTTATAGTTCGAGAATTGCAACAGTTGGTAACACGTTAACAAAACAACATTAACTCAAGTAAAGTTATCGTGTTGTCCAGCTGATGAAACACCTCAACTTGTCATAACCATTCAGCTGATTGATAACATTGCTACTCTGCTAGACAATCACTCCACTGTATATACGGAGGGTCAAACATGGTCTCAACTTGTTGACGTTAACCAAGTAGTTTGGTTGGTTTGTCAGCTAGTTATAGTTCGAGACAGTTAGTAACACGTTAACAAAACAACATTAACTCAAGTAAAGTTATCGTGTTGTCCAGCTGATGAAACACCTAAACTTGTCATAACCTTTCAGCTGATTGATAACATTGCTACTCTGCTAGACAATCACTCCACTGTATATACGGAGGGTCAAACATGGTCTCAACTTGTTGACGTTAACCAAGTAGTTTGGTTGGTTTGTCAGCTAGTTATAGTTCGAGACAGTTAGTAACACGTTAACAAAACAACATTAACTCAAGTAAAGTTATCGTGTTGTCCAGCTGATGAAACACCTCAACTTGTCACAACAATTCAGCTGATTGATAACATTGCTACTCTGCTAGACAATCACTCCACTGTATATACGAAGGGTCAAACATGGTCTCAACTTGTTGACGTTAACCAAGTAGTTTTGTTGGTTTGTCAGCTAGTTATAGTTCGAGAATTGCAACAGTTGGTAACACGTTAACAAAACAACATTAACTCAAGTAAAGTTATCGTGTTGTCCAGCTGATGAAACACCTCAACTTGCCATAACCATTCAGCTGATTGATAACATTGCTACTCTGCTAGACAATCACTCCACTGTATATACGAAGGGTCAAACATGGTCTCAACTTGTTGACGTTAACCAAGTAGTTTTGTTGGTTTGTCAGCTAGTTATAGTTCGAGAATTGCAACAGTTGGTAACACGTTAACAAAACAACATTAACTCAAGTAAAGTTATCGTGTTGTCCAGGTGATGAAACACCTCAACTTGTCACAACCATTCAGCTGATTGATAACATTGCTACTCTGCTAGACAATCACTCCACTGTATATACGAAGGGTCAAACATGGTCTCAACTTGTTGACGTTAACCAAGTAGTTTGGTTGGTTTGTCAGCTAGTTATAGTTCGAGAATTGCAACAGTTGGTAACACGTTAACAAAACAACATTAACTCAAGTAAAGTTATCGTGTTGTCCAGCTGATGAAACACCTCAACTTGTCATAACCATTCAGCTGATTGATAACATTGCTACTCTGCTAGACAATCACTCCACTGTATATACGGAGGGTCAAACATTGGTCTCAACTTGTTGACGTTAACCAAGTAGTTTTGTTGGTTTGTCAGCTAGTTATAGTTCGAGAATTGCAACAGTTGGTAACACGTTAACAAAACAACATTAACTCAAGTAAAGTTATCGTGTTGTCCAGGTGATGAAACACCTCAACTTGTCACAACCATTCAGCTGATTGATAACATTGCTACTCTGCTAGACAATCACTCCAATGTATATACGAAGGGTCAAACATGGTCTCAACTTGTTGACGTTAACCAAGTAGTTTGGTTGGTTTGTCAGCTAGTTATACATAGTTCGAGAATTGCAACAGTTGGTAACACGTTAACAAAACAACATTAACTCAAGTAAAGTTATCGTGTTGTCCAGCTGATGAAACACCTCAACTTGTCATAACCATTCAGCTGATTGATAACATTGCTACTCTGCTAGACAATCACTCCACTGTATATACGGAGAGTCAAACATGGTCTCAACTTGTTGACGTTAACCAAGTAGTTTGGTTGGTTTGTCAGCTAGTTATAGTTCGAGACAGTTAGTAACACGTTAACAAAACAACATTAACTCAAGTAAAGTTATCGTGTTGTCCAGCTGATAAAACACCTCAACTTGTCATAACCATTCAGCTGATTGATAACATTGCTACTCTGCTAGACAATCACTCCACTGTATATACGGAGGGTCAAACATGGTCTCAACTTGTTGACGTTAACCAAGTAGTTTGGTTGGTTTGTCAGCTAGTTATAGTTCGAGAATTGCAACAGTTGGTAACACGTTAACAAAACAACATTAACTCAAGTAAAGTTATCGTGTTGTCCAGCTGATGAAACACCTCAACTTGTCATAACCATTCAGCTGATTGATAACATTGCTACTCTGCTAGACAATCACTCCACTGTATATACGGAGGGTCAAACATGGTCTCAACTTGTTGACGTTAACCAAGTAGTTTGGTTGGTTTGTCAGCTAGTTATAGTTCGAGACAGTTAGTAACACGTTAACAAAACAACATTAACTCAAGTAAAGTTATCGTGTTGTTCAGCTGATGAAACACCTCAACTTGTCATAACCATTCAGCTGATTGATAATATTGCTACTCTGCTAGACAATCACTCCACTGTATATACGAAGGGTCAAACATGGTCTCAACTTGTTGACGTTAACCAAGTAGTTTGGTTGGTTTGTCAGCTAGTTATAGTTCGAGACAGTTAGTAACACGTTAACAAAACAACATTAACTCAAGTAAAGTTATCGTGTTGTCCAGCTGATGAAACACCTAAACTTGTCATAACCTTTCAGCTGATTGATAACATTGCTACTCTGCTAGACAATCACTCCACTGTATATACGGAGGGTCAAACATGGTCTCAACTTGTTGACGTTAACCAAGTAGTTTTGTTGGTTTGTCAGCTAGTTATAGTTCGAGAATTGCAACAGTTAGTAACACGTTAACAAAACAACATTAACTCAAGTAAAGTTATCGTGTTGTCCAGCTGATGAAACACCTCAACTTGTCACAACCATTCAGCTGATTGATAACATTGCTACTCTGCTAGACAATCACTCCACTGTATATACGAAGGGTCAAACATGGTCTCAACTTGTTGACGTTAACCAAGTAGTTTGGTTGGTTTGTCAGCTAGTTATAGTTCGAGAATTGCAACAGTTGGTAACACGTTAACAAAACAACATTAACTCAAGTAAAGTTATCGTGTTGTCCAGCTGATGAAACACCTCAACTTGTCATAACCATTCAGCTGATTGATAACATTGCTACTCTGCTAGACAATCACTCCACTGTATATACGGAGGGTCAAACATGGTCTCAACTTGTTGACGTTAACCAAGTAGTTTGGTTGGTTTGTCAGCTAGTTATAGTTCGAGAATTGCAACAGTTGGTAACACGTTAACAAAACAACATTAACTCAAGTAAAGTTATCGTGTTGTCCAGCTGATGAAACACCTCAACTTGTCATAACCATTCAGCTGATTGATAACATTGCTACTCTGCTAGACAATCACTCCACTGTATATACGAAGGGTCAAACATGGTCTCAACTTGTTGACGTTAACCAAGTAGTTTTGTTGGTTTGTCAGCTAGTTATAGTTCGAGAATTGCAACAGTTGGTAACACGTTAACAAAACAACATTAACTCAAGTAAAGTTATCGTGTTGTCCAGCTGATGAAACACCTCAACTTGTCATAACCATTCAGCTGATTGATAACATTGCTACTCTGCTAGACAATCACTCCACTGTATATACGAAGGGTCAAACATGGTCTCAACTTGTTGACGTTAACCAAGTAGTTTGGTTGGTTTGTCAGCTAGTTATAGTTCGAGAATTGCAACAGTTGGTAACACGTTAACAAAACAACATTAACTCAAGTAAAGTTATCGTGTTGTCCAGCTGATGAAACACCTCAACTTGTCATAACCATTCAGCTGATTGATAACATTGCTACTCTGCTAGACAATCACTCCACTGTATATACGGAGGGTCAAACATTGGTCTCAACTTGTTGACGTTAACCAAGTAGTTTTGTTGGTTTGTCAGCTAGTTATAGTTCGAGAATTGCAACAGTTGGTAACACGTTAACAAAACAACATTAACTCAAGTAAAGTTATCGTGTTGTCCAGGTGATGAAACACCTCAACTTGTCACAACCATTCAGCTGATTGATAACATTGCTACTCTGCTAGACAATCACTCCAATGTATATACGAAGGGTCAAACATGGTCTCAACTTGTTGACGTTAACCAAGTAGTTTTGTTGGTTTGTCAGCTAGTTATACATAGTTCGAGAATTGCAACAGTTGGTAACACGTTAACAAAACAGACATCGTGTCTTTTATATTTTTAGCCTTTTAACTGATTTAATATTTTCAGTTTTTGTTTCCCATACAGGACTATATAAATCAGCTCTAATAATGAAATGATTTACTCTCTGTCCATAAAAAGATACTAAAAATTACACTATTTCAAATATTGTAATAACCGAAATAAAATATAACGATGAATAAATGTAATTAATTGGTTTCTTTAATGCTATAATTGTTTTATAGCACTACTAGACCACCTTCTATTGAGAGTTTCTAATTAATTAAATATACGTACTTAGGTAAGTAAATTTTCATAAATAGCTCATTACAACGCAGACAAATTTCTAAATAATAAAACTTTAAATTTGCCTTTATACATTGCGAACGAACTTAAAAAAACTGTTTATGAGGGCGGACACTGAACATTACTTTAACAATGTAATTGGTGTAGAAAATATTTTGAAAGATCAATTATTAAGAAAATTTGTATTTCAAAATACGTTTACAACAAATACTTGCGGGTAAATAATAAAACACCGAAAGATATGTTTACACTTACTTTCCTTCCATTATCAAAATAGTGTGATTTGACAGCAGTTTCCTATATGAGTCGTGCTCTATACAAATTATGATAAATATTTTATTCAGTTTTATCTTAAAAGAGTGTTCTGGAAATTCATTAACAACGTGTTTCAATCCTATTAACGGACAATATATTTTAACAGGTATTTCAGGAATTGATTGTTTAAAAGTTAAAATAGTGGTTGATTTCGTTTACGATCTCATACAAGCATAACAGTCGTCTTAATCTATGAAAGTTCAAAAGACGTAAGCCGACTCTGTTTTCTAAATAACTCCAAGGTCGTAACGACGGGTTTACTTCGTGTTTACCTTTACCTTACTGATCCCTATGAATACTGAATAGTGGAAAGTTCAAAAGACGTAAGCCGACTCTGTTTTCCAAATGACTCCAAGGTCGTAACGACGGGTTTACTTCGTGTTTACCTTTACCTTACTGATCCCTATGAATACTGAATAGTGGAAAGTTCAAAAGACGTAAGCCGACTCTGTTTTCCAAATGACTCCAAGGTCGTAACGACGGGTTTACTTCGTGTTTACCTTTACCTTACTGATCCCTATGAATAATGAATAGTGGAAAGTTCAAAAGACGTAAGCCGACTCTGTTTTCCAAATGACTCCAAGGTCGTAACGACGGGTTTACTTCGTGTTTACCTTTACCTTACTGATCCCTATGAATACTGAATAGTGGAAAGTTCAAAAGACGTAAGCCGACTCTGTTTTCTAAATGACTCCAAGGTCGTAACGACGGGTTTACTTCGTGTTTACCTTTACCTTACTGATCCCTATGAATACTGAATAGTGGAAAGTTCAAAAGACGTAAGCCGACTCTGTTTTCTAAATGACTCCAAGGTCGTAACGACGGGTTTACTTCGTGTTTACCTTTACCTTACTGATCCCTATGAATACTGAATAGTGGAAAGTTCAAAAGACGTAAGCCGACTCTGTTTTCCAAATGACTCCAAGGTCGTAACGACGGGTTTACTTCGTGTTTACCTTTACCTTACTGATCCCTATGAATACTGAATAGTGGAAAGTTCAAAAGACGTAAGCCGACTCTGTTTTCCAAATGACTCCAAGGTCGTAACGACGGGTTTACTTCGTGTTTACCTTTACCTTACTGATCCCTATGAATACTGAATAGTGGAAAGTTCAAAAGACGTAAGCCGACTCTGTTTTCCAAATGACTCCAAGGTCGTAACGACGGGTTTACTTCGTGTTTACCTTTACCTTACTGATCCCTATGAATACTGAATAGTGGAAAGTTCAAAAGACGTAAGCCGACTCTGTTTTCTAAATAACTCCAAGGTCGTAACGACGGGTTTACTTCGTGTTTACCTTTACCTTACTGATCCCTATGAATACTGAATAGTGGAAAGTTCAAAAGACGTAAGCCGACTCTGTTTTCCAAATGACTCCAAGGTCGTAACGACGGGTTTACTTCGTGTTTACCTTTACCTTACTAATCCCTATGAATACTGAATAGTGGAAAGTTCAAAAGACGTAAGCCGACTCTGTTTTCTAAATAACTCCAAGGTCGTAACGACGGGTTTACTTCGTGTTTACCTTTACCTTACTGATCCCTATGAATACTGAATAGTGGAATGTTCAAAAGACGTAAGCCGACTCTGTTTTCCAAATGACTCCAAGGTCGTAACGACGGGTTTACTTCGTGTTTACCTTTACCTTACTAATCCCTATGAATACTGAATAGTGGAAAGTTCAAAAGACGTAAGCCGACTCTGTTTACCAAATGACTCCAAGGTCGTAACGACGGGTTTACTTCGTGTTTACCTTTACCTTACTGATCCCTATGAATACTGAATAGTGGAAAGTTCAAAAGACGTAAGCCGACTCTGTTTTCCAAATTACTCCAAGGTCGTAACGACGGGTTTACTTCGTGTTTACCTTTACCTTACTAATCCCTATGAATACTGAATAGTGGAAAGTTCAAAAGACGTAAGCCGACTCTGTTTTCTGAATGACTCCAAGGTCGTAACGACGGGTTTACTTCGTGTTTACCTTTACCTTACTAATCCCTATGAATACTGAATAGTGGAAAGTTCAAGACGTAAGCCGACTCTGTTTTCCAAATGACTCCAAGGTCGTAACGACGGGTTTACTTCGTGTTTACCTTTACCTTACTGATCCCTATGAATACTGAATAGTGGAAAGTTCAAAAGACGTAAGCCGACTCTGTTTTCTGAATGACTCCAAGGTCGTAACTACGGGTTTACTTCCTCTTGACCTTTACCTTACTGATCCCTTAGATTATTGAATCGAAGAAAATACTGATCCACTCATCCTACAAACGATCGTACTCATGTAATACAGACAAACCCTCCCTGCTCGTCCACGTCTATCGTTTCAAGTTATACTGCAGTATTTTATGTAAATAATTGAGATGAGTTCGTTAAATCCAAGCAATCAAGACAATTCTAATTAAACTCGTATTGGATTCATCCATCAATCTCCTATAAACACCCACTCCTTATTAATCTCGCCATTGATTCCCTCATTACGAATCCATTAATGTTCAAATTAATCACACCCATTAATATTCCAAATCGACCCCACCCATTGATCTTATGGTACCTACTTAATGTAAATAAGAGATATAGATATTTACATCTCATAGATATTTTTTACTCACTGGAAAACCGTGTTTTTTATTTTAAGGACCTCTAGTAAACTTTAAAGTTAATAAATGGTATATTTTTTATGTAATTAAAACTCGTATTCATTGTTATTCAAAGCTTGTAGAATTCTTCCACTTGTGAAATGGTACAACAATTAATAATTTTACAAATTAATCTACAAATGTGTCATATTTTATTAATTTTTAGAGACAACTCACAAGTTACGTGAGGTAGAGAGTTATGTAATCAATGTTGTAAAGATTCACATTACAACCCTCATCGCCAACCTTTGAGGGACTTGCTCATTACTTTGAGCCGTCTTAAGTTTTATTCAAAATAAAATAATAGGGGTTTCTTCTTATAATTGAAGTGGCTTACTTTTATAAGCATCCAATATCTTACTAAATAGTAAAATAAATTAAAACATAAAATTAGTTTTAAACAATTAATTTATATTTTAAATAAGTAATACATATGTGTATATACTTCCAGAAAATAGTGAATGTAAACAAAATCTTAACAGCCAGGCAATAGCAAATAATATTGTGAAGTAATTGATATATCGCAAATATCAATGTGAAGTAATATTTTATACCTGATATATCTAGATATACATTTAGTGATCGTAGAACTTAATAATTGAATAAAAAACAATTGATACATTAATGAAAAACTTAATTAAAGGTGGAGTTAGGACTATAAGCCCCTCTCCCAATTATGAATATTTGTGTAGATATTTACTGTTTGACATTTATTTATTCATAAATGTAATTAAGCATCAAATAATTAAAATGAAAATTTACATACGTAAGTTGATACTTTGTTGCAAGTGTAAAAACGTATTGTACACAGCAATAACGTTCAGCTGTTCGATGAATGGTCCCTAAGTCAGCTATACAACCCAGCCCTAATGTATTGTACACAGCAATAACGTTCAGCTGTTTGATGAAATGGTCCCTAAGTCAGCTATACAACCCAGCCCTAATGTATTGTACACAGCAATAACGTTCAGCTGTTTGATGAAATGGTCCCTAAGCCAGCTATACAATCCAGCCCTAATGTATTGTACATAGCAATAACGTTCAGCTGTTCGATGAAATGGTCCCTAAGTCAGCTATACAATCCAGCCCTAATGTATTGTACACAGCAATAACGTTCAGCTGTTCGTTGAAATGGTCCCTAAGTCAGCTATGTACAATCCAGCCCTAATGTATTGTACACAGCAATAACGTTCAGCTGTTTGATGAAATGGTCCCTAAGTCAGCTATACAATCCAGCCCTAATGTAATGTACACAGCAATAACGTTCAGCTGTTCGATGAAATGGTCCCTAAGTCAGCTATGTACAATCCAGCCCTAATGTATTGTACACAGCAATAACGTTCAGCTGTTCGATGAAATGGTCCCTAAGTCAGCTATACAATCCAGCCCTAATGTATTGTACACAGCAATAACGTTCAGCTGTTTGATGAAATGGTCCCTAAGTCAGCTATACAATCCAGCCCTAATGTATTGTACACAGCAATAACGTTCAGCTGTTTGATGAAATGGTCCCTAAGTCAGCTATACAATCCAGCCCTAATGTATTGTACACAGCAATAACGTTCAGCTGTTTGATGAAATGGTCCCTAAGTCAGCTATGTGCAATCCAGCCCTAATGTATTGTACACAGCAATAACGTTCAGCTGTTTGATGAAATGGTCCCTAAGTCAGCTATACAATCCAGCCCTAATGTATTGTACACAGCAATAACGTTCAGCTGTTCGATGAAATGGTCCCTAAGTCAGCTATACAATCCAGCCCTAATGTATTGTACACAGCAATAACGTTCAGCTGTTCGATGAAATGGTCCCTAAGTCAGCTATACAATCCAGCCCTAATGTATTGTACACAGCAATAACGTTCAGCTGTTCGATGAAATGGTCCCTAAGTCAGCTATGTACAATCCAGCCCTAATGTATTGTACACAGCAATAACGTTCAGCTGTTCGATGAAATGGTCCCTAAGTCAGCTATGTACAATCCAGCCCTAATGAATTGTACACAGCAATAACGTTCAGCTGTTCGATGAAATGGTCCCTAAGTCAGCTATGTACAATCCAGCCCTAATGTATTGTACACAGCAATAACGTTCAGCTGTTCGATGAAATGGTCCCTAAGTCAGCTATGTACAATCCAGCCCTAATGTATTGTACACAGCAATAACGTGCAGCTGTTTGATGAAATGGTCCCTAAGTCAGCTATACAATCCAGCCCTAATGTATTGTACACAGCAATAACGTGCAGCTGTTTGATGAAATGGTCCCTAAGTCAGCTATACAATCCAGCCCTAATGTATTGTACACAGCAATAACGTGCAGCTGTTCGATGAAATGGTCCCTAAGTCAGCTATACAATCCAGCCCTAATGTATTGTACACAGCAATAACGTGCAGCTGTTTGATGAAATGGTCCCTAAGTCAGCTATACAATCCAGCCCTAATGTATTGTACACAGCAATAACGTGCAGCTGTTTGATGAAATGGTCCCTAAGTCAGCTATACAATCCAGCCCTAATGTATTGTACACAGCAATAACGTGCAGCTGTTTGATGAAATGGTCCCTAAGTCAGCTATACAATCCAGCCCTAATGTATTGTACACAGCAATAACGTGCAGCTGTTTGATGAAATGGTCCCTAAGTCAGCTATACAATCCAGCCCTAATGTATTGTACACAGCAATAACGTGCAGCTGTTTGATGAAATGGTCCCTAAGTCAGCTATACAATCCAGCCCTAATGTATTGTACACAGCAATAACGTGCAGCTGTTTGATGAAATGGTCCCTAAGTCAGCTATACAATCCAGCCCTAATGTATTGTACACAGCAATAACGTGCAGCTGTTCGATGAAATGGTCCCTAAGTCAGCTATGTACAATCCAGCCCTAATGTATTGTACACAGCAATAACGTTCAGCTGTTCGATTAAATGGTCCCTAAGTCAGCTATAAAATCCAGCCCTAATGTATTGTACACAGCAATAACGTTCAGCTGTTCGATGAAATGGTCCCTAAGTCAGCTATGTACAATCCAGCTCTAATGTATTGTACACAGCAATAACATTCAGCTGTTTGATGAAATGGTCCCTAAGTCAGCTATGTACAATCCAGCTCTAATGTATTGTACACAGCAATAACATTCAGCTGTTTGATGAAATGGTCCCTAAGTCAGCTATGTACAATCCAGCCCTAACGTATTGTACACAGCAATAACGTTCAGCTGTTCGAGGAAATGGTCCCTAAGTCAGCTATGTACAATCCAGCCCTAACGTATTGTACACAGCAATAACGTTCAGCTGTTTGATGAAATGGTCCCTAAGTCAGCTATACAATCCAGCCCTAATGTATTGTACACAGCAATAACGTTCAGCTGTTCGAGGAAATGGTCCCTAAGTCAGCTATGTACAATCCAGCCCTAACGTATTGTACACAGCAATAACGTTCAGCTGTTCGAGGAAATGGTCCCTAAGTCAGCTATACAATCCAGCCCTAATGTATTGTACACAGCAATAACGTTCAGCTGTTCGAGGAAATGGTCCCTAAGTCAGCTATACAATCCAGCCCTAATGTATTGTACACAGCAATAACGTTCAGCTGTTCGAGGAAATGGTCCCTAAGTCAGCTATGTACAATCCAGCCCTAACGTATTGTACACAGCAATAACGTTCAGCTGTTCGAGGAAATGGTCCCTAAGTCAGCTATACAATCCAGCCCTAATGTATTGTACACAGCAATAACGTTCAGCTGTTCGAGGAAATGGTCCCTAAGTCAGCTATGTACAATCCAGCCCTAACGTATTGTACACAGCAATAACGTTCAGCTGTTTGAGGAAATGGTCCCTAAGTCAGCTATGTACAATCCAGCCCTAATGTAATGTACACAGCAATAACGTTCAGCTGTTCGATGAAATGGTCCCTAAGTCAGCTATACAATCCAGCCCTAATGTATTGTACACAGCAATAACGTTCAGCTGTTTGATGAAATGGTCCCTAAGTCAGCTATACAATCCAGCCCTAATGTATTGTACACAGCAATAACGTTCAGCTGTTTGATGAAATGGTCCCTAAGTCAGCTATACAATCCAGCCCTAATGTATTGTACACAGCAATAACGTTCAGCTGTTTGATGAAATGGTCCCTAAGTCAGCTATACAATCCAGCCCTAATGTATTGTACACAGCAATAACGTTCAGCTGTTTGATGAAATGGTCCCTAAGTCAGCTATGTGCAATCCAGCCCTAATGTATTGTACACAGCAATAACGTTCAGCTGTTTGATGAAATGGTCCCTAAGTCAGCTATACAATCCAGCCCTAATGTATTGTACACAGCAATAACGTTCAGCTGTTCGATGAAATGGTCCCTAAGTCAGCTATACAATCCAGCCCTAATGTATTGTACACAGCAATAACGTTCAGCTGTTCGATGAAATGGTCCCTAAGTCAGCTATACAATCCAGCCCTAATGTATTGTACACAGCAATAACGTTCAGCTGTTCGATGAAATGGTCCCTAAGTCAGCTATACAATCCAGCCCTAATATCTCCCTTCATATGGGGAGGGAGGGAGGTACTACAGAGGTCATATTGAGTATTTCATCTAAACTCAACCATACAGTATAAACTAGCAGGTGGGTCTGTGTAGAGAGTGGGTGACCAAACATATTTTCAACGGAACAGCATTCTAGGTTAGGTTCTAGCTAGCGGGTCTGTATAGATAGTGGCACAATATAGGCTATATCTTATAAACTTCCTTAACGGTTCTAGGTAATAAACATATTAATTGCATCTCAGTCTCGTATCAAAGATGTATGAATTAATTTAATAAACATGCTGAAAGCTGCTTACACGTTAACATCGGCCTTTGTTAGGGATTTGTATAAAAACTAACAATTTTGTTGGTTGTTTAAAAAGTAAGTGAATAAATGTTGCTTCTTTCCATGCTATAAAACTTGAGTACATTAACAATTCTTTCCGTGTATGGGCATGCTACGATTCGTGCCGTATGCGTATTTTAATTTCTAAGTATAAATTTATTTTATAAACAAAGTTATTTCTGTATATTGATTTTTTGTTTCTTGCAAGGTTGTTAAATTACTGTTCTTATTAACTTGCGTTTAGTTTTGACCCAATAAGACCCTAAATAACTCATTTTAGTTTACTGATATAAAAAATTTCAATTCACTCATTATTTAATATTCTTGTGGTTTTAGAAATAAATTGTATTTTTCTATATTTTTACTAAAGGAAATACTTAATTTGGGACGGTAAAACTCTAACCAACGAGTGAATTTAGTACAGTTCAAAATAACTTCTGTCACCATACCCATCATCAGGAAGAAATATTGCTAATTTAGTTTAAAATACTCGTATATACTGTATACACACATAATTATAAAACACGTTAAATTTATAGTAAAGTTTACAATAAATTGAGTACATTATAACATCACTAATTAATCATTCCCCAGCAATAAAACATATTTTAAGTAACTTAATGGTGTACGGGATATCTGTATGTTTTATTATTTTTAATTAATTATGTTTAGTTTCATAATTAATTTTATGCTAAAAACTTAATTGTACGACAGTTTTAGCTTTTTATTGCTTTATTTGTTTTATATTATTTGTGAAAAGACAACACTTAGCGCACACTTTTATATACTCATTATTATTATGCAGTACAAAAATGCTTATAATAATTATATACACTATGCAATTTCTTAGTAAATACTTGTCTTTTTACAAATAATACAACAACTCTATTATAAAGGATGTTAGCAATAGTTTAACAAGTAATACATTGGTACAATTTACCAAACAAAATTATAGATAATATAAACTAGGACTAAAGTTATTTGAATATTCCCAGGATATTAAGATTAGTAAAAAAAATCCCCAACGACATTTTCTTTTCTTGTTTGTAATTATTTTTGAAATGTCTTATAAATGTTCTTTGAATCCCTTGCAAGAGAACATGGCCCTCCCGAACGCCCTGGACAAAAGAAGAACTCCACTCATCAACTGATGGAACGTGAGGACAGCATTCAGTGGAGAATTTAATTAATTAAAGTGTTCGTATCCATTGAACCTGTGAGGAAGAGCCGTGTCAAATATAAACTTTAAGGTAATAACTTTTGACTGGTGGAATATCACACAAACCTAATACGAAATAAATATAAGAAGTACAAATATTAGGATGGTCGATTTCAATAAACTACGTTTAAAATAGTTTTAAAATTTAGTACATGAAAACATTATGCATAATATATCTTTTGTTTTGAAATATAAAATATTTAAAGAAATATATAAACATTCTTGAAGTCTTTTTGTTTTGTTAGCTTCACCTGAGCTATATTCAAATTAAATTCTTATTTTTATTTGAATTTTTAATACACTACTGGTTATATGAGCAGTTAATTTCCAAGTTTGTAATTTTTGTATTTGTTTGTATAGAATGATGGAAGTAATTAATTCATCCATCATTCGTCATAGCTGCATTCAGTAACTTTAAGGAACTTAATTCTACTTCTTTATTTCTGTTTTATTTTATGTTCCAAAAAATATTCATTTTGTTTTATTTATAATACATATCACAACATCTTCATAAATGACAGTATCACTTGACTAAGGAGATGTAACGGCTTAGACATACACTCCGCCGGGTTTTGGCGTTAAGAAAGCCTTTCAGCTACCTCTCATGACGTGAAGTACAAGACGTCCAACCATTACTATTGATGATAAATCAACTCAAGTAACACAACCGAACGTAAATTATAAATATTATGGCAATTACAAAATAAACTTTAATGTTACGGCTTGATTAACCTCGCTACTTCCCCACAAAACTAGCACTAGGTATTCCATATCAGTTAAAATGATAATCTATAGTGAGTTAGGGAACACTTAGAGACACTTCATCTGCCACTCTACTACTTATTTCAGTTGTAATATTTTGTATTCCCGCAATAAGTCGTTAGTTAATTATGAAAAATTAATATAGTAAAAATATTGTTTAAGTATAGAGTAAATCAGTTATTTTTACATTTAATTCATTGAAAATTAATGTTTTAAAAGCTTTGTTCCTTTATCAACTCAACCGTTTATATGCCTACCAATAAACAATAAATAGAAACAAATAGTGCTTAACTCTTCGTGAAGTACAATAAATCTACGTGATGGTTCTATAAAATCCGTACCAAAATGGAAACGTCTCATAAATATTTCAAACAAAACCAAGGGATAATCTTTGTTCTCTATTAAATTAACATTTTTTAAATGTATTTAAAAAATATGAAATTATCCTCTTCATAACGACAAAGTGGAATAGAACAGTTTCTTCAAACTACTGACTAGCAGATACGTAAAGTGCATAATATCCTAATTGTATATTTTCACAATGAATAAGATTGTTGAACTTAAAAGAATCTGCCATTCATGCAAGAAGTTAGTCATCTCACCACCAACCAAGATTAGCTAAACACTAATATGTAAACGAATTATTATAACTTATAACTCAAAAATACTGCGTCACATGGCATATGTTTTCTTCTTCTTCATTTAAGTCATAGAACACATTGCACGAATTGTGTTTTGCCCTATGTTGCTACACTTGCTTCAAACAGTTCAGTTGATGTTTTAACCACTTCCGGCTGATTGAATGCCGCCATTTCCCAGCTGAGTTCTCATACTCGCTCAGCTGGTTGACACCATGTTTCCTCGACGTAACGTGTGGAGCGGAGTTCAAACGCGCCCGTTGACGGTAAACCGACTAACCATAAATAAGTACAAGTGTGTTTGTTTGTTACCTAGTTCAATAAATAGGAAACTCCAATCCATTGACTTTCTGTATTCGGGGTATCTTTACACAATTTTTGTGAGAAAAGGTATATATTTTCGTTCAATAGTTCTCGGAATTTTCTATTATTAGAATGGCTGTAATTATTGAATTATTGCCAACCACGCGTGTCCTGACTTAGCCACGTGTTTTGTCTTGGTTACTTAAAATAACACCTTTTCCATTGAGAAATAAAAAAGACATGTCGCTTTCTTATGGCCACAGCGAACGCATCAGTTGTAGTAATAAACAGGTTACAACTAAATATCTTTTAAATATGTAATAATAATTGCTACGTTATTCCTGAAAGATTTGGGGGTAATAAAGGGAGTGACTGACAAGGTTCTGGCCAGCCATCTGCATGGCAAACTGGAGAAATAACTATTCGACACACTAATTTGACAAGCATTCAGCGCACTATTCGATGCGACATATTTTTATTCCTTCTCTGAGTCTCTTCGCTCTATGTACATAACATAAACACTTTCTATTCTATTTACAACTATTACATTTCCCCCATACCAATTATGTGTGTTGCTAAGCACCTATTGTTGTGTTGACACTTCTCACCTATCGAACTAGACTTCTTAGTATACATCGATGATCTCACCATCACTTAACGTACAGATGTTATTAAAGGCCTCTCCCACCCACTCTACATACACAGTGGATTAAAACTTGCACCTATCAAACTTTAAAACTATTTCTTCATATTTTTTACATTTTAATATTATGATAAATTATGTTTCCATTAATTCGTGTATCATTTACGCTGTTTCTAGTGTCCACTATACGCATACTGTACATTAAAGTGTAGTTAATCCACTCGACATATAGTCCCTACCACCACATCTACGTACAACTGCTACTCCCACACAAGTGTCGTAGTCCATTTGTAAGTACATTCTATGTGTACAAACCACCCTGAATGCTAACAACCCCCCTCATCCTTTTCTATATAGACAAGTGTATTACATTGGAACAAAGAATATCAATTGTCCATTTCAACTACGTTACTTACAAAGAATTGAAGAGAAATATTATTTAACCCCTATCTGTGACGACATCGGATCTTGCATGAGAAGACAATGACGCCGTTGCAAAACCTATTCTACATCAACATTATACTGTAGTTGTACAACACCGACCTACAGCTGTTGTACTGTACAATGGGTCAGTTCTTGACGTCCAACAGCTGTAGGGCACATGGGCCATTGTACTCTATACTGTGTTCTGACCACAATACAGTTCATACAAGGAGACCATTAGGCAGGTCCTTTTATAGTGTGTATTTATATTTATTGTTGCTTATATATTAAGCATTAATGGTACATGGAAAGAAACATAATTATTAGATACTATTAATACCAGCTTAAGTCCTACATTGGTTTTATTCAATTAAATATTTAATAAATAATGGTTATAAATATCTAATAACTAAATGTTCAGGATGAAATCTAGCTTTATCAATAGTTTACCACTTATTTTTAATTTTAAGATTTCGACCAAAACAAATATGTTGATAAAAACTTGCAATCTAGCTAATTATCTTTTTTTTTTTTATTGTTTTAGACAAACCTACTTTTTGATGGAATCTCAGATACTGTTGGCTTGACTATAATATATTCCATCCAGCAAACAATTTTAGTAACTGAATATCTAAGAGATCAGTTTTGGATGAAACAATTAAACATCGATTGATATTTACTTATAAATAGTAACATAAGTCTTGATTTTATTTAGCGGTTTTCCAAAATATAAATTATCTGCAAACAGAAATTTTTATTAATTAACGACTTACAGTATAATATTTATAAATATGACTGATTGATCACCAAACCTTTGTCACCAGGAAATTATATGTTGAGGTTGGTTTTCATTTACGAGACTAAATCATGGTTCAAGTTTATTATCATTGTTAAAAAAACCAACACGTAGTTATAAAAAAGTGGTTAGTTAAATATAATATTACATCACAATGAGATGTGTACATTTATCCACAAACATGTATGTTGTTTAACAGCGCTATTGACGTAATACGATCTTATATTTGTCAATTGTTTCTTATTAATAGGTTATAAACTATTAAAATTTTATACTGTTGTACTTTCTGAACTTGGAAAACAAAACATTTTAATTTCTTAAATGAGGTTTGGATTTGGCTATAAGAAAAAAACTGAACATCCCACCTTCCAACCGGAAAGTGCAATGTTGAACGCCTGACTTCCCACCCACAAAAACAGAAAGTGCGATATTAAGAGCCTGATGTCCCACCCACCAAACCAACCGGAAAAAGTAATGTTGAAAGCCTGACGTCCCATCCACCCAACCAACCGGAAAGTGCAAAGTTAAAAGCCCGACGTCCCACCCACCCACCCAACCAAAAAGTGTAATGTTGAGAGCCTAACGTCTCGCCCACCCAACCTACCAGAATGTGCTATGTTGAAAGCCTGACGTCTCACCCACCCAACCAACCGGAAAGTGCAATAATGAGAGCCTGACGTCCCTCCTACCCAACTAACCATAAAGTGCAATGTTGAGAGCCTGACATCCCACCGACCCAAACAAACCGGAAAGTGCAATGTTGAAAACCTGACGTCCCACCCATAAAACCAGAAAGTGCAATGTTGAGAGCCTGACATCCCACCGACCCAAACAAACCGGAAAGTGCAATGTTGAAAACCTGACGTCCCACCCATAAAACCGGAAAGTGCAATGTTGAGAGCCTGACATCCCACCGACCCAAACAAACCGGAAAGTGCAATGTTGAAAACCTGACGTCCCACCCATAAAACCAGAAAGTGCAATGTTGAGAGCCTGACGTCCCTCCCACCAAACTAACCGGAAAGGGCAATGTTGAAAGCCTGACGTTCCACTCACCCAGCCAACCGGAGAGTGCGATGTTGAAAGCCTGACGTCCTATCCACCCAACCAGAAAGTGCAATGCTGAGTGCCTAACGTCCCACCCACCTATCCAACCGGAAAGTTCAATGTTGAAAGCCTGACGTTCTACCCACCCAACCAACCGTAAAGTGCAATTTTGGAAGCCTGTCGTCCCACCCACCCAACCAGAAAGTGCAATGTTGAAAGCCTAACGTCCCACCCACCCAACCAACCGGAAAGTGTAATGTTGAAGCCCGACGTTCCACCTACCCAACCAGAGAGTGCAATGTTGAAAGCCCGACGTCACACCCACCCACTCAGACAGGGCACTGATGAAAGACGTCGCACCCACCGACTCAGAAAGTGCCATGTTGAAAGCCTAACATTTAAACTTACCAACCAGAAAGTGCAATTTTGATATTCTGACGTCCCATCAACCCACTTTGAAAGTGCATTGTTGAAAGTGTCCCGTTTTTTTATTAGGACACATTTATAAAAGAGAATATGCACAAATAGAGTGTTTTATTAAACAATAGAAAATTTAAAGATCTATCATAAGAAATAAGCTAATAAGAAAGTCCACTATAATAAACAAATAAAACATACTTACTGTAACAATGGATTGTTTATGAACTAGTCACCAACCTGAAACATACCCGTACATTAAATACAGACAATTCATGTGTGTACCTCAAATACCTTATTGCTTATTTGTACCTGGCCTTCAACAAAGAACTTTTTAGAATCTATATATTAATAATAGGTTTCAACTTTTATATAATGTTGTCTTGAAACAAAATGTTGACTCGTGTATTAAATATTTATATCTGAAAATTCGCTATTTAAAGCTAATAAGTATCAACTATCGTTAATGACGAATTATCGCAATATTTTATGATTTTTACCCTTGATATGGGGAGTTATAAGATATGCCGTTTAAATATACTGTGGTTTGTAAGCATTATTTACAAATTTGTGAATATTGCACACTGTTTTACTGTAGTTATAAAAGTAACATGTACATATTCCTTTCGTGAATCAGCAATATTCTTCTACGACCTATTCAGAATGGGGGGTAACAATGTTTCAACATTTGGCCTTCCGAGACTCTGCCAGCTTGAAACAGAGAAACAGTCCTATTTCAGTATTCCGGTCGCCTACTGTAAACACAATCCGTTTGGTCAGGAGGAAATACGAATTTCACCAAGATTAGAAACAGTGTCCTCTATGTTGCTAGCTCAACCAAGAATTTAAGAGTAAATAACTTCTCTTTGAATCAGAAATATACACTATAGCACATCTTCTAAGACCTTGCAGACGTCTTTTGTATTAGGCCTCTCTTGAATCATAAATGTACACTATAGCACATCTTCTAAGACCTCGCAGACGTCTTTTGTATTAGGCCTCTCTTGAATCAGAAATGTACACTATAGCTCATATTCTACGACTTCGCAGTCGTCTTCTGTATTAGGCCTCTCTTGAATCATAAATGTACACTATAGCTCATATTCTACGACTTCGCAGTCGTCTTCTGTATAAGGCCTCTCTTGAATCAGAAATGTATACTATAGCTCATATTCTACGACTTCGCAGTCGTCTTCTGTATTAGGCCTCTCTTGAGTCATAAATGTACACTATAGCTCATATTCTACGACTTCGCAGTCGTCTTCTGTATTAGGCCTCTCTTGAGTCATAAATGTACACTATAGCTCATATTCTACGACTTCGCAGTCGTCTTCTGTATTAGGCCTCTCTTGAATCATAAATGTACACTATAGCTCATATTCTACGACTTCGCAGTCGTCTTCTGTATTAGGCCTCTCTTGAATCATAAATGTACACTATAGCTCATATTCTACGACTTCGCAGTCGTATTCTGTATTAGGCCTCTCTTGAGTCATAAATGTACACTATAGCTCATATTCTACGACTTCGCAGTCGTCTTCTGTATTAGGCCTCTCTTGAATCATAAATGTACACTATAGCTCATATTTTACGACTTTGCAGTCGTCTTCTGTATTAGGCCTTACTTGAATCATAAATGTACACTATAGCTCATATTCTACGACTTCGCAGTCGTATTCTGTATTAGGCCTCTCTTGAATCAGAAATGTACACTATAGCTCATATTCTAAGACTTCGCAGTCGTCTTCTGTATTAGGCCTCTCTTGAATCATAAATGTACACTATAGCTCATATTCTACGATTTCGCAGTCGTCTTCTGTATTAGGCCTCTCTTGAATCAGAAATGTACACTATAGCTCATATTCTAAGACTTCGCAGTCGTCTTCTGTATTAGGCCTCTCTTGAATCGACCTAAAATTACCAAATTTGAAACATATAATGTGGTTTAGTTCTTCACACTGATGGTAGAGTTAAATATTACAAATATTATATTTATAATAAAAGATAATATTTGAACAAATCTTTTGAATTTGTGACACGAACTTGTTATTTTGCGACACAATTTTTAATTTTTTTAAGAAAAGTTTTGTTAGCGGCAAAGTTTAAGCATAATTGTTTTTACATAACATATATTTTTTTGAAAAAATATATGATCAATGGATTAGACAATAACTTGGGTTAAATGAGGAGAGAAAAATCGACTTGGCGCGGCGGTCGGAATACGGACGGCGACCTCATCAATTCGGAAGTACTGTAGCTAATTCTTCTATTTTAATGCCACGTTTCTTAAGTTTTATATTTATATCGGACAATTTTACATATTATTTATTGTTAAACTATACTTAAAATAATTTAGTATTTATTTCATCTAAATAAATGTTATAAACAATTATTTTTCCCGCTTGTAAGGCAAACTACCTCTTTACTTTTAGACTAAGAGAGTTTCAGCAAATGTACAATATTAAATTGTATTTGCTTATAGCTTTAATAATTATTTAAAACAAATTAATAGGGGTTATTTAGGCTTGTTATTATTTATGTTCGTTTGTTGTATATTTTATGTTTGTAATTAACCCTTCACGCTTAAAATGGTGTAAAGGAAAAACAATATACTGTTCTTGCTTTCAGTATAATTTAATTACTTTTCTTATCATAAAATCGCAATGACAAAAATTAAGTAAAACATTAAAATATGTGTATTCTTAAAAAAGTTACATTATGTAAAAACTATTTTTACCGTAAACATAATAGGTGGTTAAAACAATATTTTGTGTTTACCTTTAAAATTTTATAATGAAACTGTACAGATGTTGGTAGTAGGCTTAAAGAGCATGATGTTTAATAATGGCATAAATATTTTTGTAACTCTACTTATAGACGAACATTAAATACAAATAAACGATCAAATATAAAATTAATAACTATCTTATCCAAGTTGAGCCTATGTAAAATTGAATGGATTAACAATATAGGAAAAATGACAGTTGAAGAAAAATTACGATAAAACTTTGACTAACCAAACCAAACTTTTGAAACTTTGTGGCTTTAAACATTTCTATTTTTGAAACATTTGTAATAGCCAATTTACTTATAGTAAACATTATTGTAATGTACAAGTAATGTAACATAATTGCAACCAAACGCAATACAACTTTGTGGCATTTTATAAACTGAAGACAAATATAAAAGAAATTACAGATGTCTAACTAAAACGCGGGCATTAAAGTCGCTGAGAAGACGCAGTGCAGGTTAGGAGCGCTCAGACGCTCGGGACTAGGGTGACTAACTGTCGGCCGCCATCATTTGGTGGGAAACACTGCAGATCACCTGGCTTCATTCTCCGTGACGAGTGGCCTCTCTATTTATAATCTGTGCTCACTGGTGGGTGTGCATGTGAGCGAACCATGTATGAATGGTAGTTGTGAACGAACTTAAATAGTGTAAAATGTATTCATCTTTCATGCTGTATTAAGTAAAATTACTCTTTTTAAATTGTTTAGATTTTATTTTGTTTGTGTACTTTTTGATTCATTTTAGGTTTTGTATCATAAATCTTAATGTAAAACATTTTTTTGTGGTTAGGTGGGCGAGGACTAATTAGTCTTAACTTCGTCACATAAATAAATGCTTTTTTCATTTCATTGCTACATATTATTAATGGAAGTACTAGGAGTGAATGTTATAATGATACCAGGAGCCATACAAATAAACCATTCCAGCAGTGTAAACATTTGGCCAGGTTTGTTACATGATGTACCTGGTATGTAAGTCATGTAGTCTGTCACGTGAGTTCAGTCCTGCACCAATCAGAGAGAATTGAAACGGGCTTATAGGCTGTACCTACGGAACCAACAGGGGGTTTCCCGACCCTATGAGGTTTAGTAGTTAGTTTTAGACTTAGATTATTTGTTCAGTTTTAATTTACGAGTAATTATGAAGCACTGCTGTTAAATGTTATGTTTCTCAGATCTTGATGTTTGCCTTATAGCCACAAAGCATGGACGATGGATTAAGGTTACGGTCTACAAATATGTGACTCTTGTACAATATACACACTTTAAGCCCTTTGTTCTCCTGGTCAAGCCAGATAATTAAAACACCTTTTTCAAATTGTCTACAAGGTAATGTTTTATCTTGGATACAAATGTAGTAATAGCTTTGAACTGAATGTTGTAAATATATTTATCATGAGGTATGAACAACTTTTAGTTAAATATTAAATAATTAATTTGTAATAAACATTTCTTTTAGTTGTATGCAGATAAACACTTCTAATTGCAACATTCTCACATTTTGACAAAAGATCCGACAGCAAAATAAAATGTTTAACCGATAATGTCATTGCTACTTCAAAATAATGCAACATATATTATAAACTACTTGATTGTTTTTATAGATTCCAGTAGATGCTTACTTAGCTAATTCTTTATTAAACTTGACCGTCAGTGGTATATATTTATATGATGGATGGCTGGGCCTATCATGGAGGGTAAGTGGAAGGGTCACCATTTGGTGATGTATTCTTCTTCTTTTTACTTAGGTGCTACACATCAAATTTGCATATCATTTCCAAACGCACAAAGAGCTGTTTATATCAATTAATGTAATAACCATGACCTGTATACATACTTGAGGATATGTGACACCAATGTACGCACTAACTCGGTTGAATGCAGTATAATCTCCTCCAGCCGTTTGGTATTCACTGGAGATCTTTCAGTATCAAGAAGGAGTGCGAAAAATAAGTAGGGCTAATGTTCTTACAGTCTTAAGGAGGACTGCCAGAAATATGTAGGCCCACTGTTCTTGCAGTCTCAATGAGGAGTGCGAGAAATATGTAGGCCCACTGTTCTTGCAGTCTCAAGGAGGAGTGTGAGAAATATGTAGGCCCAATGTTCTTGCAGTCTCAATGAGGAGTGTGAGAAATATGTAGTCCCACTGTTCATGCAGTCTCATTGAGGAGTGTGGGAAATAGGTAGGTCCACTGTTCTTGCAGTCTCAAGGAGGAGTGTGAGAAATATGTAGGCCCACTGTTCTTGCAGTCTCATTGAGGAGTGTGAGAAATATGTAGGCCCACTGTTCTTGCAGTCTCAAGGAGGAGTGTGAGAAATATGTAGGCCCACTGTTCTTGCAGTCTCAATGAGGAGTGAGAGAAATATGTAGTCCCACTGTTCTTGCAGTGTCATTGAGGAGTGTGAGAAATAGGTAGGTCCACTGTTCTTGCAGTCTCAAGGAGGAGTGTGAGAAATATGTAGGCCCATTGTTCTTGTAGTCTCAAGGAGGAGTGTGAGAAATATGTAGGCCCACTGTTCTTGCAGTCTCAGGGAGGAGTGTGAGAAATATGTAGGTCCACTGTTCTTGCAGTCTCAAGGAGGAGTGTGAGAAATATGTAGGCCCACTGATCTTGCAGTCTCAAGGAGGAGTGTGAGAAATATGTAGGTCCACTGTTCTTGCAGTCTCAAGGAGGAGTGTGAGATATATGTAGGCCCAATGTTCTTGCAGTCTCAAGGAGGAGTGTGAGAAATGTATAGGCCCACTGTTCTTGCAGTCTCTAGGAGGAGTGTGAGAAATAAGTAGGTCCACTGTTCTTGCAGTCTCAAGGAGGAGTGTGAGAAATGTATAGGCCCACTGTTCTTGCAGTCTCTAGGAGGAGTGTGAGAAATAAGTAGGTCCACTGTTCTTGCAGTCTCAAGGAGGAGTGCGAGAAATATGTAGGCCCACTGTTCTTGCGGTCTCAAGGAGGAGTGTGAGAAATATGTAGGCCCACTGTTCTTGCAGTCTCAAGGAGGAGTGTGAGAAATAAGTAGGTCCACTGTTCTTGCAATCTCAAGGAGGAGTGTGAGAAATATGTAGGCCCGCTGTTCTTGCAGTCTCAAGGAGGAGTGTGAGAAATAAGTAGGTCCACTGTTCTTGCAGTCTCAAGGAGGAGTGTGAGTAATATGTAGGTCCACTGTTCTTGCAGTCTCAAGGAGGAGTGTGAGAAATAAGTAGGTCCACTGTTCTTGCAGTCTCAAGGAGGAGTGTGAGAAATAAGTAGGTCCACTGTTCTTGCAATCTCAAGGAGGAGTGTGAGAAATATGTAGGACCACTGTTCTTGCAGTCTCAAGGAGGAGTGTGAGAAATATGAAGGTCCAATGTTCTTGCAGTATCAATGAGGAGTGCGAGAAATATGCAGGTCCACTGTTCTTGCAATCTCAAGGAGGAGTGTAAGAAACATGTAGGCCCACTGTTCTTTCAATCTCAAGGAGGAGTGCGAGAAATAAGTAGGTCTACTGTTCTTGCAGTCTCAATAAGGAGTGCGAGAAATAAGTAGGTCCACTGTTCTTGCAGTCTCAAGGAGAGTGAGAAATATGTAGGCCCACTGTTCTTGCAATCTCAAGGAGGAGTGCGAGAAATATGTAGGCCCACTGTTCTTGCAGTCTCAATGAGGAGTGCGAGAAATAAGTAGGTCCACTGTTCTTGCAGTCTCAAGGAGAGTGAGAAATATGTAGTCCCACTGTTCTTGCAGTCTCAAGGAGGAGTGCGAGAAATATGTAGTCCCACTGTTCTTGCAGTCTCAAGGAGGACTGCGAGAAATATGTAGGCCCATTATTCTTGCAGTCTTGAGAAGGTGTGCGAGAAATATGTACAGTAGTCCCACTGTTCTTGCAGTCTTAAGGAGGAGTGTGAGAAATATGTATTATCACTGTTCTTGCAGTCTCAAGGAGGAGTGTGAGAAATATGTAGTCCCACTGTTCTTGCAGTCTTGAGGAGTGCGATAAATATGTAGTCCCACTGTTCTTGCAGTCTCAATGAGGAGTGCGAGAAATAAGCAGGTCCACTGTTCTTGCAGTCTCAAGGAGGAGTGTGAGAAATATGTAGGCCCACTGTTCTTGCAGTCTTGAGGAGTGCGAGAAATATGTAGTCCCACTGTTCTTGCAGTCTCAAGGAGGAGTGCGAGAAATATGTAGGCCCACTGTTCTTGCAGTCTTAAGGATGAGTGTGAGAAATATGTAGTCCCACTGTTCTTGCAGTCTCATTGAGGAGTGTGAGAAATAGGTAGGTCCACTGTTCTTGCAGTCTCAAGGAGGAGTGTGAGAAATATGTAGGCCCACTGTTCTTGCAGTCTCAAGGAGGAGTGTGAGAAATATGTAGGCCCAATGTTCTTGCAGTCTCAAGGAGGAGTGTGAGAAATATATAGGCCCACTGTTCTTGCAGTCTCAATGAGAAGTGTGAGAAATATGTAGGCCCACTGTTCTTGCAGTCTCAAGGAGGAGTGTGAGAAATATGTAGGCCCACTGTTCTTGCAGTCTCAAGGAGGAGTGTGAGAAATATATAGGCCCACTGTTCTTGCAGTCTCTAGGAGGAGTGTGAGAAATAAGTAGGTCCACTGTTCTTGCAGTCTCATTGAGGAGTGTGAGAAATATGTAGGCCCACTGTTCTTGCAGTCTCAAGGAGAAGTGTGAGAAATATGTAGGCCCACTGTTCTTTGCAGTCTCAATGAGGAGTGAGAGAAATATGTAGTCCCACTGTTCTTGCAGTGTCATTGAGGAGTGTGAGAAATAGGTAGGTCCACTGTTCTTGCAGTCTCAAGGAGGAGTGTGAGAAATATGTAGGCCCATTGTTCTTGTAGTCTCAAGGAGGAGTGTGAGAAATATGTAGGCCCACTGTTCTTGCAGTCTCAGGGAGGAGTGTGAGAAATATGTAGGTCCACTGTTCTTGCAGTCTCAAGGAGGAGTGTGAGAAATATGTAGGCCCACTGATCTTGCAGTCTCAAGGAGGAGTGTGAGAAATATGTAGGCCCACTGTTCTTGCAGTCTCAAGGAGGAGTGTGAGAAATATGTAGGCCCAATGTTCTTGCAGTCTCAAGGAGGAGTGTGAGAAATGTATAGGCCCACTGTTCTTGCAGTCTCTAGGAGGAGTGTGAGAAATAAGTAGGTCCACTGTTCTTGCAGTCTCAAGGAGGAGTGCGAGAAATATGTAGGCCCACTGTTCTTGCGGTCTCAAGGAGGAGTGTGAGAAATATGTAGGCCCACTGTTCTTGCAGTCTCAAGGAGGAGTGTGAGAAATAAGTAGGTCCACTGTTCTTGCAATCTCAAGGAGGAGTGTGAGTAATATGTAGGTCCACTGTTCTTGCAGTCTCAAGGAGGAGTGTGAGAAATAAGTAGGTCCACTGTTCTTGCAGTCTCAAGGAGGAGTGTGAGAAATAAGTAGGTCCACTGTTCTTGCAATCTCAAGGAGGAGTGTGAGAAATATGTAGGACCACTGTTCTTGCAGTCTCAAGGAGGAGTGTGAGAAATATGAAGGTCCAATGTTCTTGCAGTATCAATGAGGAGTGCAATAAATATGTACAATAAATATGTAGTCCCACTGTTCATGCAGTCTCATTGAGGAGTGTGGGAAATAGGTAGGTCCACTGTTCTTGCAGTCTCATTGAGGAGTGTGAGAAATATGTAGGCCCACTGTTCTTGCAGTCTCAAGGAGGAGTGTGAGAAATATGTAGGCCCACTGTTCTTGCAGTCTCAATGAGGAGTGTGAGAAATATGTAGTCCCACTGTTCTTGCAGTCTCATTGAGGAGTGTGAGAAATAGGTAGGTCCACTGTTCTTGCAGTCTCAAGGAGGAGTGTGAGAAATATGTAGGCCCATTGTTCTTGTAGTCTCAAGGAGGAGTGTGAGAAATATGTAGGCCCACTGTTCTTGCAGTCTCAAGGAGGAGTGTGAGAAATAAGTAGGTCCACTGTTCTTGCAGTCTCAAGGTGGAGTGTGAGAAATATGTAGGTCCCCTGTTCTTACAGTCTCAAGGAGGAGTGTGAGAAATATGTAGGCCCACTGTTCTTGCAGTCTCAAGGAGGAGTGTGAGAAATATGTAGGCCCAATGTTCTTGCAGTCTCAAGGAGGAGTGTGAGAAATATATAGGCCCACTGTTCTTGCAGTCTCAATGAGAAGTGTGAGAAATAAGTAGGTCCACTGTTCTTACAGTCTCAAGGAGGAGTGTGAGAAATATGTAGGCCCACTGTTCTTGCAGTCTCAAGGAGGAGTGTGAGAAATATATAGCCCACTGTTCTTGCAGTCTCTAGGAGGAGTGTGAGAAATAAGTAGGTCCACTGTTCTTGCAGTCTCAAGGAGGAGTGTGAGAAATAAGTAGGTCCACTGTTCTTGCAATCTCAAGGAGGTGTGTGAGAAATATGTAGGCCCACTGTTCTTGCAGTCTCAAGGAGGAGTGTGAGAAATAAGTAGGTCCACTGTTCTTGCAGTCTCAAGGAGGAGTGTGAGTAATATGTAGGTCCACTGTTCTTGCAGTCTCAAGGAGGAGTGTGAGAAATAAGTAGGTCCACTGTTCTTGCAGTCTCAAGGAGGAGTGTGAGAAATATGTAGGCCCAATGTTCTTGCAGTCTCAAGGAGGAGTGTGAGAAATATATAGGCCCACTGTTCTTGCAGTCTCTAGGAGGAGTGTGAGAAATAAGTAGGTCCACTGTTCTTGCAGTCTCAAGGAGGAGTGCGAGAAATATGTAGGCCCACTGTTCTTGCGGTCTCAAGGAGGAGTGTGAGAAATATGTAGGCCCACTGTTCTTGCAGTCTCAAGGAGGAGCGTGAGAAATATATAGGCCCACTGTTCTTGCAGTCTCTAGGAGGAGTGTGAGAAATAAGTAGGTCCACTGTTCTTGCAGTCTCAAGGAGGAGTGCGAGAAATATGTAGGCCCACTGTTCTTGCGGTCTCAAGGAGGAGTGTGAGAAATATGTAGGCCCACTGTTCTTGCAGTCTCAAGGAGGAGTGTGAGAAATAAGTAGGTCCACTGTTCTTGCAATCTCAAGGAGGAGTGTGAGAAATATGTAGGCCCACTGTTCTTGCAGTCTCAAGGAGGAGTGTGAGAAATAAGTAGGTCCACTGTTCTTGCAGTCTCAAGGAGGAGTGTGAGTAATATGTAGGTCCACTGTTCTTGCAGTCTCAAGGAGGAGTGTGAGAAATAAGTAGGTCCACTGTTCTTGCAGTCTCAAGGAGGAGTGTGAGAAATAAGTAGGTCCACTGTTCTTGCAATCTCAAGGAGGAGTGCGAGAAATATGTAGGCCCACTGTTCTTGCAGTCTCAATGAGGAGTGCGAGAAATAAGTAGGTCCACTGTTCTTGCAGTCTCAAGGAGAGTGAGAAATATGTAGTCCCACTGTTCTTGCAGTCTCAAGGAGGACTGCGAGAAATGTGTAGTCCCACTGTTGCAGTCTCAAGGAGGAGTGCGAGAAATATGTAGGCCCATTATTCTTGCAGTCTCAAGGATGACTGCGAGAAATATGTAGGCCCACCGTTCTTGCAATCTCAAGGAGGATTGCGAGAAATATGTAGGCCCATTGTTCTTGTAGTCTTAAGGAGGAGTGCTAGAAATATGTACGCCCATTGTTTCTCAGTCTTAAGGAGGAGTGCGAGAAATATGTAGGCCCACCATTTTTGCAATCTCAAGGAGGAGTGCGAGAAATATTTAGGCCCACTGTTCTTGCAGTCTTAAGGAGGAGTGCGGGAAATATGTAGGGCCACCGTTCTTGCTGTCTTAAGGAGGAGTGCGAGAAATATGTAGGCTCATTGTTCTTGCAGTCTCAAGGAGGACTGCGAGAAATATGTAGGCCCACCGTTCTTGCAATCTCAAGGAGGATTGCGAGAAATATGTAGGCCCATTTTTCTTGTAGTCTAAAGGAGGAGTGTGAGAAATATGTATGCCCATTGTTCTTGCAGTCTTAAGGAGGAGTGCGAAAAATATGTAAGCCCATTGTTCTTGCAGTCTCAAGGAGGACTGCGAGAAATAGACAAACGACCAAAGCTTTTGAGATTTATAAAACCCTAGTTTCAAATAAAATTCCTATTATAATCAATCAGTGAGTGTATAACCGCGAGGGCGTGATTGTGTGCGCGCGTGTGGGAGGGTCTGTGAGAAACACCTGCTAGGCCGACACATCTTGGCAGCCCAGATCAACACAAGTAAAATTTACTACCATTGTGTCGTTGCCAACAATAAGTAAAATAAGCCTTCTCTAAAAATACTGTTGTTGCAATAAACTTTAAAAATAACTATTTTTTTATTTTGGTTTATTTATAATTGTTGTGATTATAATGTTTTTAATTTTCTTCCTTAATACAATGTGTGACCGAGTTCAGTTTGATGTAAGGTCTGTTTAACGTTTGACATTTACCTCAGAGGTTTGTGAATGTATTCTTGTATGTCCTATATATATTGGTCCACGCCTAATTTACTACGTTTTGTAAGTTGCTCAACATGTGTCTGGCGTGGTATATTTATATTACCACAAAACGTTTGCTCTATATTATAAACAGTGTTGTTTATGTAACACAGCTAGAATTAATATTGCTGCCCGAAGTCTCTAGTGACCCCGGATATATATTTGTTTAGTTCATTGGATAATGATCCTATTCCATATATAAATTTAATTTTACTGAAAAAAAAAAGTCAAAACATCTAGATTAGATGGAATTAACTGCCGAAATATTTTATAACAACTAAGTTTAATCACTGGTTTAGGTTAATAAGTGTAAGCGTTTTTAAAGATAAATGTAACAGTTTTTATCTAAAAATTCTAATCCAAAAATGATTGCTTTTCGTGGTCAAGTGTGTACTAATCGGTAAACACTGAAAAGCGTATCTTTCTTTCCCAAAGTCATTTCTGATCAATAAACGATAAGTTGTTTTAACCAGTTGATCCTCGAGAATTTATTACATAACTATCGACTATATGACAAATTTTACTTCAGTACCTATTTTTTCTAAGAAAATTTTAATATGTCATCAAATTTTTAATATTCAATTACATCTTAGATAAAAAATCCCTGTCATTGTTTTACATGACATTATTATGGCTTTAAGTTTTCTACTCTTTTCTAGAAATATTTTGTTGAAAGACAAACTGCAAAAGTGACAATATTATATAAAATACAATTTTTTAGCGTTACGTTTTGAGTTAAAAAAAAAAAATAAAATTTTTGGTATTGAGCATTATGAATTCTAATAAATCAAGTTTTAACAAATTAATCCGAAAATGTTGCATACCTAGTTATTGAGTTGAGCCGGGATATCATAGTACCTTAATATGTGAGTGATTAACTGTACTATATTGACAATTAACTTTGCATTGACTTCCTTTACAGTTTCAATACGATATTTCATTTTTATTATATTTAATTTAGTGTGTTTTAACAGGAGTGAAATTTAGATAATAATATTTCACTTATTTAATACTAGATAAGGCTTTCACAGGATTTCACTTAGATAACACTAGTGTCTAGTATTGGTAAGCACATGATCTGGATATTTTTAAAATAGCTATATAGTATTACTGCAGATTAGATAAAAAATGTTATTATTGAGTGTGATGTAATTAGTATTTTTGAAAATATTAGTATAAATATAGTTGATTAACAGGTAATGATTTAATGTATATTTTCCACAAATTTAATGTTAATGACAAAAAACCGTATTTTTAAGCAAAGGTTTTTACTAAATGATTGTAATTTCAAATTTGGTAAACAAAAATTAAGAAACATGTGTTCATCGAAGGGTATATGAGAACCTCTTGGGAGTACTACAAGTGTCATACGTAAAGTGTTCATGTTACTGTGGTGGTCTACGTTTGATCTGTTCTTGATGGAATCTTCCAAGGAGCTACCACTCTGCCAGCAGGAAGCAATAAATAAGACAGGCACACTACTCCGAGAACTGCAATCTTTTGCAACTAAGATTGGTAATTAGAGTCCCTAAAGGCATCTTCACCAAAATGAATGACTCTCCGGAGGGTGGACTATGTTTTGCATTTATTTTATAAAGGCAAAAGTCATTGGAATAAGAAATGAACTATTCGTGATAAACATAATTGGAAATTGGAACTGAATTGTAACTACGTTTAATGATATGGAAAAAGTTCATGTTAAATGTTATTTTATGATTTTTTATTGTTAAATTCATATAAGTATAAATTATTTAATTGACTATACTACACATTTTCATCAAAAAATAATTATTAAAGCTAATATAATAGCATGTGTAGTATTAGAACAATTCCACATTTAATATATAAATAAATTACTTATGAAACTGTACTAGGGGCAGTGGTGTAATGGGGTGAACTTATTAACACCTTCGTTAATGTTTGTTAAATGTTTGTATCACAGTTTACATAACAACCCTTAAAATATAATTAATAGTATGCAGAGGCTGTCGGCCATGTTGGTTTTAATCCCAGAAGAACAATGTTATCTGTGAATCCACGTTATTTATTAACCAAAAGCTACATATGAGTTGTCTTTTTAAACGTTATAATATCGCGCATTGGTTTTGCTTTTGATATTTTGAATACAAAGCCTAGTTTGTACATATAGGTGAAATTAAAATCTTCAAAATAAATATTTGTTGTATTTTATCTATAAAACTAATTAGGAATTTGCAAAGCAATTCCAACTTGCAATTTCATTCTTAATCAAATATAATTTGTTTGGAAAAATCCGTTTGAGAATAACTGTTTAGTTTGGATACGTGTGATCGTATGTCCGTTTCGAAAATAACATTGTTCTTGTGGGATTAAAACAAACATGGCCTCCAGACTCCGACAGCATCTGCAGACTCTTAATAATACAAATCACAGTGAGGAACGGATTTAGAACTGTTTTACTTTAATATGACATAGCTAATATTACAGCTATATTAATTTTAAAAATTAGTTTTCAGTCTGTTGTGAACATTTCAATAGACTGTACAATGACAGAGCCTCCCACATTGCATGCATAACCATATCACTTAGTTTGTACGGTCATTGGGTGCGAGTGCCATGTTGCATGTTACTGCCTTTAACTCTGCCCAGGGACAATTAACTGTTGACAATAATCCCAACTCGAACTCTAGTATTTGATGAGTATTGTACTTTACGATTTTTTATTACGAAAGTTAATAAAAAATGTTATCAGTACTTTTCTATTTGTAACGGATGGATATTAATTACCTTAACCGATGGGTAAATAGGAAGCGATAGGCTACACTTACATTGTTTGTAAGACATATATTCGTTTAGTGTTATTACATTTTTACCCTGGATCGGCATTTCAAGACAGATACCTGATTTGACAGGATTATAAATGAAACTACTGTAATGTTACATTACATTCATGATCTAACTGTGCAGTAGCTGTGTTAAAAACTTTAAAGCTGTATTTTGTAAAAAAATTGCATTCATTACATTCACTTTTGGAAGTTAAGTGTCGAAAAATAAAACTTTCAGAATTACTGAAAAGCGTTAAATTGAAGTACGCTAGCTTTACCAGAATTTAATGAATGAGCAGGTTTTATTGGTACGTGGTTTTATAAATTAAAAAATATAATTGTTTATTATTTGTATTATTTTATCTTATAAGACTGATAACAATTAAGCAATAAGCAATATACCTCGACACAGAATTGATGATTCCATAGAGTGTATGGTATTGCAACTTACGTGAAGCATGACGTAGGCAATGTTTCAGTTACCCACAAACATGTTGTCTTGGCAATCCAAGCGTCAAAAGTTACAATAATTAATATTTATAATCCTCCTAACATACAGGAGCCTGACAACAAGATTTTGCCTATTTTTTAACACCCTGTTCTCTATTAGGGGGGCTTTAACAGTCACCAGAGCCAATTGGACCACAACACCGACAATGGTAATGGGAGAACATCTTTTCCTGATCTTTGATGCTAAAGATTCAGCCAATTGTTATCAGCTTGATAATTAACCAATTGATGACGAGGTTAATTACCTGACTTAAGCTTCTGTTCATATGAACGATCATCAAAGCTAATTCGGAGAAAATTGTTTGATACTTTTCCCCGCTCTCAGAATAAGCACGTACTGGTTTTATTACGGGTCCAAATATCCATAATACGATCTTTTCCAAGGCTTAGATGGAATTTCGGAAAAACACACTGGGAGGCCTTTACCAACTTACAGGCTTTATGATAGCATCAGGTTCATTCCTCCTGCAATAAAAAATTATGATCGTTTCACAAATCTCGTCTTGTCCAAAGCTTATATACTGAAAGGATACAGAAAGGAGTATATACCAGAATGAAGTAAGGAATCAGATGACCTTTACAAAGAAATTAATGCCACCAAAAACTCCAAGACAGCTTCAATCTCTAGATAGTGCTATGGGAGAAAAATAGGTTTAAACTATTTAAAATATAAAATTTACCCACAGCAGTAGAAAGCGAGGTCACTTCTACGGAAACTCTACTAGTGATTCTCCAAATCAAAGAGTAGTACTCCACCCGAAGACATCTCTTATAACTAAATGGATAGTCAGGTTATCAAAGTCAACCCGCCATCCTCGTAAAAAACATGTGCTTTACAAGTTGAATGAAGTAGAAAATAGCCAATAGGCGCCACTGGTACTTTATAGAATTTCCACAGAAGAGTTAGACGAGGCGAAGTCCGCTATACTAGCATGGAATGAGGCCGGTAATGATTGTATCTTTCCATAATTTACATTGCATACTGGTATAAAAGTGAAACAATGGCTGTCTATAATAAAATACTAGCTAAATGCAATTTGCCAAAAGCATATACGCGATCAAAAGTAGTAGTTGTTCTGAAGCGAGGCAAAGACCCTGAAAAAATGGAAAGTTATCGCCCTATATCTCTTGTTAATGTTTGTTATAAGTTGCTAGAAAGACATACAATAGAATATCACCCATTCTTGATTCTAAAGTTCCACTTGAGCAGGTGGTGGTTGAAGTTGTAGTGACTAGATCCAAGCTCTGACTTCAGTTATCGAGAAAGGGTTTGAAAAGAAGTTGAAAATTCTGCATTTTTTTGTTGATATTAAAACAGATTAGACAAAGTATAGCACAAAGGTTTGTTGTTAAAGTTCTTAGTCTCCTTCCCTGTCCCAAGCATTATAATTGGCACTCTCTACCTCTATCTCTCTTCACTACTTTGGCTCCCGGAGCTAAGCAATATAGCTCCTCCAGAGATAAGACATCTGGAGTAGCTTAAAGATTTCAATACAATCGTGAATGCTCCACACCTCCTTATTTATCAGGATCTCCCACGTCAGAACGGTCACTTAAAATCTCTAAACCCACCTCCACGTACTGCTTTCTCACCCAATGCTAGCTGGGCCGTAACGTGGAACAGCTTTGCTGGACGAAATAAGTTCCTTACTAACGATTCGTGAATACTTGTAGGTGAGATGAACCTCCATCGTAGGGAATTGACATTGTAGAATCACTTCTGAACTGGTGTGGGCAGATGTAACTACTGGAAATATAAATATGGATTGTCACTAGATCAGTCATGTGATTACGGGGAGTCTATCCAGACAACAGACCACGTAGTTACAGATTGGTCCCTACGCTGTTTTTTGAAGGGATTAGCTAGCTTATAAAGAATCAGTAATGCAGGTTTTAAATAGCTTGATGGATTTGATTTACCTTTGTGACGGACTTTACATTTTCATTAATATAACATGATTGTTGGTCCTTTTTACAAATATTTTACAGCTCTTATATTTTTAAATAAATAAATTGTAGCTGACAACAAACCAAATACTATGTACATCAGACTCCAAAAGTCAAATAGGAGCGGAAATGGGTTAGAAAGAGTGTAAAGAACGGGTATAGTCTTAGTTACTATTTTATGCCAACACTTTGATATGGTAATGTACTAATAAATGTGTGATATAAGACCGTGAGTGATATATAACTGACGAATATTAATACGGCTTCTTCACAAAACCACGTCAGGACTGTATTTCCAATGTTTACAGTCTAACCTCACAAAACCACGTCAGGACTGTATGTCCAATGTTTACAGTCTAACCTCACAAAACCACGTAAGGACTGTATTTCCAATGTTTACAGTGTAACCTCACAAAACCACGTCAGGACTGTATGTCCAATGTTTACAGTGTAACCTCAAAAACCCCGTCAGGACTGTATGTCCAATGTTTACAGTGTAACCTCACAAAACCACGTCAGGACTGTATGTCCAATGTTTACAGTGTAACCTCACAAAACCCCGTCAGAACTGTATGTCCAATGTTTACAGTGTAACCTCACAAAACCCCGTCAGGACTGTATGTCCAATGTTTACAGTGTAACCTCACAAAGCCCCGTCAGGATTGTATGTCCAATGTTTACAGTGTAACCTCAAAAACCCCGTCAGGACTGTATGCCCAATGTTTACAGTGTAATCTCGGTGAGATATGTTTGTTGGTCCCAGAAACACAACAGAGAACGGTTGTGGGTGAAATGTGTTGTGCCATCCATGGCCGTTGAAACGAGGCCTCAATATCGCGCTCTTTACGTATTAGTGTGATATATACAATAAATAACAAAGCACTTTATGAGTTTGAAAACTAAAACAATGTAATGTAAAAACATTAACAAGCAACGTTAATAAGAAATGCAATAATTGTACAACCCGATAAATTTAGTAAAATATACCATCTGACATATTGGATATGTATTATTAAATAAAAAATACTAATAATAAGTCAAGGTACACCTGTCAATGTCTGTAAATCGACTCCAAACTTTTTTTATCAAAAGTTCTAACACAAATACACTCTTATTTAAATACAAAGCTAAATCCATAACTAGTTGAAAAATACAATACCCCTTGGAGTGTGTCATTAAAGTATAAAGAAATAAACGGAATTTGAGATTTCTTTCCCAGGTATCAAAATAAAGATGTAAAATATGAGGACAAAATTACTTCTCCATCTTGAAAGTTTTTGATAGCAATTATACGATAATTTAAACATTTGGATAGCAAATTTGATATTTACTTTTACCTATAAAAAAAAGGACATATATTCTCAATTTTTATTTAAGCTAAGTAATATGCACGTTTTCTTTAATGCAATATCAAATAATTTGTCAGAATAAAATATTTTTTATCGTACAAAAAAATAATTCAATTAGCGAAATATGATGGTTTTGTTAATGGATGAAATGAACTGTAATGTTTCACTACTAAAACAGCAACTTTTCATAATTTACCTACAACTGATTTGTTTTACGGCAACATTTAACTGAATATAATGTAGTTTTATTCTTTTTGTTTTGGAATATTACGTCTATAACAACAATCCACAATCGTCCATCTAGTAAAAAGGACATAACAATTCAATTTCGATGTTCTGAATGGAAAGAAATAGTTCCCTGAGCAAATAAGTTGTGACTATGCCATTGTATACAATATATAGGATTAAGTCTGAATGTATTACTACTGGCCAAGTAGTTTATAATTTTTGTGTTTTGCTTTTTGCCTTTCACATAATATTGGGGGAAAATATTTGTTTATCTCTAACATATGCATCGGTGTTCCGGAAAGGCCTAATTGTAAAAGCTTGCTTTAAACATGAAATTGAAAATAACTTATAAATTTCTCAGATATAGTATTTAGTTTACTTTAAAACCCACATCTTTCTAAAGTAAAATGCTTTCGAGGACCTTAGAGCCTAAAATACTCATTTGAACACAACAAACAACAAAACAACTTAAACTTTTAATATATATGTTTAACAGAAATATAATCAAATATAAAACTGATTTTTCATTTTCTTGTAATTTTAATCTTTGTTTACAAAACTTCTCCGTCATAAATGTGCTTGATATATTTTTATAAAAAGAAACTAACTCTATTATCAAGTTCATCCATTGTAAAAATGTATTCGAAATTCAACAGATGATACATTTTAAAGTATATTCTTTTACACATAACTAATGATAAAATATCACAGGCGTCATTATAGGGTACTTGTAAATTTAATCCATGGACAAATGTCATTTTCGAAAAAAAACAATAAATAAGGAATTCTAATTAATTTCCTGAGAGATTTTTCAGTGAGTTTTACTGTCTGTATTATCACTGCCATTCTGCTGATAAACTTTTAATTAACTCTCCTCCCCCTCCCCCAGATTAACTCCCCCAATAAACTAGTCAAAGCTAACTGAAGTTGACTTTGAATCAAGCTGTGTTTTGAGTGGGAAGGGCTTCAATATACAAACTTGTTTTTACAATTTCTAAAAAGGTACTTTTAATAAACTTTAATTTATATAATGGAAAATGTTTAAAATTGTAAAATATCTGTTATTACTTCTAATATTTATAAGAGTCACTCTACAATAAGCAAGTAAAAGGTTAACGCATGCTACAAACTGCCGTGTAGGCTTAGCCAAGATTCCCACGGGAAATACATTGCACATGGAAGCGGAAAACGCAATTCTTTGGGTCTCCATTTACTCAGATCTAAAGCATTGGATGGAAGGGAACTATAACTGTTATCGTCACGCGTTGTGACAGATCATTTTTATAAAAACACATAATGTTTAGGCTAAAGGCGTTATTATAGTACGTACTAGTAGTGCTATATGAACATATTATTAAAACCTAAGTTTAACTCAATAAATTTGCTAAATAAGCTGGCAAATAAAATTTTAGATACACAATTATAAGAAATAAACAATTTTCATATGTCAATAACTTAATAAATATAATGTGTTACCAAAATAATGATTCCTTTAATATTTACAGTTGGTTAATTTTCAATTGCTTCCTAGAAAAGTTTACTTCATTTCAAAACGCCTAAATTAGGAAAGCTGTAACCAAATAAAAAGTATATATTTAAATTTATCAAGTCTTGTGATACTTTAAAATTAATTGATTGATTTTGACAATTTCAAATTATTAAGTCATAATTTAATAAAATTCTCTCCATATCATCCACTGAACCAGCTTCTAAAATGTACTTTATATCCAAATCAATATGTTACTTGATGGCTTTTGTTAGCTTTTAAAAGGGAGTTAAAGTTAAGCCGTCATAATTGGAGCTTGTAGGGAGAACAGTATAAACAAGAAGATTAGAGCTTGTAGGGAGAACAGTATAAACAAGAAGATTAGAACTTGTAGGGAGGTTAGTATAAACAAGAAGATTAGAGCTTGTAGGGAGGTTCGTATAAACAAGAGGATTAGAGCTTGTAGGGAAAACTGTATAAACAAGAAGATTAGAACTTGTAGGGAGGTTAGTATAAACAAGAAGATTAGAGCTTGTAGGGAAAACAGTATAAACAAGAAGATTAGAACTTGTAGGGAGGTTAGTATAAACAAGAAGATTAGAGCTTGTAGGGAAAACAGTATAAACAAGAAGATTAGAGCTTGTAGGGAGGTTAGTATAAACAAGAAGATTAGAGCTTGTAGGGAGGTTAGTATAATCAAGAAGATTAGAGCTTGTATGGAGCTTAGTATAAACAAGAACATTAGAGCTTGTAGGGAGGTTAGTATAAACAAGAAGATTAGAGCTTGTATGGAGGTTAGTATAAACAAGAAGATTAGAGATTGTAGGGAGGTTAGTATAAACAAGAAGATTAGAGCTTGTAGGGAGGTTAGTATAAACAAGAAGATTAGAGCTTGTAGGGAAAACAGTATAAACAAGAAGATTAGAGCTTGTAGGGAGGTTAGTATAAAAAAGAAGATTAGAGCTTGTAGGGAGGTTAGTATAAACAAGAAGATTAGAGCTTGTAGGGAGGTTAGTATAAACAAGAAGATTAGAGCTTGTATGGAGGTTAGTATAAACAAGAAGATTAGAGATTGTAGGGAGGTTAGTATAAACAAGAAGATTAGAGCTTGTAGTGAGGTTAGTATAAACAAGATTCGAACTTGTAGGGAGAACAGTATAAACAAGAAAATTAGAGCTTGTATGTATAACAGTATAAACCAGAAGATTAGAGCTTGTAGGGAGGTTAGCATAAACAAGAAGATTAGAGCTTGTCGGGAGAACTGTATAAACAAGAAGATTAGAGCAAACCAAGAAGCGTTTAAATAAAATGTGCGTTCGGAGTGGTCAGAGAGTCACAGAACACTTACACACAGTGTATAGAATGGCAGGAAACACGTATTCGCGAAAGGAGGGGTGAGAAGTCAAGTGTGAATTAACTGTCGCTGCTGAGAGGAATGTTATGTGCGAAAAGTTGAAGTGAGCAGTTTCAATACTTGAATATTTACGCTCAGCTTGCAAACAAATAATACATCAAATGAAAATGAACTAAATACGAGTAGTAAAATGTGTCACTAACTACATGGACATCTTCCCATATCCTGTTTCAAAACAAAGTAAAATTATACCAATAAATTAATTTTAGTAAAACTACCTCACTGTATTTTATATTCTTTTCTATTAAAATTTTGAGATTATAGGTTTTCATATCAAGACAATAACCATAACTGAATGATACCGGTAAGTGACAATGCACACTCTCCACTTAAGGTTCATAAGCATTGTCTGAGGCCAGATCTTTCGCGGCTCAAGCGATTTTTTAAATTATAAAGTGCAATTAACCTTTTAAAAGATGGCAAAAAGTACTAAATGAATGAAAAGGAAACAACGAGTGGTGTCCTCCATCTCAAAACGGTTTCTCAGAGACACGGTACAAGACATTTCAATACGATTTATCAAAGACACGGTACAAGACAGTTCACTACGATTTATCAGAGACACGGTACAAGACAGTTCACTACGTTTATCATTGACACGGTACAAGACAGTTCACCGTGGTTTATCACAGACATGGTACAAGACAGTTCACTACGATTATCAGAGACATGGTACAAGACAGTTCACCGTGGTTTATCAGAGACACGGTACAAGACAGTTCACTACGTTTATCAGAGACATGGTACAAGACAGTTCACTACGTTTATCAGAGACATGGTACAAGACAGTTCACTACGTTTATCAGAGACATGGTACAAGACAGTTCACTACGTTTATCAGAGACATGGTACAAGACAGTTCACCGTGGTTTATCAGAGACACGGTACAAGACATTTCAATACGATTTATCAGAGACACGGTACAAGACATTTCAATACGATTTATCAGAGACACGGTACAAGACAGTTCACCGTGGTTTCTCAGAGACACGGTACAAGACAGTTCACTACGGTTTATCAGAGACACGGTACAAGACAGTTCACCGTGGTTTATCAGAGACACGGTACAAGACAGTTCACTACGGTTTATCAGAGACACGGTACAAGACAGTTCACCGTGGTTTATCAGAGACACGGTACAAGACAGTTCACTACGATTTATCAGAGACACGGTACAAGACAGTTCACTACGTTTATCAGAGACACGGTATAAGACAGTTCACCGTGGTTTATCAGAGACATGGTACAAGACATTTCAATACGATTTATCAGAGACACGGTACAAGACATTTCACTACGATTTATCAGAGACACGGTACAAGACAGTTCACCGTGGTTTCTCAGAGACACGGTACAAGACATTTCAATACGATTTATCAGAGACACGGTACAAGACAGTTCACTACGATTTATCAGAGACATGGTACAAGACAGTTCATTACGGTTTATCAGAGACACGGTACAGGACAGTTCACTACGTTTATCAGAGACACGGTACAAGACAGTTCACCGTGATTTATCAGAGACATGGTACAAGATAGTTCACTGTGGTTTCTCAGAGACCCGGTACAAGACAGTTCACCACAGTTTATCTGAGACCCGGTACAAGACCGTTCACCACAGTTTATCAGAGACACGGTACAAGACAGTTCACTACGGTTATCAGAGACACGGTACAAGAGAGTTCACTACGGTTATCAGAGACACGGTACAAGACAGATCACTACGGTTATCAGAGACACGGTACAAGACAGTTCACTACGGTTATCAAAGACACGGTACAAGACAGTTCACTACGGTTATCAGAGACACGGTACAAGACAGTTCACTACGGTTATCAGAGACACGGTACAAGACAGTTCACTACGGTTATCAGAGACACGGTACAAGACAGTTCACTACGGTTATCAGAGACACGTTACAAGACAGTTCACTACGGTTATCAGAGACACGGTACAAGACAGTTCACTACGGTTATCAGAGACACGGTACAAGACAGTTCACTACGGTTATCAGAGACACGTTACAAGACAGTTCACTACGGTTATCAGAGACACGGTACAAGAGAGTTCACCGCAGTTTATCAGAGACACGGTACAAGACAGTTCACTACGGTTATCAGAGACACGGTACAAGACAGTTCACTACGGTTATCAGAGACACGGTACAAGAGAGTTCACCGCAGTTTATCAGAGACACGGTACAAGACAGTTCACTACGGTTATCAGAGACACGGTAGAAGACAGTTCACTACGGTTATCAGAGACACGGTACAAGACAGTTCACCGCGGTTATCAGAGACACGGTACAAGAGAGTTCACCGCGGTTTCTCAGAGACTCGGTACAAGACAGTTCACCGCAGTTTATCAGAGACTCGGTACAAGAGAGTTCACTGCGGTTATCAGAGACATGGTACAAGACAGTTCACCGCGGTTTATCAGAGACACGCTACAAGAGAGTTCACCGCGGTTTCTCAGAGACTCGGTACAAGACAGTTCACCGCAGTTTATCAGAGACTCGGTACAAGACAGTTCACTATGGTTATCAGAGACACGGTACAAGACAGTTCACCGCGGTTTATCAGAGACACGGTACAAGAGAGTTCACCGCGGTTTCTCAGAGACACGGTACAAGACATTTCACTACGGTTTATCAGAGACACGGTACAAGACAGTTCACCGTGGTTTATCAGAGACACGGTACAAGAGAGTTCACCGTGGTTTATCAGAGACACGGTACAAGACAGTTCACCGTGGTTTATCAGAGACACGGTATAAGACAGTTCACCGCGGTTTATCAGAGACACGGTATAAGACAGTTCACCGCGGTTTATCAGAGACACGGTACAAGAGAGTTCACCACGTTTTCTCAGAGACTCGGTACAAGACAGTTCACCGCAGTTTATCAGAGACACGGTACAAGAGAGTTCACCGCGGTTTCTCAGAGACACGGTACAAGACAGTTCATTTCGGTTTATCAGAGATACATATAACAACCGTTCAACACGATTTCTCAGAGATAGAGATCAAGATAGTTCACCGCGGTTTCACAGAGACACAGTTCAAGGCAGTTCACTGCGGTTTATCAGAGATACAGATAACAACCGTTGAACACGATTTCTCAAAGATACAGATCAAGATAGTTCACTACGGTTTATCAGAGATACAGAAAACAACCTTTCAACACGATTTCTCATAGATACAGTTCAGAACTGTTCAATACGATTTTTCAGATACAGTTAAAGGCCGTTTAAAAAGGTTTCTCAGTTCACCGCGGTTTCCCAGAGACAGATTCCAAAACAGTTCACTGCTGTTTCTCAGAGACACAGTTAAAAACCGTTAAAAACGGGTTCTCAGTTCACCGCGGTTTTTCAGAGACATAGTTCAAGACAGTTCACTATGCTTTATCTATAGATATAGCATATAGATAACGAGATAATGAGATAACGATATAGATAACGAGATAATGAGATATAGATAACGATCGTTCAATACGTTTCCTCACAGACACAGTTAAAGACCGTTAAAAACGGGTTTTCAGAGACACGGTTCAAGACAGTTCACCGTGGTTTCTCGTAGGCACAGTTAAAGACCGTTAAAAATTGTTTTTCAGAGACATAGCTCACGAAACATTCTACGTTGTTTTTCAGAAATATAGTTCGAGACAGTTCAACTCGATTTTTAAAGACACAATTTATAACAGTTCACCATGTTTTCTCAGAAATACAGTTCAAGACATTTCCCCACGGTTTCTCAGAGATACACTTCAAGACAGCTCACCACTGCTTCTTAGGAACAAAGTTCAAAGTTTAAGACAGTTCAACATGGTTTCACGGAGTATTTTGATTTTCAATACATTTTTACACACTACAATTGTAAGAGACTCCACCCACTGCCGAGAAAAGGTGCCTCCTTTGAGTACAATCCATAAACAATCATTATGATTTAATGACTGTTTCTTAATGTACTGTGATAGCCAAGTATACCTAAGCACATAAATTATTAGACAGTATAGTTATTGCTGATCTACTGTGGGCGTTCGTATTATGATGAGTGAGTATAAGTTCGTATTTACTTCAAATGTTGTCAGTTACATGTATTTGAAACTAAGAACTATCCATGTCATGTTCGTGGGATAATTAATTACAGTGTTTAATTACTAAAATATAGACCAATTAATGAGGGTAGTACTTTTATTTACTTATAATTTCCATTCAGCGAAAAAATGTTACCTGAAAAAAGATATTTCATATAAATCAATATTTACATATTTAAATGTTTTACAGTACTTAATAAATTTGAAAAACTACAGACATTATAGGAAATAATGTGAACAATAACATAAATACCAATGTAAAATGATAAATAAACTTATATTTTCCTCCATGAAAAAGCTTTATATAGCAATCAATACTATTTGAGTACTGTATTTATTTAAAACTAAATGTATTAATGTCAAAAAATTATATAAATTTCAAATAAATGTAATGCTTTAAGTATATAAAAATACTTAATACCCTCTCCAGTAAAAATGTATCAAAGAGAATTGTTCCTTTCGAATTGTTAACAACATAACTTGGGCGTTTATAAACTATCCGTCTTATAATTCCTATGTGAATTACAAAGAAAACCTATCTTCAAGCAAACAATACCATACAGCTGTTTAAACGTATTGTTGAATAATAAACACACAAGTAATGTAACATGTATTTTTACAAGTATACACATTCAACTTAAAAGCCTAACAGAAAATGAGAATCCTAATTTAGGTTTTCTAGATTTAATAAATAATGTAAAACTTGCTCCACAATTATGACGCAAATTTCAACTACTTGAAACTAGTTGTACTTCAACTATTTGAATACAAGTTCTATAAAGTAAATAGTAAAGATAACATTATTAAAGTAAAACAAGTCAAAACAGATATACTATCAAGTGTCAATTTGTTAGTGACTAAAATTATCAACAGGAAAATATATTAACAATTTAAAATACTTATTTACAATGGCAAAATATAGATATGATTTCCACTTCAAGTCACGTCCTCCGGATCACGTGCAAGAGCTAGCCAATCAAGGGTTGCAATTAAGTCCGGCTTACAACTACATCCCACCTCTGGGCACGGCCAATGGGAATGAGTATGAATGACTCTTAGATTGGGAGGATGCACTTCAAGTCACGTCCTCCGGTTCACGTGTAAGAACTAACCAATCAAAGGTTACAATTAAGTCCGGCTTACAACTACATCCCAGCTCTGAGCACGGCCAATAGGAATGAGTATGATTGACTCTTAGATTGGGAGGATGCACTTCAAGTCACGTCCTCCGGTTCACGTGTAAGAACTAACCAATCAAAGGTTACAATTAAGTCCGGCTTACAACTACATCCCAGCTCTGAGCACGGCCAATAGGAATGAGTATGATTGACTCTTAGATTGGGAGGATGCACTTCAAGTCACGTCCTCCGGTTCACGTGTAAGAACTAACCAATCAAAGGTTACAATTAATTCCGGCTTACAACTACATCCCAGCTCTGAGCACGGCCAATAGGAATGAGTATGATTGACTCTTAGATTGGGAGGATGCACTTCAAGTCACGTCCTCCGGTTCACGTGTAAGAACTAACCAATCAAAGGTTACAATTAATTCCGGCTTACAACTACATCCCAGCTCTGAGCACGGCCAATAGGAATGAGTATGATTGACTCTTAGATTAGGAGGATAGCACTTCAAGTCACGTCCTCCGGATCACGTGTAAGAGCTAGCCAATCAAGTCCGGCTTACAACTACACCCCAGCTCTAAGCACGGCCAATGGCTTGACCACTGTAGCTATGTGATGGGAGTCTGTATGAATAAAAAAATAAATGATACACTTACACGTCTTTGTTTTACTAATAATCATACAGCAATTTGGAATATTGATAATGAAACTAAACCTGGTAAAAAATTTACACTTTGCTTCCGTACGTTTTGTGTATTTATTAACCTCGGGATAGTATCTTGTTGTTCCTTATAGTTAGTTTAAGTATTTTTATGTAATAAAATGTATTTTTTTCATTTTTATAATAGCAGTTCGTACAAGTAGTTTTTATATATGAGTTATTTATACTAATATACAGAATTTACAATGATATAGCCTTAGATGCTACACAAAAAAATGTAAACATTTTATAAAAAAAAGGTTTAATAAATAATATTTTATTCATTGTTCAAATTACATCCAAACATGGTTTATTAATATCAGGTGCTGATAAAGTGGATAACCAGTCAATACATTCTTTACAAGTGTAGCCAACAAATCGGCCAGTGACCATATTGCACTTTACATCCCTCTAGCCCTACCAGTACCCTTTTCTTCTCTTTTTTTATATCCAACAACCGAGGAAGAAGTTATAAAAGTAATTTATTCTATTAAAATAAGTGACAGTGTTGGAATAGATGGTGTGTTCTCTATATCAGTTGAGAAAATTGTAAAATATTTATCTAATCCTTTGTGTCATATTTTCAATTCATCTTTTCAAAAGGGGGTTTCCTCATCTCTAAAATCACCAATAAAATTGTAAAAACTTCCACAACTTACAGTAACTACCACAGTTACTCTTGATGACAGTAACTACCACAGTTACTCTTGCTGACAGTAACTACCACAAACTAATTTCAATAACCCGTACTTTCTCCAAAATTTTGAAATTTTATTTCTGTTCCGAATTCACTCATTTCTAGATGAAAATAAAGTTCTCTCCACTAAAAAAGTTGGCTTATATAGAAATATTCACAATTTACACCATGTTAGCTTTATTTCAAATGTAATAAGATATCTTGATAATCCCAATCATCTTTTAGTGTATTTTTTCGTAAGCAAAGCTTTCGACTTAGTAAATCAATTATTGCCCTTAAGTACGTTAGATAAGTTTGGTATAAGAGGAAATGCTCTTTTCTGGATCTCAACTTTCATCGTTGGTTGAATTAAATCAGTTGAAATGCCTTTATCTTGACGTCTATAATTGTAATTTTATCCCATAGATCTAATGAAATAATTGTGATTGAATGTGGAGTACCGGAAGGTTGGTCTTTGGGCCGATTCTTTTCTACCACAGTTTGTTAATGAATGATAGCTATGTATCTAATGCTAATGCTCCTCGTTTGCGGACGATACTTCCTCAACGTGAACATTATAGTGAAATAACATATAGTGAATAACATTATAGTGAAATTTCTTATAATGTTCTTGAAAGTGATACTTTTGTTCAGTGCAATTTGTTGTTGCAATGGATCTCACATAATAATCTTCCTATTAACAGAGCTAAAACAAAGTTTATCGGTTTCAATTTGCGAAAAAACTACGAAAGGTCGTCGACACCTCAGCTTCATATTGTTGACAGTGAAATTTAATCGTACCAGCAAGTTAACTTTCTTGGTTTAGTTATCGATTTCATCTTGATTTTCCAGATCATATTCTGAAACTATCTAAGAAGGTTGGTCCTACAGTAATATTATCCTCATTCGTAAACTTGCTATATTTCCTTACTTAAATATTCACACATAAGCTATGCAATTGCAATAGGGAGAGCTGAGTAATCTAGAACTAGTTATGTTTCCCGATTGAAAAAAGCAATTAGAATAATCCCTGACATGACGAAGACTGAATCATGCAGAGGTATCTTTTCTAGATAAAGTCGTTTTTTTATTATTTTTTTAGTGGAAATTTTCATTCACTCTCACAATTGTAGAATGTACAACTTAAGACATGTGAATAGAATAGCTATACCTCAATAAACACCACATTCTTTGATAGTCACAAACTTTCTGGATTGAAACCACTCAATAAACTTCCTAAAAATGTCAACTTACAACCTAACGTCAGTAACTTTAAATCTAAATTAAAGTCGATTTCAATATTACAAGAATATTACAGTGTCTAAGAATACTTATTTAATACAAGCATTGTTTAGTCGGACGCTTCTTTACTTGTTGTTTTATTGCTGGTTATTCAATGATTGTTTATGTAACATAAACATTGTAATTCTATGTAAATAATATTTAAGACTGTCAAATTTTTTGATTCTGATTATAAATGACTCGTAGATTAGGAAGATTTCACTTCATGTTACATCCTCAGGTGCATTGTAAGGGCTGTCCAGTCAAGTTGTTGGGAGTATGAAGGAATCGTTCTTTGGTTGGTGGATTTGGTTTTAACTTTTTTTATATTTGCACGAGTTATATACCCGTGCTTTGCAACTTGATCAAAAGATAGACTTAGTAATGTTTATTTTGAGGTGTGTCTAGGTCATACATTCCAATATTCATGAATTTGAATTGTAAATAATATTTTGAAAATGTACAACTGAAGTACAAGTACAACAACTGAAGTACAAGTACAACAACTGAAGTTAGGAATTAAACACAATAAAAGGTTATCCAAACAAATTCTCTACAACAATAACATGGTCATTTTGGCGACCATGGAGATAAAGGCCTACCATCAACTTTAAAGATCCAATTAATATCAGGTGTTTCTAGGGCAGATATAAGCCTTTTTGCCGATGATACAGCTGTGTCAATTATTGAGCCAAGTAAACCCCTTTTGGGTCAAAGTCTTACGATTGAAATGAATTGTTTGCTTCAGTGGTTTAGTTCAAACAAACTTGTGGTTAACATGGAAAAAACTAGTATCTTAAATTTTTCTATTACCAAAAAGGAGAGTGACCATGGAATGCATGCTTTAGGAGATTCTTTAATATGCCCTGTAAAATCTGTCAAGTACTTAGGGTTGCTTATAGATGATGATTTGCGCTTTAATAGCCATGTAAATAGAGTAGCAAGCTTGGTGAGCTCAGGAACGTTTGCACTAAGAGTTCTATCATCGCAGCTTGAGTCTTGGTCATCTCCTGACAGCTTATTATGGGATATTTTATCCACATCTCTTACATGGAATATCTATTTGGGGCTCTGAAACCAGTAGAACTAAACAACTATTCAAACTTCAGAAGAGAGCCGTGAGGATCATCTTCAAACTAAGAAGAACCGATTCATGCAGAGAATGGTTTAAAAACCACAATATCTTAACATTTCCATCCATTTATATATATATATATATATATATATATATATATATAAAACACTAACTTTTGTAATAAATAACCCTGACCTTTTCAGAATGGAACCATCTCAATGCTCCAATAGCTTCAACGTCCGAAGTAAAACAAATCTACCAATACCTAAACACCGGGCCTCCTTTTTAAAAAACATTTATTAATGAATGGTATTAAATTATTTAATTCTCTGCCAGCCCCACTGAAAATTAAAATGGATGCAAAACCTTTTAAAACCAGACTTAAAGGCTTACTTTTGAATGAAGCATATTATATTATAAATGAGTTTCTGCAAAGTAATTAGTAGTTAATGTTGTAATTGTAACTCTAGGAATATATATATATGTATTCTATGTACAGTATTATTCACTAGAATAATTGACTCATGCCCATGTACTAATTGTACTATATGGCAATAAAGTTTGAATGATTGATTGATATCCGAGAGCCATAAAAAAAAGTAAGTTTCTTCAAAAATGTCCCTCTTGAGTTCAATGAAACATGAATAAAACTAGACATAGAGGCAGACATTGTGACGAAGCTTGTTTGCAATTATCTGGTTCACGATCTCTTAAGATGTACTAAATAGACACTAATCTAAGTAAAGTACAGACAAAACTCATAATTATATATATATATATATATATATATATATATATATATATATATATATATATATATAAAGGTTGCAGTTGGTTAAACATTCTGTATAAATGATTTATTGTACTATATTTTTTATATTCGTATCGTACAGGGGTGATGTGTCTAAGATCAGCTAATAAATTAAATCCAGTAGGGTATATTATTTCTAGTCTAGAATTCTACAATCTTAACACATTGTAATTAATCAAGATTTTCATTGTATTCCCTCTTCATTTATAAACTTCAAAAAAGGCTTTCTGTAACAATAATGTCATGCTCAAAACATTATTCTTAAACATTTCAATTTGTACTGATACCAAGAAGACGCTAAAAACCAAAATACGAAGGTGAACTGCACCATTACCCAACAAAAAGCAGTTAGTTGTTATAGTTGAGAAGGGCGAGATAATATTAATTCTTCCAGATATAATCAATCATCTTCTTACATCTTCTCCACTTTCCGATTAACTGTCCCGACTTCAACGTTAACAACAGCTGAGACATAAAAACAGTGGACTTTATAGCTTGGAGTTCAAAGCTCTCTTCAGTCCTGTTAGTGATTCTCATAAATTCAATTTTTCTCATAGTTCTACCAAATGAAATGTCAAACAACATATTTGCTAACAAACTAAAACACAACAAGTTGGTTTATAGAATCTGACTATATTTTTGGTCCAAGGTGTTGAAGTAGTCCCTGAATGTCGGTCTCGAGTTCTATTTGTGGACGTGCCGAAATAGCGCGCCACGACCACAGTGTTGTCAACTCACTGCGGATTGTCACGTCTGAACCTCTCTTTATCACAATCTTATCAATTGTTTAAAATGATGTGTTTGAAATATAAGGTTAAAACAAACATTCATTATTTTGCAAGATTTTCTAAATTACTACATTTTTTCAAAGAGGAAAGACTAGGAATTTTCATATTATTCATGGTTATGGCTTTCACTTTCTTACGACATTATCTAATCGTCCCAGCTTGGCTTAAAATCTAATAATTCTAATATCTTTCCTTTGTGGAATGTTTGGACGAAATTCTGCAGATATCCACGAATACGCTACTGCATGGAACTAAGTTGAGACCATATTGAAAAAAGCTTTTACTAGGGCCTATATAGTAGCAATGACTACAAATACACTGAGACGAAAAGTTCTTATGGGAATTTTTCAGACAAGCGGGAGGGAAGCTTACGCAAACAGCCGCTACGAGCGCTGCTCCGAAAGACAGGGAGCAGGCGGGCGAGCGCTCATGCCTCCTAGTGGCCGTTTGCGTAAAGTCGAGTTTCTACCTGGACGACTGGTCTGAAATTTTAACATGGCTACTTTTCGTCTTAGTGTATTTGTAGTCATTGATAGTAGCAGCTTTCCTGACGACTGAAAATGCGTTAGGGTTGGATCAAAGATAACAATATTTTCACTCGTCTTACAGGATATAGACAAATTATATTAAGTCCTAAAATCGTATAATCCTTTTTATGGTTTTAAATTATTCAATTTCGTTGAACATCTCTTATGTGAAAATTGAGGTGTACCAGTTACCACACGTTTCAATGTGACTTTGTTCCTCCAAACTGGAAGGTCCCGTGAAGAGGTTCTAAGCAACTTATTGGCAAAACTGAGCCAGCCCAAATTTCAAACTATTCCTACGGAGAATTTGATTATATTACAGTTAACTCCATAATGTCGACGCTTCCATTTAACTGAATGAAACAAATTAAAGTAAGATTAATTGAAAACATGATTAAAGTAAAAAAGTTCAAAGATTGATTGCTATGTGAAGTTACGAGATAATTTGTAACACAAAGAGGTTTTCAGTTTGGTGGATTTTTGTCAGAGTCTACAGAAGTTTACTGTTGAATAAGATGGTATCTGACTTTTTGATAAAGTACATGCTTCGACCAGAATCACAGTTCACTGTGTTGAATAGACATTGTATATTGTCCCACACATCCTCAAGGATGTCATGAAGCATGAAAGTTGTCATTCACAAAACGAAAGTAAGGCATGACTATTTGTTTAACAATGTATTCACGATATAAAATAAGTTTAACTACTTAGTAATTAGATTGATAATATGCGTTCGTTTAAAAGTCGGATAGATTGAACTATATAGTGACACTTATTTGACATAGTGTAATTAATTTATTTTTTATACAATATAGAAGTACAGAATATGTTACTAAATGTAATATTTAATGGCTAGCCATACTTATAATTCTTTTCTGAGCTAAGTGGACAAGTATTATAAGGAAGCACTCTCTGCTGGGTATGATGTGACTAATGGGAAAGTTGCCAAGAAAAACTGTTTTCCAGAAATGGACTCTATACACTTGATGGAACTGAATAATATTTAATTAATTTAGGCTTATATTTTCATAGCTGTTAAACAATATTAAAGTAATAAACATTGTAATCTACAGTAAATAAATGAAATAGAGAGAAATCAACACAAATGTTAGGGTCTCAGCATTTAAATGTTTTCAAAGGCATGAATTGAGTATTTTATTCAGAATTTTAAAGTAATCCTCACAATCACAATAGTTTCATTATTTTTATGTTATTTGTTTGTGTCTCTCACTCTAGAAAAAGAGCTTTCTGAAATTATCATTCCTTAGAAAAGAAAAGAGCTCTTTCCCTTATATTACCCTGGTTAAATATCCAGTAAGTTTTATTTTAATAAAATGTTAACATCAAAATGTAATACTTCGTGATTCCCATAAACAGGACATTTAAAATTTTTAACTTAACATATTCTGAAATCAAAATCCAAAAACCAACTAGCACGCGAGTTTATAAACACAAAAACATACTTTAATTATGATCCTTTTTGACAGTCCAGCCGAGTCTCACTCTCTCAGAAGTAACTGACAAGATTGTTCACTCACTATGTAAATAGAAGATAATTAATTCTGAACTCAGATAAAATATCTTATCTCTAATATGAAGTAAGATGAGGTTTGACAGTCCAGCCGAGTTTCTCATTCTATCAGAAGTAACTGACAAGATTGATCACTCACTACGTAAATAGAAGACAAATAATTCTGAACTCAGATAAAATATCTTATCTCTAATATGAAGTAAGATGAGGTTTGACAGTCCAGCCGAGTCTCTCATTCTCTCAGAAGTAACTGACAAGATTGTTCACTCACTACGTAAATAGAAGACAACTAATTCTGAACTCTGATAAAATATCTTATCTCTAATATGAAGTAAGATGAGGTTTGACAGCAACGTTATTGTAGACACTATACCTCTTTAGTTTGTGTACAGTAATAAAGTTATTATATACACAAATCCCAATCGGGGAGAAGATCGGGGAAAGTAGGTTTTCATTTTTATTTTGTTTTAAACATTACGTTAAAGTTAACAGCAATGTTATCGAAGTAACAAAACACAAAAGAGGTGCCAGTAACGTTTTTCAACATTCAAAATCACACCACAAGTAATAGTAACGTTACTGGGGGACATAAGAGAGGTTGTCAGTTAACATTATTTAAAAAGTAGATATCAATGTATAATATCAATGTAAAACGCACAAAACTTATGGAAATTATAGTAACATTTAGAGATCACAATCCCAACATCACTGTCCATCCTCTAGATATTTGATGATTCCTGTAACATTATTGTAAGTCCTAATGGGATGTTGATCTCCACACTTTACCACCATCTCCTAGACAGAAAAGGTGTCTCCATGGATTAAGTTCTTGAAAGAATTCGTGAAGAATTACGAACAGATGTTCTTGTAATTACTGAAAATGGTTTTAACACGTCAAACATTGGCCTATGTCACTTACCAAACTTCAAATTATCACATTCATTTTCCCGACAACTCTCTAAAGGAGGTGGAGTCGCTATTTTTTCAAGGTCAAATCTGATGTGTGAGTCTTTGGAGATTAACCTAGCCACGGAAAAGCACTTTGAAGTGGCTGGTGTTTGACTCCATACAAACAAATCAAAATTTTTCATAATTGGCATATATAGGTCCCCAGGAGGAAACGAAGATTTGTTCTTCTCAAAATTTGAATCACTACTGACTGACTTAACCAACAAAGACTATTATTTCATGGTATTGGGTGACTTCAACATAAATTCTCTTAACACTAACAACCGTTCCACAAAACGTTTTATTGATTTACTGAGGTCTTTTGGCCTTAAATTATCGATCTCCTCGCCAACGAGAGTAACGAACTCGACAAAAAACAACAATTGACAATGTCATAACCAACATTCCTGATGTTTCCGTATCTGTGGTCAACACAGCCTTATCTGACCACTATGGCCAAGAGGCCATCATTAGTGATACTCATTTTAAAAGGGAGCCTAAAATTACAAAAAAAATAAGAGACACAAGGCCCGATAATATAATACTTTTAAATGCTTCTCTCGCAAAAGAGGAGTGGTTATTCTTAAATTCCAACTTGTCTTTGGAAGATAAGTTCAATATGTTTAATGATTGTTTGAATTTTCATATTGACAGCTGTTGTCCTATGAAAACAATTAAAATTGGCAATGAAAAAGGATCAAACAAATGGATCACAAAAGGGATCCTGGTCTCAAGGGACCGGCTAAAATTTTTCTCAGAAATTTACAAAACAACGAACGATGAACATTTCAAATTATTTTTTAAGCAGTATAAAAATATTTACAGAAAAGTAATTCAAGCAGCCAAAGCATATGAGGTATCAAATAAAATTTTACAATCAAATAATGTCTCCAAAACAGCTTGGGGCATTATAAATAACAAGAGCAAACATAAAAAAAAGATGAAGCTGAACATCGGCGGCAGGTTAGTTAGCGATGCTTCTAGTCTGGCTGATGAATTCAATCGTTTCTTTGCTGCTGTTGTAGACAATAAGGCACAACTTCTCTCATTGGCTGAACGCATGCCTTCACGAAGGCCAAGTCCAGCACCATCAATGGTACTGAGTCTTGTTTCTGAGGAAGAAGTGTCTCAAATTATTAATGAGCTCCCAGCCAAAAAATCAAATGATTTAAATTTCATATCAATGGCTCTAATAAAGAAATGCTCCAAACATCTCTCGAGGCCATTGACACATTTAGTAAATTTGTCTTTTCAAACTGGAGTTTTTCCCTCACTCCTGAAAACAGCTAAAGTAATACCAATTTATAAAAAAGGAGATCCTTTTTCAATCAGTAACTATCGGCCAGTCTCTATTTTGCCAATATTGAGCAAAATATTTGAAAAACTTTTTCTAACAAGAATGTTAATTTTTTTAAATAAACACAACCAGCTCTCTGAGTTCCGATTTGGATTCAGAAAGGGCAAATCAACTATAGACGCAGTGGTGAGTCTGATTGACATGGTTGTGGAGGGATTAGAATGTCGTGAATCCACCCTCGGTGTTTTTCTAGACTTATCAAAAGCGTTTGACTGTGTTGATCATAAGGTACTGCTAGCTAGATTGGAATCCCATGGTATTCGAGGCGTCCCTCTTGACTGGCTTAGTTCATACGTCAGCCAAAGAACTCAATTAGTTCAAATATCCAATCTTTCTTCTAAATTAATCAATCTGTGTTATGGTGTCCCTCAGGGATCAATTCTCAGCCCAGTCCTGTTCTTAGTCTATGTCAATGACATTGGGGCATCACTGCAACAGGGGAATATCGTACAGTATGCAGATGATACAACCCTGTTTTTTAGAGACAAGTCACCGGATCTTGTAGAACAACAAGCATTTTTAGAGTTGAATAAATGCATTCAACACTTCAAGAGCCTCAACCTAAAAACAAACACTTCAAAATCAAATTTTTTTAAATTTTTCCTTACGTCCTTGTGGCCTAGAAAGGAGCCCCAATGTGATGTTGGAAGACACTATGCTAGAAGAAGTTCACACGTTGAAATTCCTTGGAATACACCTGGATCAAGGGTTGACATGGAATGTCCATACTGACGTGGTGTGCGCTAAATTAACATCAGGCATATTTGTTTTGAGGTCTTTAGCCAGATACTGCCCTATTCAGGTCCTGTTGATGGCATATTATGGCTTGATATACCCTCACTTAGCTTATGGCGTAGTGTTATGGGGATCCTGTACGAACAATCAATTTCTTAGATTGTTCAGGCTACAAAAAAAGGCAATACGAATAATCGCAAAAGTCAACTTCAGAGACTCTTGCAGGCCAATTTTTAAAAATTTGAAGATCTTAACGTTACCCTGCCTCTACATTCTCGAAACAATAACTTTTTTCATCTCAAAATGCTCCTTGACTCAGGGGCGAGACATACACGAATATAACACAAGAGGCAGGGACAACTACAGGACTGGGAGACACAGAACAGTAACGTTTGAGCACTTGCCCTCAGAAGCAGGTGTTCATCTTTACAACAGACTGCCCAATTCTATGAAAATCGCCACAAATCCGAAAGCCTTCAAAACTCGTCTTAAAGGCATTTTAGCCTATCATGCATTTTATGCTGTGGACGAGTTTTTGTCAAACAACTGGGAGACCATATAGTTGGTAAGCTGACACCGATGCTGAGAGTGGGATTAATTAATTGGAAGAGTGAATGTTTTCTAAATCTGTATGTATGAGTGAATTTTGTATGAGTGATTGATAACAAAATTATAGTTATTTTAAAACCATTCTGACTTTTGCAATGCATTTATGTATTTACTGCAATAAAAACTGATTTGATTTGATTTGAAAACACGTCAACTAAGAAAACAACAGCGCAGACTGAAAGTTATTTATTTATATGTCATTCAGTATAGTTAATAAAGACCAAACGAAATTGATTGCTTGTTTTCATATTAAATTAAAATGTCATTGTTACAAGTTTACATTTTTTAAATGTAGGCTATGGGGTGGTAATATATTAATAATTTTAAATTAATTGTCATGTACTGTATTATAATTTATTTCGAGATGTGGATGTATCTATCATTTGATACATTTTTTCAAATCCATGTTTCAAATAGCCAATGATATAACAAAATCAAGTAAACACCACAAAACTTGTTCAAGTGTTTCCGGAATTCAATAAAAAGACTGTGGTTTCATAAACGAATCTCTCATAATGTATTTATATTAGTGTGTAGATACATGTGTACTATCATTTTATCAACACTTTCTATTACAAACGATGATTTTTAATGATCTTTATAGCATTAATTTGTGCACGTTCCATCCTAAAAAAATATTGTTTTATAAGAATATCAGTAAAAACATATTTCAATTTCAATTGCAAAAATAAGACATTGTAGACTAAAATGACTACTGACAATCCTCACACAGAAAGAACGTGGATAACAACCTCACGTAAATCCATCAAAAACTACTATGCTATTTCGAAATGAGTCAAAAGTCGATACAAGATGGGAAAGAGAAAGTTAGTATGAACTTTTATAACTTATAGGTGTACCCCCTTATAACTTATAGGTGTACCCCCTTATAACTTATAGGTGTACCCCCTTATAACTTATAGGTGTACCCCCTTATAACTTATAGGTGTACCCCCTTATAACTTGTAGGTGTACCCCCTTATAACTTGTAGGTGTACCCCCTTATAACTTGTAGGTGTACCCCCTTATAACTTGTAGGTGTACCCCCTTATAACTTGTAGGTGTACCCCCTTATAACTTATAGGTGTACCCCCTTATAACTTATAGGTGTACCCCCTTATAACTTATAGGTGTACCCCCTTATAACTTGTAGGTGTACCCCCTTATAACTTGTAGGTGTACCCCCTTATAACTTGTAGGTGTACCCCCTTATAACTTATAGGTGTACCCCCTTATAACTTATAGGTGTACCCCCTTATAACTTATAGGTGTACCCCCTTATAACTTATAGGTGTACCCCCTTATAACTTATAGGTGTACCCCCTTATAACTTATAGGTGTACCCCCTTATAACTTATAGGTGTACCCCCTTATAACTTATAGGTGTACCCCCTTATAACTTATAGGTGTACCCCCTTATAACTTATAGGTGTACCCCCTTATAACTTATAGGTGTACCCCCTTATAACTTATAGGTGTACCCCCTTATAACTTATAGGTGTACCCCCTTATAACTTGTAGGTGTACCCCCTTATAACTTATAGGTGTACCCCCTTATAACTTATAGGTGTACCCCCTTATAACTTATAGGTGTACCCCCTTATAACTTATAGGTGTACCCCCTTATAACTTATAGGTGTACCCCTTATAACTTATAGGTGTACCCCCTTAACATTAGGAAACTACTTTTTCCATGCAAATAAAATATCGTTCCACAGCTTTTAGGAGAATTATTTTCCTATGAAAGAAACTGTAACATGCATCAGAATTGAAGGAAAATAACCACATCTCTAAAATATAGTTAAATTTCATTATCATGAGATGTTGAATTTATGCGAACTGAAGAATGATGTTTTTTTTTTTTTTTTTTTTTTTTTTTTTTTTTTTTTTTTTTAAGAGAAATGAATTGACTTCTCCTGGACTACTTGGATTAAACACCTTTTGTTAGAGAAACTCTTCTGCCGTCATTTTTAAGCTGTGGTGGAATTAAAAGAGAACAAAGCTTTGAAAAGGATTAAATTACAGCCGCAAATATCAAAGCAATAATTTCACTTTTTTAATTACTAAAAATGTATTTGTTTTCAGTTAAATTGTTCAATTAATAAAATGTACGAAATGTTGATTTTTAAAAAATAAATCTTCTACGAGATAATTAATGAATCATACAAATGAAAACCAAACCAATTTTTAAAACCTAATTAATGTAGTTTATTAGATATATTATGTATGATATTGACCTAAGGACTGACTTTGCCAGATCGGGTTTTCTCCGTACTTTATCCAAGGATTGATTACTATAATTATTACTCACGTATGAACCCATCGATATCGGACCACGTGACATCAAACCTGTTTCATCGATATCGGACCACGTGACATCAAACCTGTTTCATTGATATCGGACCACGTGACATCAAACCTGTTTCATTCATTGGTCTTTATTCAAGGCCACTTTTTTGTTCAATTCTTCCAACTAAGTCAACCCCCTTCGCAAGACCGGTTTTTACTAATTATTTTTCATGTCTTATTTCATTATATTTAAATAGTACAAATAAGTATTTCTTCTAGTTTTATACTCAAGTAGTCTATTTAAATATTAGAGTTTGAATATTTCCACCTTGCTCAAGAGTCACTTAGTATTGTAGGCTACCAACAAAAATACCACTTTCAACCCACCGAGGTGGGATCCCTCTAACCAATATCATTGACACTTCTAAACAAAGTGGTCGTTCCCTTTTTATAATTTATTTACCTGATGTTTTACAATTCTGTCACACTTCTTTATACTTTTTAAAATACTTTTTAATCAAACTATTTGATCCAAATCTATTGAATGGACCCACACTAATCTTATTTTAAATATACCAGACGAGGTTGCCTTCTTACATCTATGAGTCAACCAATTAGTCTGCTAAGTTTATTCCTATTTCCTTTATCATTAGATATGGCCATATATGTTGATTCATTTCATGTATGTATCATCTCTTTTTTAAATGACAACCATCCTTTGAATTGATTATCGGATTTAGCCGATCTTCAAACTTAGTAAACTACGATTATTGAAAACTTCCCCAAATAAAGAGATAGTGGGTAAACAATTTTTTTTGTTCGGGGGTTGTAGTGCATTCGAGCAACGTGGAGTGGCATGGCTGACTGCTAAGTATTCAGAGGGTGACAAGTGGCATGGCTGACTGTTAATTATTCAGATGCCGAGAAGTGGCATGGCTGACTCCTAAGTATTCAGAGGCCGACAAGTGGCATGGCTGACTGCTAAGTATTCAGAGGGTGACAAGTGGCATGGCTGACTGCTAAGTATTCAGAGGGTGACAAGTGGCATGGCTGACTGTTAATTATTCAGATGCCGAGAAGTGGCATGGCTGACTCCTAAGTATTCAGAGGCCGACAAGTGGCATGCGTGACTGCTAAGTATTCAGAGACCGACAAGTGGCATGGCTGACTGCTAAGTATTCAGAGGCCGACAAGTGGCATGGCTGACTGCTAAGTATTCAGAGGCCGACAAGTGGCATGGCTGACTGCTAAGTATTCAGAGGCCGACAAGTGGCATGGCTGACTGCTAAGTATTCAGAGGCCGACAAGTGGCATGGCTGACTGCTAAGTATTCAGAGGCCGACAAGTATAGACAGAAAAGTGGTATTTACCTCTTTAATTCTAAGACATTACTTTTTCTTATATCAAATCATCTTACATTCTATGGCATACCGATACGTGGTATGCGAATTATTTACTTTTTATAGTTCTTATTCCTAGCATATTACTAATAAACAATAACTATTCGCCACAGTAAAAATCAATAAAAATAGTAAAATCAATGGTAAAAGTAGCAAAAATTATTCTACTAAAAACCCTAATTCAAAACCAAATAAAAGACTAAGTACATTCTAGCTATCCATCACAATAAAATAAAATGTACAGAAGGAAATGGTTAGTTGGCTGCTAGCTAAACGGCTTGACTGTTTTATACGCATGCGCTCCCGTTAGGCGATATTAATGATTCATTAGTAAATACATTTATATTATTATTTTATTATTGGTTGGCAACTCATAAGAAATAATTTTTCAAAGTTTGGTGAAACATTTTTTTAAATATATTGAATCCAAGTAATACATGTTAGTAATTATATAATTTTAAGTTTTATTTCTTATGTATCACATTTGGAAAGCTAAAGATCGTTTTACATAGATTATTTAAGACTGTTCCTGTCTTAGTCTGGAAGAAAACTGAAAAAAGATCAAATATTTCCTTACTGCAATATTAGAGCTTGAAGGACTCGTCTCTTATATTTCTCTATGAATAAAGGGAATTCTGATTGAATGGTTCCCAAATTGTTTTCTTCCCATGAGACCAGCAAAGCGTAAGCTTTGAGACGAACAGAACCTCACATGGCCCTTACTGAATTAACGAAACATTGTCCTCTTGTATATTTTCATGAGACTATTTGAAAATGAAATTTATTTATTAGGAAGTAATTTATAATTCCTATATAATATTGTAATAAGATGTATTACAAAGTCTTCTACAATTTTTTTAAATACACATATCATTTTATTCTGAAAATCATAAAAACATGCCAAGTGGATTATAAGTTCACGGTACATTATTACGAGTATTTCGTCCCTCCCATCTAGCTTACGTAATGTTTATATGATGCTAGAACGAATATTACTGTAAGATGGTAACTCTAGGTCCAAAAGAAAAATTCATCATCTACGTCAAACAATTAGTCTTCCAATTTTTTCTAAATGTCATTTTATCTATTCTGCAATCGTCAGTAATTCAAAATGCATGATCACTCATCCAACGGTGATAATCAAAAGTGATGATTCATGATTCATTTTATAAAACTTAACGTTTTGATACTTTAAATTACAAAAGGCGTTATGCTTTCACAAACTGCTCCCAACTGTATGACTTAAGAAAGTCATTTAAACTCAAACTTTTAATAAGGTATTTGGTTAATCTATCCTAAGACTTTAATTTTTATTATTTCTCAGTTGAATAATAACGCTATTCATTAAATGAGGCGAGCTGGAAAATTGCTTTTCATTCTTTTATTAGGGACACGTCAAGCATGGAAGAATTGATTATCTTACCCTGAGACTCGATTGAAGATTTTCGTAACAACATTAAGAAAATGTAAGTTATTGCTGATGAAGCTAAAAGCTATAAAATCTATTTAGATACATTTTACAGTACGTAAATCAAATTTATACGCCATACAGTACGTTAAATCAGGCATTCGAAATTTTTATGCTAAAACAATCAATTTCGATTTAATAAAGTATGACCTCTTATCAGTAATAACTGTAAAGTACTCCAAGTAGGGTTAATGCTTGTGGTTATATATTCGCAAGAATAATATTAATATACTGCAAAATATAGTAGTTAAAATTTGTATTCTTGATTTTCCCGCTAACAGCATTCGTATTCGTCATTACTCACAGACATACTGATGAATTAGCTATTCATCGTACGGTGTGTTTATTGTACGTTGTGAATCGTGGTTGCAAGAAGTAGGAAGTGTTTATTGTATGTTGTGAATCGTGGTTGCAAGAATTAGGAAGTGTTTATTGTACGTTGTGAATCGTGGTTGTAAGAAGTACGAAGTGTTAACTATACTTTGTGAATCGTGGTTGTAAGAAGTAGGAAGTGTTTATTGTACGTTGTGAATCGTGGTTGTAAGAAGTACGAAGTGTTAACTATACTTTGTGAATCGTGGTTGCAAGAAGTAGGAAGTGTTTATTGTACATTGTGAATCGTGGTTGTAAGAAGTACGAAGTGTTAACTATACTTTGTGAATCGTGGTTGCAAGAAATAAGAAGTGTTTATTGTACGCTGTGAATCGTCGTTGTAAGAAGTACGAAGTGTTTATTGTACGTTGTGAATCATTGTTACAAGAAGTACGAAGTGTTAACTATACTTTGTGAATCGTGTTTGCAAGAAATAGGAAGTGTTTATTGTTCATTGTGAATCGTAGCTGCAAGAAGCAAGAAGTGTTTATTGTTAGTTGTGAATTGTGGCTGCAAGAAGAAGGAAGTATTTACTGTACATTGTGAATCGTGGTTACAAGAAGTACGAAGTATTAACTGTACATTGTGAATCGTGGTTGCAAGAAGTACGAAGTTAACTGTACGTTATGAATCGTGGTTGTAAGAAGTACGAAGTGTTTATTGTACGTTTTGAATCGTGGTTGTAAGAAGTAGGACGTGTTTATTGTACGTTGTGAATCGTGGCTGTAAGAAGTACAACGTGTTTCCCATTAATTTCACTTTTGACTTAAAATAAGCAAAATGTGTCGGTGTATTATATATAGCACTGATTTTATACACAAATAGATTTCCCATCCAATGTTAAATTTTGAGTATCAAAATATTAGCTGTTTTAATGGTCCATTGTGGAGCGCTAGTGTAGTTCCGTGTAAATGTAATAGTACAGTCATTGAAGCAAAAAATAAGCTTTAACCTGGAAATTTGTTCGGATGGCATGGATTTTCCTAAAAATTTGCATACAAGCTAATCTGTTCCTATACTTCAAAAGTAAAAATGTCTCAATGTGTGCTTTTTGATATTTGGGGGTAAAAACTACCCTTATATGTTAAAAATTCGAGAATTCTAGATTTACTTATTTCAAAGTTTTGATTCATGTTCAAAAATGTTGGAAACAGTTACTTTTAAGTTTTCATAAAATAATTTATGAAATTAAATTATTTTGTACTCTTAAAATTCTCAAAATCTACCCCTTCATTCTCGAAAAAAAGGAACAAAGTTTTTAGCAGCTTAAAAGTAATGTATTAGTACATTGACTATGTATTATATTTATTATTATTCATTAAAAATGAGCAACCCTTAAAAAATAAACCACCCCTCACGATTATATAAAGAAAAAGTTTATGAAAGGCTTGAGATATTTTATTGAAATGTATATATACGATGATTTATGACTTCTTAAAAGTTTCCAAATGTTTTTTTGATTGTATTCTATTTTTTAAACCCCAAAAAACCATTATAAAAGATCTACCTCTCATAAAAAATCTTACCTTTTATGGGAAAATTATATGAAAATTATATTTATGGAAAAAATAGCGTATGAATTATACATTACATGATGAAATTTTTTTTCATTTTATTTAATTTATTTGTATTATTTTTGTAATTCAATTATAAAGAAGAAGAAAAATTATATATATATATATATATATATATATATATATATATATATATTATGTATAATAAATATTTAATTTTCATCGCTTTCTTCAGCTTCGACTTGATCCGCGACTGGAGGACAATTGTTGCAGTTGTCACCAGAACATGTACCACATATGGAGTTGCAAAAAAGTCCAACTTTTCTGCAACCACAAGTTGAGCCACATCCTTTTGTGCAGTTGCAAAATATGACTTGGAGAAGCTCATCTGGTGCAGGCTTCTTTTGCATTTTTATTGGTTGGAATGTAATTTTAATTGGGTGCGATTGTTCTTTAACTTTCTTCCATCCCCAATTGTTTGGATTAATATTTTTATTCCCGAGCCAAATTTGAGTTTGTAAATAAACTCTTTTTAAGTGTTCATTTAAAGAATCAACTGTGGGGACCAGCGATTCTGTCCTCGCTGGTGGGGACTAAGGAAGACAATTTAACAGCAGAATTTTGTTTTGCTGTAGCTTTTATGAATGAATCATATCGTATCTGCTCGAGATATACTGAAAAGTCTTCAATTTGATTTAATTTATTCATATGTATGTCTTTTGCAAGGCCATACAGGACTATTGTGCAATATCTGCCGGCTTCCAAAATATCCTCTAATTCTGAGCTATTATTATAAAATATTTTTATGCGATCTCTCAAATCAGAGAGATCGCAACAAGAGACACGTGTTTATATATTCAGTTTTGGAAATATACTGGCTATATACCAATATGTATTCTCAACGAACTTTCACTTTGCCTGCCATGTGGTCTCTGCTCTCCCTCCAAATTCTCCTTGGTCTAACTTGTGTTATTATATATAGCTTATAAATATACTCCTGTATATATATACGCGTAAAATAGTATAAGTATGTACACGTATGTTATAAAGATATTTGTCCAATTCACAAATGCTTCAAAATACAGAAAGATGATGATAATTTACCTGCTCCAAACATTTTACCGAAAAATGCTATTAGTTTTTTTACTATAACTTTTTTAATTTTTAAGTTATCAATTCGCTTAAAAAACCATTTTGTAGGAAATTTGAAGCCCTGTAAAATATGTGAAATGCAATATTTTTCATCCCCTCAAAATTTAGATTTGTAAGTATAAAATGCTTAGAAAAGGTAGTTTTCGTCTTCAGTTTTGAGCTTCTAATCGTCATAACTCAGTCAAATTTTGTCGTACAAAAATAAAAAAAAATTTTTAGAAAAAAAATTTAAAACTTTTGTCTTATTATAATTTTCATATCTCGGTTAGTATTTGAAATATTTTGAAAAAACATGGATTTTTTTAAAAATTAATTTTTTTTCTCAAAATTAAATCGGTCATTTTTTTAAATTTAAGCTTCTAAACCCGTTCAAACTCCCAGAAATTATTATTTGTGTATAAACAAAGTAAATTGGTGATGAATTATGCTTAATTTCAATGTTTGTCGTCAAATAACTAATTTTTAATGCCGATTTTTTTTCTCAAAATTCAAGTCGACCATTTTGTTTTGACTGTAACTCCGTTAATTTTCACTCTAATCACTTTTATTTGCAACCAAATGAAAGGCCTTTTTGAGTACTTTAAAAAATGTCATTTGAGTTTTTTTCGAGAAACCTTTCATTTTCCCGCTACATAACATTAAAAGTTTCAATTTTAGCTATCTTCAAAATCTAGTCCAACTTCAAGGTGTCATAAGTCCGGTTCTATACCACCTATAAATTTTTTTAAAAAAGCAATCTCTTTGTTATTTAATTACCTTTATTTTTGCTCTTTTACATTTTTTGTGTAAAACCTGTAATTTTTTGGATATTTGCAAAAAATCGCACAAAAATATGCATTTTTGGAGCTAAAATCGACCACCTTTAGGCGCTTATATCTCAAAAAGTATTGATTGGAGTAAAATTTGTTGTGGAATGTTTTTGGTTTAGAATTAGTTCCTCTACCGAATGGTGAAGTTATTTTTCATAAAAATATTGCGAACCCCTAGAAGGGGTGACTTCCACCCCTAGTGAAAAAGCACACATCAACACTATTTTACTTTTGTTTCTTGGGCTACTCCCTAGCTACAGTTAAAATTTCAAGCGAATTCATCACATCCGAAAATATTTCTAGCCAAAATGCTTCAGTGACTGTACTATAATGCAGTTTAAACCAGCTGTGGTTGCGGGCCTCACTAACTAACAAAATTTATGCCACAAATATTCCTTTTAGATGGTTTATCTATTATAGGTTTATATAATCAATGCTTATAGTAAAATGTTAGTTAATTTTAAGATGAATTATAAATAACATTTCTCACAGTACTCAATATTCAATGATAATTATTTTAGTAAACTAAGTTATCCCAAAGTTGTTGGGAAAAATCATATTTGAAATAATTTAGGGTAATAGTTTTTTAATTTGTTAATATGTGTTGGTACAAATACAGTACAAGTGAACGTCACAAAACACAAATGTATTACAATATAATCACAAAATGCACGAATATATTACGACACCAGTGCAAAATGCACAAATATTATGGTGATCGATTTCGGTGAACCATGCTCGCCATAATATTTGTGCATTTTGTACTTGTATTGTAATAAATTTGTGTTTTGTGACGTTCACTTGTATTGTATTTTACACTAGCTAAACATTATATAGATACGACAGGATATGTAAGTTAAGGTTAGGTTTGATTAGTTTAGGTTAGGTCTGGTTAGATTAGGTTAGGTTAGGTTAGGTTAGGTTAGGTTAGGTTAGGTTAGGTTAGGTTAGATTAGGCTAGGTTGGTATGTTCTAAGGTTAGGTTAAGTACATCAGTGGCTACTCAAGTAGGTCATAGCTCTATAACTAAAAGACCTACGAATTCTGCTAAAATTCCCGAATTAATATGACTCCAAATAGTCACATTTGTATATCATGTGCCGATAGCAGTAGTTTGAACTTACCATATCGTTTTCAGTTCTATATTTACTTACTAATAAACTTAGACTAATGGCCGTTTCTTTTATGTAAAATTTCATTTTACGTAAATGGAGTTGCGTGTTCTCAAAACGATTCTGATAACTTATCTCAACATCAGATATTGTTGGTTAGATTATGACAGTGTTATAAAAGTAACTGTAGAATGGAAATCAAATTCCATACATCTATTAAAGTTACTCTGAAAGCTTTTTAAGAGTTTCCAATATGAGATCGTAGGTAAAATTAAAAAGCACTCAACATGTTGTTGTAATCTAAAAAACTGCACATTCTCTGTCGTAATTATATTTGACGTTAGTAAGTATTTGTTGGAATAAAGGAACACTCGATGAAACGACGCATTGTTGTTCTGGAAACTATCCCAGGCCGAACCTCTGGTACGACACTACTTGTAAAACTGTTATAGTGCTATCAACATTTCAACAAGTACTAAATCCGTTGTTCCAAATGTCTGTACGTTCTTACTTGTCCCACCTCTGTACTCTTCTCGTGTGTGATCAAAGAGTTATAGTAGTATTGTTTACATGTATTATTTATTTTTATTTAGCAGAGATAAGATGTATTAATTAGTACACTCCAATTAACAATTACCAATAGAGAAGTAACTGGCTGTTAAAGTAACTCTCAGAATCTGTATTGTTTCTCAACTTTACAAAGAAACACACCTTTACTGATAATGTTAGTGTATATTGATGAAATGCAGAGACGTTGATAGAAAATCAGGAATATTGACAGGAGCTCGACGTTCAAGTTTTTCCATTCTTGATGTAATCCAGTTATTTCGAAATCTTACTGACAGTGACATGACGTTTCAAAGGCCAAAGAATAAAATTATTGCTAAATAAGGCACTGTCATATTACTCGTGATGGTAAACCCACCGGAACCCTAATTCACCTAAAAAATGACACCCATCCTGAATATTACAAAATAGTAATTTCGAATTTATGATTTTCAATATTCAAAGTATCACTACACATGTTTTCCCATACCGGGTTAATAATTAATTAAGGATTTCTGATATGTAAATTCGATGCTAAAATCAAGACTGCTTCACCACTAAAATCTCTCCGTGTAACAAGTGGCAGCACTTCTAAAAAATGTATAATGAACAATATTCTATAGTAATTTTAAGCATTTATATGAACATTATGTTCATTAAAACTAAAATGTTTTGGAATATGTATGGAGAGGATTTGTATTGCATAAATCTTTCACACACTATTTTCCTAATTTTTCATATTACTACTATACATGTTCATCACTTTTGCACACAATTCCATTCGTGGCAGCAACACTTGTGCCCGAATAATATATAAGTAGATTGTACTGTTGTCAATTCACAGTTTTAGTTGAGTCCACGCGCAGGCAATGCACTACTCGCTTGTAAGAAAACATCACGTCACCCTCAGTAACCAATACCCCTAAGTTCTTCAAGAAAGAGTGGAAGAGTTTTATTGTTGTCAAGTGCTTAACATTATAGATATAATTGAACGTAGTTTAATGATTTATTGGTAGTGAATTGATTTATTTATCTTGACAACTCTTCTATTCTCTAATAATGACTTTAATTTGTAATAGTTATTTATGAAATAAAAGTGATGTTACATTTTTGTCTTGAGGGAAATCCAGCATAAATATTTTGAATAAATTAAATTTGGATTTTTTTTAAATACTAGTTAATTTATATTTAGCAATGTAATTGTAGGTTTTCAACTGATTGAAAATACTAGGAAATATAAAATGAATAATCTACAGAAAATCCTCCTTTTAATAATAGCCTATGAAAGTAGGTCATAAAAGTTACAAAACATTATTTGTTGTTTTAATGTACAAAAAATCACTCTCTGGCTCGATAAAAATCTCCAGAAATATATACAATAGAAAATTTTCCTTAGGTCATATTGAACGATTAAACATCCATAGACACAGAATATTTTGAACCCCTCCTCCAAGAATATGAACATTGAATGAACGTACTTTGTTGAAAATTTTCTGTCACCCCCGTAAACAACGTTAAAACACTAATGGTAATTTTTGGAGTATTTTTTTAAAGTCTTTTCGAAGTCTGCTTTCAGAAAAATTTCAACGTCTAAGCAAAAGTTATTTTTCTTAAGTAGGTTTCTTGATCACTATCCATGTAACAAAATGGATAGTGATCAAGAATGTTTTTCTTGGCCACAAAATGTATTGTTGTAACATTTTTTTAATTAATTATCACGTCTCCTATGACCTATGAAACTATTCATTTAAATCAAAATAATTCTTTGACACACTCAATAGCGAATATGTATGGCTTATAAGCCACACATAACGGGGATTCCGTTATGTAACTGGCTGCAAGGTCAATGCAGTGAATGTTAGAGGGACCACGCTGTTTTGGGTTGAACAAAAGACAGCTGAAAGGAGAAAGTGGAGATGAATTGGACATAATCACGATATTGTAGCTCGACAAGCCTTGGAGTGGAATGCACAAGAGAACAGAAAAAGAGGAACACCAAGAATTCCGTAGAGACAAACTGTACAGAAGGAGTTGGAGGAACAAGGTCAGGTCTTGGGCAAGAGCAAAGGAAATGGCTGGTGACAGAAACCGTTTGGGAACGTTCGCTGAGGCCCTATGCTCCCCCTAGGAGCTAGTCATGCCCAAAACAAGAGAATTACACCATTATCAGAAGCAATCCATCTTGATTCTTTTCATCGCTGACTCCAACTCGGACACACACAGTTGTGGCCAATCTCTGAGCTGTGGACGTCAGGGATCCATGCTGTTTGGATTTGGATTAAGGCCTACTGAGGATAAACAATTGGATGAATGAAGACAGAATGAAAAAACAACGAATGAAAAAAAAACAAATATTAACTGAAATTTCAACAAAGTTTTCTTAGATCTGCCAAAGGATGATACATGGTCGGTAGATTGAGCCCATGCCTTATGTTTTGTTTGTGTTGGTGAAAGCCAAGTGTTGATGACTTCGATGTTTGTTCCGCAGTTTATTTTAACTACCCTTTGTGTGCGCTGGGATCTGTAAATAAGCAGGTGAGAATAAAGAGAGTATTCAACAGAGAGTATATACATAACTCTAACAGTTTACTGAGAAGATATTTACTTGATGTCTTGTCGACATGTCGCACGTGTACCGCAATACTGATGTTCAGCAAGTAACTATTTGATTTATTAGAATTCTCTATAAAACAACGTCATGTGCCCCCCCCCCTTTAGGTACAGCAATTTTTACTCCTTTATTTTGCGAAGTTCCGTCAAAAGGTTTTACTTTTTTTAAATTCAGCACTTTAGTCAAAAACAGAAAATCATTCTAGCTTACTTAACACTTTTCATTCCAGAAATTATATTATTTAATCTCCTATTAAGCCACGTATAATATAAAAAAATTATATTTCTAAAGCTAATTTGTTTTAAAACCTAAATAACACTTTAGAATGAAATAAAACTACTTAGTATTTTAAAATACGCTGCATGAATATTGGGCTATTGTCCATTGCAGTAAAATATATATATTGTGAAATTGTACAGATCAAAAATGAACAGAGTGACAAAATCATAAATACATAAATGAGCTAACAATAGCTATAACTACACCAACATATTAGTTAGTACCAATAAAACAATTAATTATAGCGCGTTGAAAGATACATTGTAATGAAAAAAATTTATGAAAAAATGCTAAATTGTATATATTCTGCAAACAAAAAATTGCACATTATATCCTTATTCACCGTATTTCACCGTATTTTAACGGTAATACACATTATTTTTTACCTTTAGTGTCTTAAACGTAAGTTTTATTTATTTTCTACTTAGACAATACTACTTGTGATATTATATATAATCATAAATTAGAAAATTATCAATGACACAATTATCTAAGGTTTAAAATTCATGTGGCACAGTACGTACTATTTATGTTTTATGGTATAATAATTGACACTGACTGTTTAGACTACATTAGGCATGACCTTAGGATGGCTATATGTAATGCTTATTTATTTTCGGCATGATATATTTACAACTTGATCTTGTGCTCCCGAACAGTAGTTGGGGAGACTGTCAGTAGACATAATCAGACTAAAATTGAAATTGCTTAAAATAATAAGTTAAAAGTATTTAAAATCATTTCTTAAGTAAAGTAGCCAAGGGATTACTTTACTTTGCTTTGGACACTTAAAGTAGAAGTAATAAAAAGCAAAGTAAAGTAGCCAAGGGATATTTTACTTTGCTTTGGATACTTAAAGTAGAAGTAATAAAAAGCAAAGTAAAGTAGCAAAGGGATACTTTACTTTGCTTTGGACACTTAAAGTAGAAGTAATAAAGAGCAAAGTAAAGTAGCGAAGGGATATTTTACTTTGCTTTAGACACTTACAGTAGAAGTAATAAAAAGCAATGTAAAGTAGCAAAGGGATATTTTACTTTGCTTTGGACACTTAAAGTAGAAGTAATAAATAGAAAGTAAAGTAGCCTAGGGATGTTTTACTTTGCTTTGGACACTTAAAGAAGAAGTAATAAAAAGCAATGTAAAGTAGCCGAGGAATATTTTACTTTGCTTTGGACACTTAAAGAAGAAGTAATAAAAAGCAAAGTAAAGTAGCCAAGGAATATTTTACTTTGCTTTGGACACTTAAAGTATAAGTAATAAAAAGCAAAGTAAAGTAGCCAAGGGATATTTTACTTTGCTTTGGACACTTAAATCAGAAGTATAAAAAACAAAGTAAAGTAATTTAGAGGTAGGCAGTAATAAACTTGTATTTAAAAAATACGGAAGAAGGGCCAGTGAAAAAAGAGTTATTGAATAAAACTAAAGATTGATATGTAGATGGCCAAATGTAATATGGGTAAATCTTTTTACAGTTTATGGCGTTCGAAAATTATTCGTCTATATGAAATGAATTTTGTTAGTAGTACTGTATACTACTGTATAAGTAACATGATGAAGCGCAGAACATTACACACCACACAACTACGTACTGCAGCTCACGATCGTGCGATGTTGTTAGTAGTACTGTATACTACTGTATAAGTAACATGAGGAAGCGCAGAACATTACACACCACACAACTACGTACTGCAGCTCACGATCGTGCGATGGTGTTAGTAGTGCTGTATACTACTGTATAAGTAACATGATGAAGCGCAGAACATTACACACCACGCAACTACGTATTGTAGGTCACGATCGTGCGATGTTGTTAGTAGTACTGTATACTACTGTATAAGTAACATGAGGAAGCGCAGAACATTACACACCACACAACTACGTACTGCAGCTCACGATCGTGCGATGTTGTTAGTAGTGCTGTATACTACTGTATAAGTAACATGATGAAGCGCAGAACATTACACACCACGCAACTACGTATTGTAGGTCACGATCGTGCGATGTTGTTAGTAGTACTGTATACTACTGTATAAGTAACATGAGGAAGCGCAGAACATTACACACCACACAACTACGTACTGCAGCTCACGATCGTGCGATGTTGTTAGTAGTGCTGTATACTACTGTATAAGTAACATGATGAAGCGCAGAACATTACACACCACGCAACTACGTATTGAAGGTCACGATCGTGCGATGTTGTTAGTAGTACTGTATACTACTGTATATGTAACATAATGAAGCACAGAACATTACACGTAACACAACTACGTACTGCAGCTCACGATCGTGCGATGTTGTTAGTAGTACTGTATACTACTGTATAAGTAACATAATGAAGCGCAGAACATTACACACCACACAACTACGTACTGCATCTCACGATCGTGCGATGTTGTTAGTAGTACTGTATACTACTGTATAAGTAACATAATGAAGCGCAGAACATTACACACCACACAACTACGTACTGCAGCTCACGATCGCGCGATGTTGTTAGTAGTACTATATACTACTGTATAAGTAACATAATGAAGCGCATAACATTACACGTCACACAACTAAGTACTGCAGCTCACGATCGTGCAATGTTGTTAGTAGTAGGTACTGTATAATACTGTATAAATAACATAATGAAGCGCAGACCATTACACGTCACACAACTACGTACTGCAGCTCACGATCGTGCGATATTGTTAGTAGTACTGTATACTACTGTATAAGTAACATAATGAAGTGCAAAACATTACACGTCACACAACTACGTACTGCAGCTCACGATCGTGCGATGTTGTTAGTAGTACTGTATACTACTGTATAAGTAACATAATGAAGCACAGAACATTACACGTCACACAACTAAGTACTGCAGCTCACGATCGTGCGATGTTGTTAGTAGTAGGTACTGTATAATACTGTATAAGTAACATAATGAAGCGCAGACCATTACACGTCACACAACTACGTACTGCAGCTCACGATCGTGCGATGTTGTTAGTAGTAGGTACTGTATAATACTGTATAAGTAACATAATGAAGCGCAGACCATTACACGTCACACAACTACGTACTGCAGCTCACGATCGTGTGATGTTGTTAGTAGTACTGTATACTACTGTATAAGCAACACAATGCAGCACGGAACATTACACGTCACACAACTAAGTACTGCAGCTCACGATCGTGCGATGTTGTTAGTAGTAGGTACTGTATAATACTGTATAAGTAACATAATGAAGTGCAAAACATTACACGTCACACAACTGCGTTCTGCAGCTCACGATCGTGTGATGTTGTTAGTAGTACTGTATACTACTGTATAAGCAACACAATGAAGCACAGAACATTACACGTCACACAACTGCGTTCTGCAGCTCACGGTCGTGCGATGTTGTTAGTAGTACTGTATACTACTGTATAAGTAACATAATGAAGCGCTGAACATTACACACCACGCAACTACGTATTGTAGGTCACGATCGTGCGATGTTAGCAACGCTGATATTTAAACGATTTTTTAAAGTAATGTGCACGGACAACCAACTTATCTTCACTGGCATAAACACATCGTTGAATTCATTTCAATTCAAATACTGTATATATTTGACAGTACAATACAACATAACTGCATAAACGCAAAAATTTTTCTAAATAATTACTAAATACTCAACTCTTACTAACAAAGGACACGTTTTACCACTGCACGTTACGAAACTGACTAGCTCATCGCTATATCACACACGCTAAATCACATATATTATTTTATACCATTAAATAATATATGTGCTTCGAAGAAGTGAGTTTTATGTGGAGAAGTGTTGTCATGTTTATGAATATACATATCTGATTATATATTTGTGTTCGGGTACGTTTGTTTTAAAAAGGTGATAATTAATATGCACAAATAGGAGGACTCTGTGGATGTAAATAGATTTAAATTCGAGTGTTTATTATCATTAAACACAGACCTACAAGAAAAATCTTTACTCTAACCGAATGCTGTTCTAACTGTAAGATGTTAAGGTGGGAGGGTCCATCAAGGGCTTTTTTACTATAAAAAGGTGGGTGGGTCTGTCAAAAATCTTGTATACTATATGAAGGTGGAAGGGTCCGTCAAGAGCTTTTTTTACTATGAAAATGTGGGTGAGTCTGTGAAAAACCTTGTATACAATGTGAAGGTGGGAGGTCCGTCAAGAAGCATGTCCATGATGGAAGAATAGGTGGACATACCTACACCCTACAACACAACTCATTTTAAACAGAAAAATAATAATTAATTTTTATTCGTGTAGCTAAACAAACTATCATTTTCATGTCGTATTGAAACCATTGAACACAATATGCTGAACACACCATTTATTTAAATGACAGAAACATTGGGTTGTAATATCCAGTTTGCAACCTCTAAAGGTTTGGATGGTTGCCAAGAGATGTTGCCTGTCTAGACGCATCGCATCATTGTGACGCCAAGCTACACTGAATGCAGATTGCTACGGTACTCAACTGAACTGGGCTCATGTCAAGGGTCTTTGGGGCTTCACTGGGTATTGGGCGTGACTGCGTTACCTTCTGGTTTCTACTATGGACACCAGTGAAATAAGTTTTGATATTTTACTAATTATTATTTTATTATTAAAACGTAGCGACGTAATAACATTTTCTCAATGCACGTACTAACAGTATATATAATTATAGTTAATTGTGAATGTCTCGCGCATGAATAATTTTACTTATGAAATAAAAGGTAGGTTAATGTCATTATCATATATATTTTTTTCAATTTGCGATTTATTGAAATAAATAGGTAAATGAATAACAAATGAAATCAAACCGTAATACTCTTCACACTCCCATATAACACACAACACAAATGGCCTATCTACTCGACAGAAAAACCTTCGTGGGCCTGTATTTCTCCAGTTTACCATCAGATTGCAGGGCCAGCTCCTTGTTGTCCCTCCCTTTATTGCTTTAAATACATATATATATATATATATATATATATATATATATATATATATATATATATATATATATTTGTTATAATCTATTTATAACTGTCACTGAGTCGTTCACTACGCCCATAAGAAAGCGACGTCTGTCTCTTTTATTTCTGTGACTACTGTGGTAAAATAATGCAAAACTTACCATTAAATGTAAAAGAAAAATAAATGTAAAATAACAGTAAACATAAATTAACTAAATACAACATTGTTTAGCGGACTGATGAACTTTGTATTAGTGGATCATTTTTATTAAAAATTATTCTTTTGAAAAATATGTAACGCTTTTTTTTTACTTTCAATGGACGACAATAAAATGGATTTTAGGCTTGTAATTCCCGTTGAGTGGAACAGAGAGTCTTAGCAGACTCTCCAACAGCCAACTGAGTGTTGGCACCCATCTTTGACAAATAAAGTAATTTTCAATAGTCATTTCATTACTAAACGGGGCTCTTGTCACGGCCTTACAAGTGGCAAAGTGCTTTACACCAACACCTTGGACAGCGACTAGATTTGTCTTACAAGTGGCAAAGCGTTTTACACCAACACCTTGGACAGCGACTAGGTTTGCCTTACAAGTGGCAAAGCGTTTTACACTAACACCTTGGACAGCGACTAGGTTTGCCTTACAAGTGGCAAAGCGTTTTACACTAACACCTTGGACAGCGACTAGGTTTGCCTTACAAGTGGCAAAGCGTTTTACACCAACACCTTGGACAGCGACTAGGTTTGCCTTACAAGTGGCAAAGCGTTTTACACCAACACCTTGGACAGTGACTAGGTTTGTCTTACAAGTGGCAAAGCGTTTTACACCAACACCTTGGACAGTGACTAGGTTTGTCTTACAAGTGGCAAAGCGTTTTACACCAACACCTTGGACAGTGACTAGGTTTGTCTTACAAGTGGCAAAGCGTTTTACACCAACACCTTGGACAGTGACTAGGTTTGTCTTACAAGTGGCAAAGCGTTTTACACCAACACCTTGGACAGTGACTAGGTTTGTCTTACAAGTGGCAAAGCGTTTTACACCAACACCTTGGACAGTGACTAGGTTTGTCTTACAAGTGGCAAAGCGTTTTACACCAACACCTTGGACAGTGACTAGGTTTGTCTTACAAGTGGCAAAGCGTTTTACACCAACACCTTGGACAGCGACTAGGTTTGCCTTACAAGTGGCAAAGCGTTTTACACCAACACCTTGGACAGTGACTAGGTTTGTCTTACAAGTGGCAAAGCGTTTTACACCAACACCTTGGACAGTGACTAGGTTTGCCTTACAAGTGGCAAAGCGTTTTACACCAACACCTTGGACAGTGACTAGGTTTGTCTTACAAGTGGCAAAGCGTTTTACACCAACACCTTGTTCCAACACCTTGGACAGCGACTAGGTTTGCCTTACAAGTGGCAAAGCGTTTTACACCAACACCTTGGACAGTGACTAGGTTTGTCTTACAAGTGGCAAAGCGTTTTACACCAACACCTTGGACAGCGAGTAGATTTGCCTTACAACTGACAAAGCGTTTTTACACCAACACCTTGGTCAGCGACTAGGTTTGAATATTGTTGTGATCTGATTTATTACACCTATAATTTCACTACAAACAAGCCAACGAGGAGATCCACCAATGACTCCAATGTGTTAGAGCATGTAATATGATTTGCTAAATACAACAATCAGAATACGCGATTTACATAACATAAGATGTTCTTAATGATTCATTTAGTAGAACTATAATGCTAATATGTATATCATATAGTAAATTATAATAATTCAATTATATTAATTTTAATGCATAAACGATGCCTTTGTTTTAGAAGACTCAAAATAAAATAAAGCAATCTCCATGGTTCACCTTTGTTAATCACAGTGGATCAGCTGTTGATCAAGCAATCTTCGTGATTCATGTTTGTTAATCATAGTGGATCAGCTGTTGATCAAGCAATCTCCGTGATTCCCGTTTGTTAATCACAGTGGATCAGCTGTTGATCAAGCAATCTTCGTGATTCATGTTTGTTAATCACAGTGGATCAGCTGTTGATCAAGCAATCTTCGTGATTCATGTTTGTTAATCACAGTGTATCAGCTGTTGATCAAGCAATCTCAGTGATTCCCGTTTGTTAATCACAGTGGATCAGCTGTTGATCTTAATAATTAAAGTAAGTAATTCCGAGTGGCATCGATTTGTTTCGTTATGAAGATGGATTTCAGATTTGGGTTTGTCTCACTTAATTTATTTTTCACTGGGCTTTCTAAATGTGTACCATATTTAAATATTAATTACATTTATAGACACTTTTTTATTTTACAATTTATGAGACGCACAGTAAAGTTACTACTTTTTTTGTTAAAACTATTACTATTAAAATAATGTTAATGGTTGGTCTTTTTAATTTAATATTTCATATCATGCTGTTCATAATATTTTAATTTAACTAAGCCCTAGGCTGATTAAATGCTGTATTTGATAATAAATTAAAATTTAAACCTTTTTTTTAGATTTTTAATTTTAGATACTCATAATAGGTACACGTATTGTATATACCTCAAATATTTAAAAACCCTTCCCTTTTTGTGTAATCACAAGGCAATTATTCTCTAGAAGAATGTCACACTCCCAGGGAGACGTAAGGTCAACAACAGTGGTCCACTCCCAAGAAAAGTGGTCAATAAAGAGTGTTGCGCTCTCAGGGAGACGTCATGTCAACAAGATTGTAGCGCTCCCAGAAAGGCGTCAGGTCAACAAGAATGTTCCACTCCCAGGAATACATCAGGTCAACAAGATTGTTGCACCCCTAGGGGGACGTCAGATCAGCAAGAGTGTAGCGCTCCCAGAAAGGCGTCAGGTCAACAAGAATGTTCCACTCCTAGGAATACATCAGGTCAACAAGATTGTTGCACCTCTAGGGGGACGTCAGATCAACAAGAGTGTAGCGCTCCCAGAAAGGCGTCAGGTCATCAAGAATTTTCCACTCCTAGGAATACATCAGGTCAACAAGATTGTTGCACCTCTAGGGGGACGTCAGATCAACAAGAGTGTAGTGCTCCCAGAAAAGCGTCAGGTCAACAAGAATGTTGCCCTCCAAGGGAGACGTTAGGTCATTAAGAGTGTCCCACTTCCAAGAAAATGTCAGGTTAATAAAGAGTGTTGCGGTCTCAGGACGACGTCACGTCACCAAGAGAGCACTTCCAGGAAGACATCAGGTTAACAAGAGTGTTTCACTCCCAGGGAGACTTCAGTTCAAGAAGAATGTTGCACTCCTAGGGAGACGACCGGTCAACAAAAGTGATGCATCTCCATGGATATTTCGAAACAGCTAGAGTGTTGCACTATATTTGACCATAAATATAATTACAGTAAACAATTGCTTAAAGATGTAAAACATGTACGTCCCAGAACATTTGGATATGAACTCTTGTCTTGCCTTACCTTTACTTTTCTGAGATTTTTTTAACATCGTCATAAATAACGATGAAGATCTTGGTCACTTAAGATAAACACTACTAATGGTATTTATCAGAAAAAATGTGACATTTCGAGACTTGGATCTAAACCAATTCTTTCAATCGCTGAGCCAACGCCAAAAATAAATAAGTTTCAAAAACGCGGTACCCTTTTAAATCGTCCGTGTGTCTGCCTCTCACGGCCAGTGTTTTGACCAATGGAAATGGAAGGCAAGTAACGTATTAGCATTATGTTAAACCAAATTATCCAAATATTTACAACATCTATATTAATGTTCAAAAGTGTTTAATTTCAATATTTAAATCAGTTTTTGTTAATATAAGGTTTGCAAGATACTATTTTTAAAAGTATATTTATGATGTTCAAAAACTAATTCCAATTAATTCCACTTTCAAATAATAAACAGTAAAAGAATTATTTATACAATAAACAGTAAATCAGTCGTAGAATATATCTTTGTAACTGTGTTAAACTGTTCCGGAACTAGACATTCAAAGAAGCGTACGGCTCGTTTTATAAATGTTCGCTGATACACGCTGCAAAAGTGTTTTGCCCAATGGATATTATTGAAAATCAAATTATATGACTCTTACTTTAAAACCTTGATCGATCGTTTTTGGAATTACATGAGGATGAACAAATAATCATATTGGGCATTTAAGACTGAGATGAATGGAATAAATGGTGTATATTTCTCTAAAAAACCATGTTTCTGGTCTAAAATTGCTGGTCTAGAATTATAACGAAGGCCTATGTACAATGTAAAAATGAAACATGTAGAATTATAAATAAAATGCAAACGCATACACTAAACACAGGTACAATAAATTCTGAGCTACCTCAGACCTAACTGAAGTCCCATAACAAATATCCCACCAAGACTTTTATGTTTAAAAACATCCCTCGCCTGCTGAAATGCTTTCTGAACACATTAAATAAATATATTTAAAATTACTCATTAAACTGTGACTGAACCAAGTTTTCAGATCTTTCCTTTTCTTTTACAAGACTAATGTTACGTTATAAAATGTAATTTACGTTCCAATCATTTTACATCTAAGTTTTCCAAATCATTATTCGAAATTCGAAAAAGTTGAATATGGTTAAAGTTTATTTATTTATTATTCTGACGGTCAAAGCAATTTACCCAATTACCGAAAGTACGAATTAAATGATGGATTACCAAACAACCATACAAGAACTCCACCTTCCCGCAGATTCGCCTAACAAGATAATGGCTAATTTATCCCTTTGCTCAACGTCCTTCCAGTTGTCTCTTAACACAATGCTTTGTACAGACAGTTACGTGTGTGATGTTCGTATGAACATCTTGCAGATCGACCGTATTATACATCTACGTTTGGTATAAAAAAGGAATAGGATAGAGAACATTTTGTTTTTGGCCCTTTTCTACTAAACACAATCAACGCTTTCCCACGCAGTTTCGAAATTTTTTTCAGACTAAACACAAAATACTATCTTCCTTAGATCTTAAATTTTCTCTTAATCAACTTACTAATTAATGATAAATGTTATTGTAATTAAAATTCACGTTAATAATTTCTCCCTGTAATCCTTTTTTACTAGTTAACTCAACAAATTAATCATATTCTTTCTTCAAAAAATAGCAATAACTTTCTCTAAAGAAATGATTAAAATATACGATGTTGAATTTATGTTTTTAACAAATCAGATGACCCACAGTACCTACCTGCTGATTCCTTCACGTTATTGCCACAGGTAAGTATTAGCTTAACACAATATATACCAATACAACTCAATAGGTCTTAGTTTTAACTGTTATTTTTGGTTTTTCTTATGTAAAATTGTAGTTGACTCTATTTGAATAAACGTCATTCATTCATTAATTACAAACATCATCTAACGTGAGAAATGTTATAGATTCTAAAAGAACCGGGATATATAGGGGATTATTATATTTAGGGGGGGGGGGGTGATAGAAAACAGCGTTCAACAGGATTTAATTGTGGAGCAAGCGTACGGATTGAAATTGTTGCCAAATTAAGTGGACGATGTATTGGCTGGCTACATAAATGGGGCCTACACCACAGAGGTGCTGGCTTGCTGACAACACTTTGACGTATTGATGCCACGACTTCTACACGTATAAAACAGTTTATGTAGTGTAGAAACGAACGTATAATTACAAATGTCTGTTACTTCCAGGATCCCAGGAAACCACAAACAGAATTGTTTTCTCAAATTCAGTTGGTGTGTGGAAGGTAAGTTTCACCATCTAGCAAGAACAATCAAAATAATACAACCATTTACGGCTGTGGTGCCCTTTTAGTCAATATAATTATAAATAGAATATGTCCAACATTTAAACCTCATCCTAATACATTAAACCTTATTCCTGTTGATTCAAATCAAATAATTTGCCGGCGTTGTGGCTCAGTGGTTAAGGCTTCGGACTGCGGAGGGCACTTTCCAAGGTTCGAGTCTCCACTAAGCCAACGGTCGGTACTCACTCGTTGAATAAAAGTCACGCACAGGCCTGTAGGCCCATATGAAATGACGAGTGAAGTTAAAAAAAACACACAGCTGATTTGTACATTCATATTATATTCTATATCAACTTCGTTAAATTTTACTTCAAATATGCAATATGTACATAACTTGCAACTAATTATGCAAGTTCTTAACAACAACTTTTTATATTAATGTTCTAAAAACACAGCTAGTTTTCATAGTGTATATAGACAGCCTTTCACATATTACAAAATTGTCCATGCTTTAGAAAACTATTTTAATAAACTATTGATCTAGGAAAACTAAATATTTTATCAGTTAATTATTTTGAATATTTTGATATATATATATATATATATATATATATATATATATATATATATATAACTTTTGTATGAATATTGAGTGCTGTAACTACCAAAAAGGTTGGCGTAGATGGTCAGGTACCTTTGTTAATGTCCTGAAAGGATTTTCAAAACAACGGGGATTAATGTAAAGTGACTTAGAAGATCGTCAAGGTCCTTCTAATGTCCTTCCTTCCTGTAAGGTAAGTGGAAAAGTAAACAATCTAAAATCGTTTATTTATTGAGTTTATTGGGTTGACCATAGAGAATAGTTGGCTGCGTTAAGGAGATTGAAGATCGGTAAGGTCCTTCTAATGTCCTTCCTTCCTGTAAGGTAAGTGGAAAAGTAAACAATCTAAAATCGTTTATTTATTGAGTTCGTTTATTTATTGAGTTTATTGGGTTGACCATAGAGAATAGTTGGATGCGTTAAGGAGATTGAAGATCGGTAAGGTCAGATTATTTAATATGAGGAAGTTGGGGTTAAGGTGGCTGATTTGTAAAGTGGAGTCAAAGGTAGTGTGTTAATGTAACATACCTGAGATGTTGGTCAAGAGATGGGCTGAGCGGGTAAACTCCAGAGCTGTTATTCAAGCTTGATATTGCTTCTTTGGTTACTAATTAAAGCTGAATACATGTCAGTTTAATTCAAAAACTACTCATTTATGTAGGAAAATGGAAAACATGAACGATAAAGCTAATGTAACGTTTACATGAAGTTTGTTTCTAAACTTCCATAGTAACACATAAGAAAAAGTCTTGCAAAAGAATATTTATATTTTTATTCTCTTATTGCTACAGTGACTGTTTGAGTACCTTGGAAGATAAAATGCTTTGCAGGAAGTACGAATTTAGTAATCACTTACAATCATTGGAATGTTCTTGTGTTTTTAGCTTGTTAATAAATAACTCTTACAAAGATTTGAAATAAAATATTCCAAATTTTTTCATCATATTTACATGCTGTTTTGTATTTTAGTATGTAAAGATAAATCACAAGACGTTACTTTGTAAGTTACAGAAGATAATTTGACGGACGATAACTTTATAATTTGACACGTGATTAACTAATTTAAATAATCTTAAGCATGACACCATAAAACTAGTAGCACTGATATTTATTTAACATAGTTAGACTAAAAGAGGTTAAAAACAAATTACACGTGCATATAATAAATTGAACAAAAACATGTTAACAAATAAAGTAATAATAAATCAGATTACCTTGATGATAGTCTGAGTTGTCCGTATAATACAATACACACATTACTGTACTTAATAATAAATCATATTACCTTGATGATAGTCTGAGTTGTCCGTATAATACAATACACACATTACTGTACTTAATAATAAATCATATTACCTTGATGATAGTCTGAGTTGTCCGTATAATACAATACACACATTACTGTACTTAATAATAAATCATATTACCTTGATGATAGTCTGAGTTGTCCGTATAATACAATACACACATTATTGTACTTAATAATAAATCATATTACCTTGATGATAGTCTGAGTTGTCCGTATAATACAATACACACATTACTGTACTTAATAATAAATCATATTTCCTTGATGATAGTCTGAGTTGTCCGTAAAATACAATACACACATTACTGTACTTAATAATAAATCATATTACCTTGATGATAGTCTGAGTTGTCCGTATAATACAATACACACATTACTGTACTTAATAATAAATCATATTACCTTGATGATAGTCTGAGTTGTCCGTATAATACAATACACACATTACTGTATTTAAAATAATGAGCGTCATTTAATAAGATTCTAATCCAGGTTATATCTTAACACAACATTGTTATTTATACAAATGTCAGAATATAAGTATAACTAGCACTAAATAAATGAGCAACGTTTAATCGCAAACTATTAGAAAAGCAAAGCACAAGAGGAGGCAAAAAGAAGAGGACAATTGCCTCATTGTCAGTTAGTTTGGCGCACACGAGCGATCTAATCTTGGTGGCTTTGTACACGCCTGTTGGCTGGGCTTGATAGGCCTTCATCTTCCACTTCTTCTATTGGTTCCACAAATACGTCTAGGGGGACCTTTACTTCGGGCCTCGCTAACCTGAACAGTCGGTCACCATTTTGATACTTTTCTCTATTCGTATCAAAATAGAGGAGGCACGGCAGCAGATTGAGACCTCATACATCATTTACATTCTGAATTTGGTTAAACAATCATCTGAAATAAATCAGTTGTTAAATTACAAACACAATTAAACCCGTTATAAGGCAAGTTTAAAGGCAATTAATTAAAGCCAAGAGGAGCGAAGTGCTAAACTGAAATATAATGTATGTCAACAATTCTTTACGTCTTCAGACACAGTAACAATCTTTGTCGTATATTTATTATACAGCATTGAATATTGTAATAAATGTGATACAATTATGTAGCGTTATAGATTAAATTATTTAGATTTATCAATCCGATTATAGAACTCGAATTAAAAAAGAAGAGTTTATAACAACAATAAATCTTTTCTTACGAGTAAAATGTTGACGTTACGGATAATTTCACTTATCATTTAACATCCTACGAAGCATCCCTAAAGCTGTACATTAGCGGTATAATTCTCTTGATAGTATTAATTCCATATATTTTTGAAATTTAGTCCCAATTTAAGTTAAGTAGTATTATCCTATTGTATTACTACAAATCAATTTTTATTTAAATATAACAATTATTTTAACGACTCAGCCCTAGGCTAATTTACTAAATTATTACAAAACTAATAATGCTTAACTAATTTTCACAAGGTAGACAACTATTATTGCCACTGAGTGATTATAAACTGATTACTTAGTTGATCAGGATTATGTTAAAAAAAAAACACAGAAAATGTTATTTTTCCTGAATTGTAACGAATGTTCACTGTTCGGGTTATTTAGAATTCATAATACACAAACGCACAGAGAATGGATATTTTGTCTATTCCCTGTACCGAAGCATCAAATAAAAAACGCAACGCCTTCAATATTCCTGATACAGTCCACTCAACAAGCCTTGGGGGTACTTTTACAGGGGCTACACCTCGCGCGGGGGGGGGTACTTTTCCAGTCAGCAAAAATCCTCCCAGTACGGTCCTAATTCTTACATTATCATCTTAATTCATTACGTAATATCATTCAATTATAATAATATACCATTTAATTGTTTCAAAAACAACAAACATTAGAAATCTCACTGTGAGGAGTGTTCACAACTGGAAAAGTACCCTCTCAGATGTGACGTATTCCTTCACTGGGAGGGGGGGCTACTTTTCAGGCACCCTTAATGACTACTGCTCATGTCTGTAAACTTACTTTTATTTGGGTATAGTATTCATCCATTTGAATTGCAAACAATCTATTAAAGTTTTCCAGTGGTCTTGACGTCAAGCAATATCAAGCGTGGCTGTTCCTCGGATGGGTGGCCAGTGAGGGATCCCTCGTCCTTACAAGTAGCCCAACAGGACAGGGCTTCTTAGCTTTAACTTGTCCTAATCTAGTAAAAATAAGACGTTATTTTAAAGTTCGTAATGAAAATGATTAGTCTAAACAATTTTCAGTTCTTAACTTATTTATTTATTGTCTTTAAAATAAGTTAACAAGCTAAAATTGTTTAATCATATTATTTAAAGACAATAAACATACACCAAATAAATATAAATGAATGATTTTTTTTTTTTTTTTTTTTTTTTTGACATTTTTAGCTATTAGATTGCTTAATATATATATATATATAAAGAACAACACTTAGCAATCTTTTCTTGGTTTTTTTAATGTTCAAAATCGATTTCTGTCTCGAAAGACTATCAATGTTTTCAACTGATGATAGTCTTTCGAGACAGAAATCGATTTTGAACATTAAAAAAATCAAGAAAAGATTGCTAAGTGTTGTTCTTTTTATATATATATGAATGATATTTACTGTTATTGTGACAACTAATATAATGAAACAAATATAATAATGATAAATACCGTAAACATAAAATACCATTTGTCCGAATATTGATTGCGTCTGGATTAGAGAATGTCACCAAGTTCACATAGCACATAATAATTGTTGATAGAACGTGCCATGAAATCCTATATAAAACACAGTAATTATTGATAGTGAACCTGCACGTAAACAATTTTTTTCACCCTAATTAGGATCATCCCGGAACTCTTGAACTGAAACGAAAGGCTTAAACAACTACGGCAATTAACATCACACATTTAGAACATTTTAGAATAATCAAAAAGTATTCTAAATATGACATTACCATAAAAGCATTTTAACTCCTATATTAGAAGAGGATAGATCACACGTATTGACAATAAATATGAAAAGACAACATGGCCTGTCCTCTACAACCAACTATCATCACTAAGGTTTACTTCAGTGTCCCCAATTCTAATCACATTGCCCCTCACTGTTATGTGTTAATAGTTCATAACATTTAACATTGCAAGAAAACTGCTTAAAGAATGTTACTGTAACTTTTTATCTGATTGTCTTGATTTGTTTATTGTCTATTATTTATAATTTTTTTTTTATCGACAGCATTCATGTTTTTTTTATTACCTTTGTTAACCGTAAGTTATTATTTGTTAAAGGTAATTTATTATTTTTGTTATTTCTTTACCTTAATAAATATTATTAATATAGTTTTCTGGTTATTATAGTGGATTTTATTTACTATACTTCTGAAGGCCATTGAGCTGATGTGTTGATTTTCTATTGTATTCTCTGTATTCAGTGACATATTCAACGTATTTTGTCTAGCTTTCTACTCGTACTTAACGATCGTTTCTTTAATAGTTTTAGTATATGAATCAATATTTGTATTTTATTTCAACTGATACATTTTTCCTTTCTTATTTATTTAATAGTTAATGAAGTACTTTTTGCAATACTTAGGCTATTGCGTGTAAAATGACATATAATTAATAATGATGCTACTGTGTAATTTTCTAACTGCCATAGGGTTAAGGTAAAACTTTATTCAAAGAATTTGAGTTTGATCTAATAAATATTAATAATAAATCTAAAAGTTGAGTTTAACGGCTTTGTCACAGTACGAACAAAGAGTGACGCTGGTGGTTGTGTATCACTATTATCTACAGCGACCATTAATCTATGACTTGGCAATATGTGGAGGCAAGGCCCTACACAAACGTAACCCTAGCCTTGGGTTTTATTTATGATGCAAAAGACCCGACCGACTGTATACGAACATAATACTTGAGCTCTTGTTGTTTCTACTGTGTTTTACCTGCATTTCACTGTTTGAGTATATATCATGGAAGGTTCCACTACTTACTTGTGTGTTTAGAATTGATTGTAAAATTAGTAGGTAACGCTGCGCTTAAAATGTCGAACCTCATGTAATAGATTAGAGTTAGATGGCATAAGATTGATAGAATAAATATACTACACCATCAACACTACGTTGATCTTTCAGTTTACCTACCAAACACAATAACTCATTTTTTATATTCTTGCTTGGTTATCTTCTCCCTCTCCCTCTCCCTCCCCCTCCCCCTCTCCCTCTCCCTCTCTCTCTCTCTCTCTCTCTCTCTCTCTCTCTCTCTCTCTCTCTCTCTCTCTCTCTCATTCTCTCTCTCTCTCTCTCTCTCTCTCTCTCTCTCTCTCTCTCTCTCTCTCTCTCTCTCTCTCTATATATATATATATATATATATATATATATATATATATTATACAAATAGTATAATACAATAATACTGCTATATATTGGTTTTTATATTCCCTTTAAACCATTCAATTACATCATACAATCCATGCAAAGTATTATTAAATGATACTTTTAGTAAGATCAGACCAACCATGGCTTTCATTTTTTAGCTATAAAGTACAAGTTCTTGTACCATATATATGTATATATATACAAAACACGACTATATGTTTTTTTTCCTTTATGCATTACTAAACCATTTATGGGATCACCATTAATCTTTGAGAAACTGTTGAGTTCACTCCCGAGAAGATTTCATTCACTCCCAACTCAAGGGCTCCACCTCAGTGGCCATTAAAGTTTCAAGGATAATGTTAAATTCCAAGTTATTTAAGAACTCTTGTCATTGACAAGAACGTAATAAGAATAATTTAGTTTCTATTTCTAATACAAATTATACAAAAGAAACAAACAAACATAAACTGTACTTTCCTAAAAAATTAAACGATACAAAAAAATAAAATTACACTTTTTAGCAAAATTAAGTGTTGTTTATTATAGAAACGTCTCTTGAAAGTCTGACTGCTTAAACTAAAAATTTAAAGTAACAAGAAAAATGAAATACTTCAATGAAATACACAAGATTATCATCTAAACTAACCTAAAACCGTGACGAAATATATTTAAGGAAAAAAAGAAAAAATTTAAAGGCAATGCCTGATTTGAGACTCCATTTTTAATATAAGACTTAAACTAAAATAATATCAGCGTCCGATAACTATTTAAAAACCAAAAATAAATAATACCAGTGCTAAATAATAATATTAGATGTGTACATACATATATAGATACAAACATTCACACGAATATATATATACATGTATTTTATGGGTGTCAAATTTATTCAATTAAATTTGAGAATAAATTAATAATACTAACATAGACAGTTCCATGTTAAAAATAATAATAATAATAATATTTTTTATTAAAATACAAAAAAGATAAATAAATTTAATATAAAAAAATCCAGACCTCCATGTTTAATATGCAATCATAAACAATCTCTTAATATCATCCAAGATAATTAAACAATTCTTTAATTCCTTGAGAACAAAAGTGTATTTATTGTTTGTTTATACTTTCTGCATTTGTATTATCAGTTCTAGGTATTTATAATAAATAAATAGTATAATACAATAATACTGCTATATATTGGTTTTTATATTCCCTTTAAACCATTCAATTACATCATACAATCCATGCAAAGTATTATTAAATGATACTTTTAGTAAGATCAGACCAACCATGGCTTTCATTTTTGAGCTATAAAGTACAAGTTCTAAGTAAAATTCCAATTTTCACGGTCAGGATTTTTCTTACAAAGTTTGTCTCTTGCATTTTCTTTTATTTCAAACTTAATAGTTCGGATAGGTAACGATATTTCAACCTGTTTTATGAGAAAACCCAGGTGTCAAGCCTACTTTTAAAAAAATCAATGTTATTCTGGCTTCGCGTCGAGCTTGTATGGCCAGTATGGCTCAACTTTTATTCTACAGTTTATTAAAAACGATTGCTCAAATTTCAAATTAATTAAATGTCCATGGGTGGGAAGGCCACTTTCTTTTAGTATGAAGTATCCACGAACCAAACGTCAAACGTCTTGATGCACTTGCTCAGTTGATCCATGACTGCGTCGCTGCTTCACGTTCGGTCCAATGTCCACGGGTGGGAAGGCCAAGTATCCACGAACCAAACGTCAAACGTCTTGATGCACTTACTCTGTTGATCCATGACTGCGTCGCTGCTTCACGTTCGGTCCAATGTCCTTGGGTGGGAAGGCCAAGTATCCACGAACCAAACGTCAAACGTATTGATGCACTTGCTCAGTTGATCCATGACTGCGTCGCTGCTTCACGTTCGGTCCAATGTCCACGGGTGGGAAGGCCAAGTATCCACGAACCAAACGTCAAACGTCTTGATGCACTTGCTCTGTTGATCCATGACTGCGTCGCTGCTTCACGTTCGGTCCAATGTCCACGGGTGGGAAGGCCAAGTATCCACGAACCAAACGTCAAACGTCTTGATGCACTTGCTCTGTTGATCCATGACTGCGTCGCTGCTTCACGTTCGGTCCAATGTCCACGGGTGGGAAGGCCAAGTATCCACGAACCAAACGTCAAACGTCTTGATGCACTTGCTCTGTTGATCCATGACTGCGTCGCTGCTTCACGTTCGGTCCAATGTCCACGGGTGGGAAGGCCAAGTATCCACGAACCAAACGTCAAACGTCTTGATGCACTTGCTCTGTTGATCCATGACTGCGTCGCTGCTTCACGTTTGGTCCAATGTCCACGGGTGGGAAGACTAAGTATCCACGAACCAAACGTCAAACGTCTTGATGCACTTACGCTGTTGATCCATGACTGCGTCGCTGCTTCACGTTCGGTCCAATGTCCACGGGTGGGAAGGCCAAGTATCCACGAACCAAACGTCAAACGTCTTGATGCACTTGCTCTGTTGATCCGTAACTGCGTCGCTGCTTCACGTTCGGTCCAATGTCCACGGGTGGGAAGGCCAAGTATCCACGAACCAAACGTCAAACGTCTTGATGCACTTGCTCTGTTGATCCATGACTGCGTCGCTGCTTCACGTTCGGTCCAATGTCCACGGGTGGGAAGGCCAAGTATCCACGAACCAAACGTCAAACGTCTTGATGCACTTGCTCTGTTGATCCGTAACTGCGTCGCTGCTTCACGTTCGGTCCAATGTCCTCTAAAAAGTAGTTTCCTAACCATTCCTTGCAATAAAATAAAACTACAAACATCTTAGACATATTTTGTCATGGGCCTAGTTCAATCACTCATCAATAAAATATGTAATCATAAATAAAATAATGGTACATTATATGATGTCAGAGAAGCTTAAATTATAAGCTTTTGTGTAAATAAAACCACATTTCGTAGTCATGTTAGTCATGTCTTAATTTGACATAAATAGTTTACATGTGAAATTATTCAGAAAACTATAGGCCTATAATGATTTATTTTAAAAATATAATTTAAATTGTTTCCTGCACCATAAAATAATGTCTTTTTTTATTCAATTGAAAAATGGTTGTAGAATTGTATTCCTCGGTAAGATTTCCTTTATATAAACAATTTAAGTTTGTTATGTGAGGAAGACTAAAGCCATCACGACTTAGTGTATAATAACTATTCAGAGCAAAGTATTTCCAAAAGTTGCGGTTTTTACTCAATATATATATATATATATATATATATATATTTTTTTTTTTTTTTTTTTTTTTTTATTTTTTTTTTTTGAGCGAATACATTATTTCTTTAAAATAACACTGTACAGATTGACTTCAGTTTAGCTTTAATATCATTCTTATAATAGTTTCTATAGTAGTGATACATCAATTAAGTTTTTCCCCTATTATGTAAAATGTGAATGGATGAAAGGAAAATAATTTAGTTTTAATGTTTCTAGACTGCAAAGTCCAGACAATTTTCTTTAACATCAAATAATCCAGGTGCTATTTCATTGCAAGAGCACTTAACATGAGAGCCGCATGATAAATGCTTATCGATGTTCAACCAACGAATTCAACCATAATATTTGTGCATTTTGTACTTGTTTTGTAATATATTTGTGCATTTTGTGCTTATATTGAAATACATTTGTGTTGTGTAACGTTCTCTTATACTGTATATGTACCAACACGTATTATGCTAATTAAAAAACTATTTTAAAATGATGTGGCCTAAATTTTGATAGTTTACTAATTTGATAGTAAATAGTTTAATCAATTTGATACCATTGACATCATAATCTTTGCATTTTTACTATGTAAAAGAAAAGCGAACAATGACCAATGAGTGAAGTAGCCATCTTTAATGCTCCATCCGTAGCTGCCTCTGTAGTGCACTTGATTTTCATGCAGGTAATAATTTCTTACCTGGCATCTCATACAGGTAAAGAATACATTTCGTATCAACTCTACGTACAAACACGTAACTGAAGAAGTTCCAACGCCCCGACTCAAAATCTTATTCGCATCTATAACTTAATATTCTTCGTACATGGGCTTCACGACAGCCTCCAGCCCTTCCTATGCACTACATGGACTTCGTGACATTCATTCCACACATCTTACTTCATGCATGTACTTCATTACAGCCTTCTTATTCACTCTATCTTACTTAACGGCATTCCTTTACCCACTTCACAAACTAAACACTCGTAACTTTTGCCACTTCCGGATAGGCAATATTATCACAAGACATTCTTCCATCGTCATTGTTAAAATAACTTTCTTATTTTTACACATATAACTATATTAACTCCTATCTGGGGGTTTTAGCAAGTTCTGTTATTTGAAGAAAACTGCCGATACCAACTGACGTTACGTTTACTCTAAACCACTTTAATCATATATTTGCCTTTAAATGGTTTGATTGACCCATTTACCTGACTGACTGACGAGGGGTGTAGACAGGAATGACGCTGGGCATACAGTGACGACACCTCGCTACGCCGTCTAACGTAGGCGTCTCGATTTCCATCCAAAAACAAACTGGCACTCCGCCACTTGTATCAGTCTTCTTATTTATAAAGTAGTCATCTCTCTCTGCGTCACGTGCATATTTCAGTTTTCTACCTTCCAAGTTACCGCCTAGAGTTGGGGCCTTCTAATAATGTAGATACAACCACCATCGGCGCAGTGTTGTAATCCAGCAGCTGGGATGCACATATTTCTAGATTTGTCGAATATTTCTATTGCTATGATTAATAACTAAACCATTTGAAGAAAATATATTTGCCTTTCAATGGTTTGAAACACCCATGTATCTCTCTTTACTGGTCACAGACTGACCACGTAATAAGGTCACATGTCTAATAGTTTGTTCTACAGTGTTGGACTGACTCAGGTAATTGTCTAATAGTTTTCTCCACAGTGACGGAATGACAGGTAATTGTCTAATAGTTTGTTCTACAGTCTCGGACTGACTCAGGTAATTGTCTAATACTTTGCTCCACAGTGACGGACTTACAGGTAATTGTCTAATAGTTTGTTCTACAGATCAGACTGACCAGGTAATTGTCTAATAGTTTGTTCTACAGTCTCGGACTGACTCAGGTAATTGTCTAATAGTTTGCTCCACAGTGACGGACTTACAGGTAATTGTCTAATAGTTTGTTCTACAGTCTTGGACTGACTCAGGTAATTGTCTAATAGTTTGCTCCACAGTGACGGACTTACAGGTAATTGTCTAATAGTTTGTTCTACAGTCTCGGACTGACTCAGGTAATTGTCTAATCGTTTGCTCCACAGTGACGGACTTACAGGTAATTGTCTAATAGTTTGTTCTACAGTCTCGGACTGACTCAGGTAATTGTCTAATAGTTTGCTCCACAGTGACGGACTTACAGGTAATTGTCTAATAGTTTGTTCTACAGTCTCGGACTGACTCAGGTAATTGTCTAATAGTTTGCTCCACAGTGACGGACTTACAGGTAATTGTCTAATAGTTTGTTCTACAGTCTCGGACTGACTCAGGTAATTGTCTAATAGTTTGCTCCACAGTGACGGACTTACAGGTAATTGTCTAATAGTTTGTTCTACAGTCTCGGACTGACTCAGGTAATTGTCTAATAGTTTGCTCCACAGTGACGGACTTACAGGTAATTGTCTAATAGTTTGTTGTACAGATCGGACTGACCAGGTAATTAGGTCAAATGTCTAATAGTTTGTTCTACAGTGTTGGACCGACCCAGGTAATTGTCTAATAGTTTGCTCCACAGTGACGGACAGACAGGTAATTGTCTAATATTTTGTTCTACAGATCGGACTGACAAGGTAATTGTCTAATAGTTTGTTCTAGAAATCGGACTGACCAGGTAATTGTCTAATAGTTTGTTCTACAGTTGGACTGACTCAGGTAATTGTCTAATAGTCTGCTCCACAGTGTCGGATTGACAGGTAATTGTCTAATAGTTTGCTCCACAGTGACGGACTGACAGGTAATTGTCTAATAGTTTGCTCCACAGTGTCGGATTGACAGGTAATTGTCTAATAGTTTGCTCCACAGTGACGGACTGACAGGTAATTGTCTAATAGTTTTCTCCACAGTGATGGACTGACAAGTAATTATCTAATAGTTTGTTCTACAGTGTTGGACTGACTCATGTAATTAGGTCATAAGTTTAATAGTTTGTTTTACAGTGTCGGACTGACTCATGTAATTGGGTCGTAAGTGTAATAGTTTGTTTTACAGTGTCGGACTGACTCATGTAATTAGGTCATAAGTGTAATAGTTAGTTTTACAGTGTCGGACTGACTCATGTAATTAGGTAACAAGTCTAATAGTTTGTTTTACAGTGTCGGACTGACTCATGTAATTAGGTCATAAGTTTAATAGTTTGTTCTGCAGTGTTGGACTGACTCATGTAATTAGGTAACAAGTCTAATAGTTTGTTTTACAGTGTCGGACTGACTCATGTGATTAGGTCATAAGTGTAATAGTTTGTTTTACAGTGTTGGACTGACTCATGTAATTAGGTAACAAGTCTAATAGTTTGTTCTTCAGTGTCGGACTGACTCATGTAATTAGGTCATAAGTGTAATAGTTTGTTCTACAGTGTCAGACTGACTCATGTAATTAGGTGACAAGTCTAATAGTTTGTTTTACAGTGTCGGACTGACTCATGTAATTAGGTCATAAGTGTAATAGTTTGTTCTGCAGTGTTGGACTGACTCATGTAATTAGGTAACAAGTCTAATAGTTTGTTCTTCAGTGTCGGACTGACTCATGTAATTAGGTCATAAGTGTAATAGTTTGTTCTGCAGTGTTGGACTGACTCATGTAATTAGGTAACAAGTCTAATAGTTTGTTTTACAGTGTCGGACTGACTCATGTAATTAGGTAACAAGTTTAATAGTTTGTTTTACAGTGTCGGACTTACTCATGTAATTAGGTAACAAGTCTAATTGTTTGTTCTGCAGTGTCGGACTGACTCATGTAATTAGGTAACAAGTCTAATAGTTTGTTCTACAGTGTCAGGAACTGACTCATGTAATTAGGTCATAAGTGTAATAGTTTGTTCTGCAGTGTTGGACTGACTCATGTAATTAGGTAACAAGTCTAATAGTTTGTTTTACAGTGTCGGACTGACTCATGTAATTAGGTCATAAGTGTAATAGTTTGTTCTGCAGTGTTGGACTGACTCATGTAATTAGGTAACAAGTCTAATAGTTTGTTCTTCAGTGTCGGACTGACTCATGTAATTAGGTCATAAGTTTAATAGTTTGTTCTGCAGTGTCGGACTGACTCATGTAATTAGGTCATAAGTGTAATAGTTTGTTCTGCAGTGTTGGACTGACTCATGTAATTAGGTAACAAGTCTAATAGTTTGTTCTTCAGTGTCGGACTGACTCATGTAATTAGGTCATAAGTTTAATAGTTTGTTCTGCAGTGTTGGACTGACTCATGTAATTAGGTAACAAGTCTAATAGTTTGTTTTACAGTGTCGGACTGACTCATGAAATTAGGTCATAAGTGTAATAGTTTGTTCTGCAGTGTTGGACTGACTCATGTAATTAGTGTAATTAGGTAACAAGTCTGATAGTTTGTTCTTCAGTGTCGGACTGACTCATGTAATTAGGTCATAAGTTTAATAGTTTGTTCTGCATGTTGGACTGACTTATGTAATTAGGTAACAAGTCTAATAGTTTGTTTTACAGTGTCGGACTGCCTCATGTAATTAGGTCACAAGTGTAATAGTTTGTTCTGCAGTGTTGGACTGACTCATGTAATTAGGTAACAAGTCTAATAGTTTGTTCTTCAGTGTCGGACTGACTCATGTAATTAGGTCATAAGTGTAATAGTTTGTTCTGCAGTGTTGGACTGACTCATGTAATTAGGTAACAAGTCTAATAGTTTGTTTTACAGTGTTGGACTGACTCATGTAATTAGGTCATAAGTTTAATAGTTTGTTCTACAATGTTGGACTGACTCATGTAATTAGGTAACAAGTCTAATAGTTTGTTTTACAGTGTCGGACCGACTCATGTAATTAGGTAACAAGTCTAATAGTTTGTTTTACAGTGTCAGACCGACTCATGTAATTAGGTCATAAGTGTAATAGTTTGTTCTGCAGTGTTGGACTGACTCATGTAATTAGGTAACAAGTCTAATAGTTTGTTTTACAGTGTTGGACTGACTCATGTAATTAGGTCATAAGTGTAATAGTTTGTTCTGCAGTGTTGGACTGACTCATGTAATTAGGTAACAAGTCTAATAGTTTGTTTTACAGTGTCGGACTGACTCATGTAATTAGGTCATAAGTCTAATAGTTTGTTCTGCAGTGTCGGACTGACTTATGTAATTAGGTACATAAGTCTAATAGTTTGTTTTACAGTGTCGGACTGACTCATGTAATTAGATCATAAGTTTCATAGTTTGTTCTGCAGTGTTGAACTGACTCATGTAATTAGGTAACAAGTCTAATAGTTTGTTTTACAGTGTCGGACCGACTCTTGTAATTAGGTCATAAGTTTAATAACTTGTTCTGCAGTGTTGGACTGACTCATGTAATTAGGTAACAAGTCTAATAGTTTGTTTTACAGTGTCGGACTGACTCATGTAATTAGGTAACAAGTCTAATAGTTTGTTTTACAGTGTCGGACTGACTCATGTAATTAGGTAACAAGTCTAATAGTTTGTTTTACAGTGTCGGAATGACTTATGTAATTAGGTCATAAGTGTAATAGTTTGTTCTGCAGTGTTGAACTGACTCATGTAATTAGGTAACAAGTCTAATAGTTTGTTCTTCAGTGTCGGACTGACTCATGTAATAAGTCATAAGTTTAATAGTTTGTTCTGCAGTGTTGGACTGACTTATGTAATTAGGTAACAAATCTAATAGTTTGTTTTACAGTGTCGGACTGACTCATGTAATTAGGTCATAAGTGTAATAGTTTGTTTTACAGTGTTGGACTGACTCATGTAATTAGGTAACAAGTCTAATAGTTTATTCTTCAGTGTCGGACTGACTCATGTAATTAGGTCATAAGTTTAATAGTTTGTTCTGCAGTGTTGGACTGACTCATGTAATTAGGTAACAAGTCTAATAGTTTGTTTTACAGTGTCGGACTGACTCATGTAATTAGGTCATAAGTGTAATAGTTTGTTCAGCATTGTTGGACTGACTCATGTAATTAGGTAACAAGTCTAATAGTTTGTTCTTCAGTGTCGGACTGACTCATGTAATTAGGTCATAAGTTTAATAGTTTGTTCTGCAGTGTTGGACTGACTCATGTAATTAGGTCATAAGTGTAATAGTTTGTTCTGCAGTGTTGGACTGACTCATGTAATTAGGTAACAAGTCTAAAAGTTTGTTCTTCAGTGTCGGACTGACTCATGTAATTAGGTCATAAGTTTAATAGTTTGTTCTGCAGTGTTGGACTGACTCATGTAATTAGGTAACAAGTCTAATAGTTTGTTTTACAGTGTCGGACTGACTCATGAAATTAGGTCATAAGTGTAATAGTTTGTTCTGCAGTGTTGGACTGACTCATGTAATTAGTGTAATTAGGTAACAAGTCTGATAGTTTGTTCTTCAGTGTCGGACTGACTCATGTAATTAGGTCATAAGTTTAATAGTTTGTTCTGCATGTTGGACTGACTTATGTAATTAGGTAACAAGTCTAATAGTTTGTTTTACAGTGTCGGACTGCCTCATGTAATTAGGTCACAAGTGTAATAGATTGTTCTGCAGTGTTGGACTGACTCATGTAATTAGGTAACAAGTCTAATAGTTTGTTCTTCAGTGTCGGACTGACTCATGTAATTAGGTCATAAGTGTAATAGTTTGTTCTGCAGTGTTGGACTGACTCATGTAATTAGGTAACAAGTCTAATAGTTTGTTTTACAGTGTTGGACTGACTCATGTAATTAGGTCATAAGTTTAATAGTTTGTTCTACAATGTTGGACTGACTCATGTAATTAGGTAACAAGTCTAATAGTTTGTTTTACAGTGTCGGACCGACTTATGTAATTAGGTAACAAGTCTAATAGTTTGTTTTACAGTGTCAGACCGACTCATGTAATTAGGTCATAAGTGTAATAGTTTGTTCTGCAGTGTTGGACTGACTCATGTAATTAAGTAACAAGTCTAATAGTTTGTTTTACAGTGTTGGACTGACTCATGTAATTAGGTCATAAGTGTAATAGTTTGTTCTGCAGTGTTGGACTGACTCATGTAATTAGGTAACAAGTCTAATAGTTTGTTTTACAGTGTCGGACTGACTCATGTAATTAGGTCATAAGTCTAATAGTTTGTTCTTCAGTGTCGGACTGAATTATGTAATTAGGTCATAAGTTTAATAGTTTGTTCTGCAGTGTCGGACTGACTCATGTAATTAGGTCATAAGTTTAATAGTTTGTTCTGCAGTGTTGGACTGACTCATGTAATTAGGTAACAATTGTAATAGTTTGTTCTTCAGTGTCGGACTGACTCATGTAATTAGGTCATAAGTTTAATAACTTGTTCTGCAGTGTTGGACTGACTCATGTAATTAGGTAACAAGTCTAATAGTTTGTTTTACAGTGTCGGACTGGCTCATGCAATTAGGTAACAAGTTTAATAGTTTGTTTTACAGTGTCGGACTGACTCATGTAATTAGGTAACAAGTCTAATAGTTTGTTTTACAGTGTCGAACTTATCAGGTAATTAGGTCATAAGTGTAATAGTTTGTTCTGCAGTGTCGAACTTATCAGGTAATTAGGTCATAAGTGTAATATTTTGTTCTGCAGTGTCGAACTTATCAGGTAATTAGGACATAAGTCTAATAGTTTGTTTTACAGTGTCAAACTTATCAGGTAATTAGGTCATAAGTGTAATAGTTTGTTCTGCAGTGTCGAACTTATCAGGTAATTAGGTCACAAGTGTAATAGTTTGTTCTGCAGTGTTGAACTTATCAGGTAATTAGGTCATAAGTGTAATAGTTTGTTCTACAGTGTCGGACTTACTCATGTAATTAGGTAACAAGTCTAATAGTTTGTTTTACAGTGTCAAACTTATCAGGTAATTAGGTCATAAGTGTAATAGTTTGTTTTGCAGTGTCGAACTTATCAGGTAATTAGGTCATAAGTGTAATAGTTTGTTCTGCAGTGTCGAACTTATCAGGTAATTAGGTCATAAGTGTTATAGTTTGTTCTGCAGTGTCGAACTTATCAGGTAATTAGGTCACAAGTGTAATAGTTTGTTCTGCAGTGTTGACTTATCAGGTAATTAGGTTATAAGTGTAATAGTTTGTTCTACAGTGTCGGACTTACTCATGTAATTAGGTAACAAGTCTAATAGTTTGTTTTACAGTGTTGGACTGACTCATGTAATTAGGTAACAAGTCTAATAGTTTGTTTTACAGTGTCAAACTTATCAGGTAATTAGGTCATAAGTGTAATAGTGTGTTCTACAGTGTCGGACTTACTCATGTAATTAGGTAACAAGTCTAATAGTTTGTTTTACAGTGTCGATTAATTACCAGGTAATCATCAGTAGTACCTGTTTATAAAACACAATATGTTGGCACAATATTGCACGCGCCCAACCATACACGTACAGTGGTATTGACCCACCCGCCTACCCATACACGTATAGTGGTATTGACCCACTCGCCCACCCATACACGTGCAGTGGTATTGACCCACCCGCACTCCCATACACGTATAGTGGTATTGACCCACTTGCCCAACCATACACGTACAGTAGTATTGACCCACCCGCCCACCCACACATGTCCGGTGGTATTGACCCACTCACCGCCCACCCATACACGTATAGTGGTATTGACCCACTCACCCGACCATACACGTACAGTGGTATTGACCCACCCACCCACCCATACACGTACAGTGGTATTGACCCACCCACCCATCCATACATGTACAGTGGTAGCCAATGCGTACCCGGGAACTTAACTGTCATGCGTACACCTAACCTAACCTAACCCACCCACCCACACACGTACAGTGGTAGTGACCCTCCCACCCACCCACACATGTACAGTGGTATTGGGTGGTATAAACTTGGACAACAGAGCTAGAGCTGACCATGTGCATGAAGAACTGGAGAACTAATTACTCGACACCCAACATCTCTATGACTCGACACACACTAAGGGGAAAACTAGACACGAACATTGGTATTGACCCATTTACCCACCCTTACATGAACATTGTTATTGACTCACCCACCCGCCCTTAGAGGAACATTGCTATTGACCCACCCGCCGGCCCTTACACGAACATTGGTATTGACTCACCCACCCGCCCTTACACGAACATTGCTATTGACCCACCCACCCACCCACCCGCCCGCCCTTACACGAACATTGGTATTGACCCACCCGCCAGCCCGCCCTTACACGAACATTGCTATTGACCCACCCATACAGTTAAAGAGGTGGTATTGACTCACCCGCCCACCCATACACGTACTGTGGTATTGATTCACCCGTCCACCCTTACACGAACAGTGGTATTGACTCACCCGCCCACCCATACACGAACAGTGGTATTGACACACCCACCCACCTATACACGTACAGTGGTGATGACCCACCCACCCACCCATACACAGAGGTAATGACCCACCCACCCATAAACGTACAGAGGTAATGACCCACCCGCTCACCCATACACGTACAGAGGTAATGAGGTAATTAGGTCATAAGTGTAATAGTTTGTTCTGCAGTGTCGAACTTATCAGGTAATTAGGTAACAAGTGTAATAGTTTGTTCTACAGTGTGGGACTGACTCATGTAATAGGTAACAAGTGTAATAGTTTGTTCTACAGTGTCGGACTTACTCATGTAATTAGGTAACAAGTCTAATAGTTTGTTTTACAGTGTCGGACTGACTCATGTAATTAGGTAACAAGTCTAATAGTTTGTTCTGCAGTGTCGAACTTATTATGTAATTAAAAGAGGAGATTTCCTTAAGGACTTGAACTAAATGAAATGGAAAATGGATTTACTATGCGGACTTAAGACTATGAAGTCCTTTCTTCCATTCTATCAAATTTCAACAATAATATTTTTTAAATAACTGGAATATAGACAGTAATTTATGAAATTTCCTTAAATATCTAGTAATATTTTTAACAAAAAAGCATTATACTACAGTAGTGGGTAGAATGACCCACCCACCTACCCATTCTATACAGTGGTACTGGCCCACCCATACATACATACACAACCCATACACGAATAGTGGTAATAGCCCACCCACACACCAATACACGTTCAGTAGTATTGACTCAAGGAGAAAACTCAAAAGAAGTCATAAACAGTCGTCATTCATTCAGAAAAAGTATAGGATGAATATTAATAGGTTTGCGTTTGTATTAAGGGCTACTGAATTAGTGTATATAGATTGTATGTAATTCAATATACGTATTTCTTTTTTAATTTGGTTCAATACTTCGAAAAATTATTGTTAATTTCAATCAGTATCGAAAAGATCTATATAATTTTGTTTCCTTTGTGGAAGGCAGCCTTTGACTTTAGGAGCAGTGACGTTGAATAAACTATATATGTATTTATATATTGATGTTTATGCATTGGTCGTGACCACCCCTATAAATGTCCCTAAGGACACACCCCTGCTTACTTAGAATAATGGCTAAAGTAAATTTCAAAATTCATACTTTTATAATTCCTGAAACATTGTAACCAAACAGTATAAAGAGTTTAAAAAATAAATTATTTACTGTATTATTTTATTTCTTATATTGCTTGTTGATCATATCAAACCGCTACTTTCTGCACGCGAGTATTGATGACGAAACACCACCAGACGTTGTGACTACCGTGCGTGACATCATGTTAGCCGTCATGATAGCAACTGCCATCGATGTACACTATTATATTTACTCTAAACCATTTTAAAGAAATGTATTTGACTTAAAATGGTTGTATTAACCCATTTTCCTTTTTTCCAGTCACTGACTGACTGAAAACCAGTCATATACAAGAGTAGTATAGATGTCAATGCCAGGCGCCACAGTTTATTGATTCCGTCGATCTGGTTTTGTTTAAATTCAAAACACATTACAATAGTATAAACATTTTGATTTGTCGTCTATATTTACAGCTGGCAGTAATAGTCTATTTGACGTTTTGTACGTGTCGTATTACTACATAAATCCTGTGCTTTACTGTGTTCGGCAACCATATATTCGGCACAAAAATCTTCCACAATATTTTAAGTGTCTCTTTTCACAATCCATAACCTATAACAACAAAATTGCTGTAAAAAGATTAAGGTTTTATGTAGATGAAAACTGTGGAAGGTTTTCCGACGCTAGATAGACTACAACTAGAACACGTTCTTGAGATACTAAGTTTCTTGCATTAGAAGTTTTCCTTTCGTTCTTTCCAACAGGTTGTTTTCTCGTAAGTGTAATTTCACTGAAAATGAATATAATTACATTTTTGCAATACTTTATTACAGTTCAATAATTGGTCGTTACACGTACTTTTGGCAGAGAGAGCGTCTTTATTTGAGAGATACATATTTCCTGCTTAGCATGCTTGGCCCAAGAGAGTAATGCTCGTTTTATGGCTTAACCTTCAGCCCCTTTATTTCATCCCCTCTGCCCTAACCTCATACTTAATTCAGTAAAGAACCTTTTAAAGATAAATGATATTCATCTGTACTCTTAGGAACTTGCATTAATTCTATGTTTATAAATAACGTTAGCCATTAAATTTCCTTCTTAATAAAATTATTATCATAACATACCAAAAGTATAAGATTGTTATCATTGCTATAGATTTAACTAGCTGTACCAGCCCACTTCGCCGGTCATAGTATTAAGTATGATTTGAATCGAAATGTGCAGCAAGCTTTCAGTTTGCATAGCATTCAGTTTAGAACAGCTGATGTTATGTATAATTTACTACTACTATTAGGTGTACTATACTCACATTTTATGATGAAATATTTAATCGTTACTACGTTATTAATTTTTAACCCGGGCTCTTTGTTTTTCCGTAATATGTTCGATTAAAGAAATAATTGTTTCACTGAAATAAGAGAACTACTGACCAAACTCAATACACTACAATATTGGTTATAATAAATCTTCCTAGTATTTTTATTTACAGTTTTAGTTTAAAATTGTACGGCTGGCCGGCTGGCGTGATCAGCGGAGGATGTACGTACAGTCTGTAGTAAATCCATTTGTTTCGAGCGTCAACCCTGTTCTACATTGTTGTGTATACAGGCGTTCACCGTTGCTTCTTATCTTATCGATTACAGATATCATTTTTTGTAAATTTTGTTCATTAATGACTGAACCAGTATTACCAGATAGTCTTTACCTTAAAGTTTCAGTACGGTATTGAATTAAGCCGTCCTTGTTTAAGAATATCGTTCCAACTTAACAACTATTTTTATTGTTAATCGTTTTCCTTCAAATGTGCCATTGAATTTAAAGTGGTCGCTTTAAATATTGCTCTACAAAATAATAAATTATTCTGGGAAAGGTATCAAGTTAATTTGGTTACCCGTCGCTTATTGCAAACTGAATGCGATCGAACTATTGTGGGCATATATTAAAAATGAGATCACAAAATCTAATAGGACATTTAAAGTTAATGAATTCTGTCAATTAGCGTCATATTTAATGGACAACCTTCTTGGAATTATTTGGTAAACTTGAACTTGCGTAAATCTTGCATGAAATTAAAGACTACTGCCGCAAAAATAAAAATATAACGGACATAGCAATCGCACTTTAATAATTAATCTAAACTACTCTGAATTCTTTTTAATCAGATTCAAGTCACAATGATAATGGTACAGATGTGAATATGTGATAGTTCCAAACAATAACTGTAATTTAATAACCGAACCATAGTCTGATATGCCCTTTGCTGCAAGCAACGTCAAAATAAGGTAAGCCTCCATGCATTTTCTTCGTATACATACACACAGTAAAGTATATACATGTTATAGGTTAAACATCTGATTTTAACTTGTAAGTTCCAAAGCAGAATCATTTAATCATTTGCTATTACTGTATAACGATAATGCAGTGCAGTGCTCCATTGTTGTCGGAAACAGACTGTCCATCGCCTGAAAACATGCAGCCCGCGCCACATTTAAAACATTTTCAATTATCCTCGTCATTTAATATTTTGTCCAAGTTTTATCAGTACTGACAATGTGAGCTCCACTTTGCTAGTGAGAAATAGAATCTACAGAAACAAACCAGATTTAGAAATACTTTTTAAGTGCAAAAATAACAACACATATTAAAAACATAATACCGTAGTAAGTATTAATTATTTCATCATGAAATTTCAGTATTCTGCACAATTGGTGAACATTAAAAAAAATAATCTCTGACACTTTTTTTACAATGACATTTCAAAGTTGCTAGTTTCAAAAAGATGCGTGAAAACCTGTGTTTTTATTTAGTTGTAAATTACATTACATACATGTATGATAAAAATGTAAAACCATTGGTACTATTATAAAGTAGACTAAACACTGAACATGAATATGTGATTCGATTTTTTCGCGTTTGTTTTGCAAATACAGTAGCGCCGCAAATAGAGGAAACTGATGAAAATTCCAATCGTAAGAACATACTATGTTTATTAATGACCTTACTGTAATTACTAAAAATTATTTATGTTTAACTGTAGGTTTATATTGAATTATTCAAATCTTTACAAATGTTCCTTATTTAATTCACAGTATTGTCTCTCAAAAGATGATTATCTTAACAGGATGTTATTAAATTTAAATAGAATAGAACATTTCTTCATGATGCGAAATCAGGACGAAAATTGCAATTTCTTACATTTAACCTCTAACTGCTTTATGATTTAATTTGCGTTTCCAGAGATTCAGAAAACTATAATGGCCAAATTTAAATTTAGATACTTATAATAATAGCCTACATTAAATCATCGTATGACAGTTATTAATTTAATTACAAAATGTTAGCAATCAAACATTTCAAATAATGCTATTGTATAGACGTATAATCAAACTTATGACTAAACTCAGTCAGTTTTTAGTTAAACTCGTGAATTCTGTTTCTTAGAATTTGTGGAAAATCAAGCCTCTGTACAAAAAGTGCAGAATATGTATTCAGATGGTATATTATAATTATGAGTCAACTTCTACTATCGGATTTTTTATTATAGACTCCTGACTTTGTGGCGTTGCTGTATTTACAAAACAAAAGCTAAAAATATCTAATCACATATTTATGTTCTGTGTTTAATCTACTTTATAACAGTACCAACAGGTTTTAGTTTTTATTTTATGTGTTAAATTTTATGCGACTTAGAAGTAAAAAACACGGTTTTCAAGTAATTTTTAAAAACGAGTGACTTTAAATTGCCATTATAAAAAGAGATTTATTTTTCAATTGTTCCCCAATTGTAACTAGTACTATTAGGTGTAGTATATTGAAATTTCACGTTGAAATTAATAACCGACATTACATTATTAAGTTTTTTCCAGGCTCTTTGTATTCTTTTAACATGTTCGATTACAGAAATAATGTTTGCACTGAAATAAAAATAACTACTGACTAAACTCAACTCACTACAAGAATGGTCATAATATACCTTCCAAGTATTTTTATGTACAGTTTTAAGTTTAAATTTTTACGGCTCGCCGGCTGGCGTGATCAGCGGGGACTATACAGTCTGTTTGTAGTGGATCCATTTTTGTCGAGCGTCAAACCTGTTTTATATTGTTTTAGGGATAAAAGTGCATTATAACTTCTTATCTTATCGATTACAGATATTCATTTTTTGTAACTTTCATTAATTAGTAACTGAATCTGTATTACCAGAGAGTCTTTATCCTTGTAGTTTCAGTATTGAATTAAACAGTTCTTGTTTGAGCGTTTCGTTCCAACTTATAATTAAACAGTTCTTGTTTGAGCGTTTCGTTCCAACTTATAATTAAAATATTTTTGTTGTTTCCTTCAAATGTGCATTTCAATTTAAAGTGTTATGGTTGCTTGAAAAATTGCTCAAAAGAATAATAAATGATTATGGGCAAGATATTAAATTAATTTGGTTACCCGTAGCTTGATTGCAAACTAAATACGATCGAACTGATGTGGGCATATATTACAAATGAGGTCACAAAATCTAATAAGCCATTTAAAGTACATAAGTTAGTCAAATGGCATCAGATTTCATGGGCAACACTTTTTTAATTCTTTGGTAAACCTGAAACGTGTCATGAAAATAGAAGACTGCTACCGCAAAAATGAAAAATACGGGACATAGCAATCGGGCTTTAGTAATTAATCTAAACTACTCTGAATTTTTTTAAATCAGATTCAAGTCACGATGATAATGGTACAGATGTGACATATGTGATAGTTCCAAACAATAACTGTAATTTAATAACCGAACCATAGTCTGATATGCCCTTTGCTGCAAGCAACGTCAAAATAAGGTAAGCCTCCATGCATTTTCTTCGTATATACACACAGTAAAGTATATACATGTTATATATACATGATAATGGTACAGATAATGGTACACGGGATAGTTCCGAACAAGAACTGTAATTTAATAACCGAGCCGTATTTTGATAATATGCCATTTACTGCAAACAACGTCAGACTAAAGTAAGCCTCCACGCAATTTTAATCTTACATACACACACAGACAATAAAGTATATACATGTAATAGGTTATGCATATGATTTTAACTTGTAAGCTCCGAAGCAGAATCATTTAATTATTTGCCTTTACTGTATAACGATAATGAAGCGCAGTGATCCATTGTTGTCGGAAACAGACTGTCCATCGCCTGAAAACATGCAGCCCGCGCCACATTAGCATGACAACGTGAGCGCCTATTTGCTAATGAGAAATAGAATCGATAGAAACAAACCAGATTTAGAAATACATTTTCAGTGCAAAAATAACAACACCTACGAAAAAAATTAATAATGTAGCAATGATTAATTATTCAAAAAATGTGTGAACAAATGGCTTGTTGAGGTAGGAAGGGAAAATATATACAATCTATTAATATCTATGTACACTGAATAACGTTGAATATCTAGTTGTGTCGCCATATACAGGTTTTTTTCTGGGTTTATAAATGTCAAACTTTAACTTATGTTGGTGCTTGAAAGGTGGGGGGGGGGGTGAATGTTGTCTGTTTTGTGTGTATGTTGGTATGTGTGTGCATGCGTGCGTGCGTTTATTTATTCATTTATTTTTTATTATTTATTTATTTATTATTATTATTATTTTTTTTTTTTTTTTTTTTTGAGTGTGGGGTGAGGTATGTGTGAGGTGTGAGTGTATGCGCGTGAGGTTTGATTGTGCGTGTGTGGTTTTTAATGTGCGTTTGTGGTATGATTGTGCGTGAGAGGATGTATGTGTGTGTGTGCATGTGTTGTGTGTTTTGGTTGGTGTGTGTGATATACAGTCACTGTGCTTGCGCCCATTATTTATACTAGGTGTGTGCGTATATGAAGGTTTATGTCAGATAGTGTATATTTAATTTGTGTATTCTAAACGTGCATGTGTGTGAGGAGGAGTCGGGTGCGTCTCTCTTAGGTATGTGTGATCTTTCATACAGGTGTGTATGGGGTAGTGTATGAATGTGTAATGCTTTGTGTATCAATACTGTGTAATTATGGGCGTGGGCAAGTGTCTGTAAATGTGAAATGTGTCCAGGTTTTAGGTCAGGTTTTTATGGTAGTTTTCTTAGCGAATTATAGTACTCTTTATTATTATTGGTTTTTATTTTAATTTTATTTGCTGTGGCTTCTAATGTCTCTTTGTAATTTTGTAATTTAAGTAATAATTGTTATGAATCATAAGTTTATTTATATACGTTTTTATTTTTTATTTGTTTACATAATAGTAACATTTAAATTTTATTTTACGTCTGGCTGGTAGTGGCCCGTTCCTCTCCCACAGGCATGTGCCCATGAGGGGAACTATTTCCACCGTTTACAGGATCTTTATATTGTATTGTAATTAATGTTTTTGTGAATAAAAAATGCTTATCTATTTCATAATTAAATTTCAGTATTCTCCACGTAATACTGTAGTTAGTTACAATTGGTTAATAAGAAAAAATATTTCTAATAATCTTTTTTACTAATACATTTTTTAATGACAAGTCACTGGTTTTAAAAAGTTGCGTGAAACACTTCTTATTTATATATAATCTTATTCTTATATATATATATTAGTTGTAACTCATATACATATTAATGCGAAGAATAAAAATGTAAAACCTTTAATACTGTTATAAATTGTATTAAGAACTGAACACGAATATGTGATTAGATATTTTGAATCCTTTGTTTTATAAATACAGTAGCGCCGCAAAGTTAGGGGTCTATAATAAAAAATCCGATAGTAGTACCCTGTGACTTCACACTGTTAGTTAAAAAAATGCAGCCTTAAACATTTCAAAAATAATTTCAAATGTGTGTCAGACTATCTGAAAACTAATGGTACACTTCCTTTTATAATACATAGAACTATTTGTTGCCTTACATTGATGTAGACACTGTAATACGTGGGGCTCGGATAAAATGTATATCGTAAGCCCGTAGTCTTGTAATTCATAGCACTCCATTATTCAAAATAATAATGTACTTATCAAATTCACTAACACATAAACATAAATATTACTTATTCTACTGTTTAGTAGCACTAACTAGACATAAATCTCAGACGAAACCTCTTTTTAAAGCCTAGAGACCAACTGACCAATCGCATCACATTACAACCATAGCAAATCAAATCAGCTGTTTGTATTTCTGTCAGCAGCCAGCTGATTATGAGTTTGATAAAAAAAACATATTTACTTACAAGCACCGCAAAAATATGTTGAAAAATGAATGCATATAAAGGATTAGGTTTCCTGTAAAAAGAGTTATATATAAATATATGGGAAATAACTAAACAAAGAACTAGTTATTTCATTTTTATATCGAACCTCCAGTATAAATAAATTTGATAGAACCTCTTAAAACAACACGCACTGAATACAAAATTGCTTACAATATTCGAAAAACGGTCAGTCAGCCGTCCCGGCCTGAACCCCAATGTCAACAACCACAGTATGTCTCAACCCTCAATACTGCAGGGGAGAGACTGCGACCTGCTCAACGTGAGTTATTCTTCCCACTGTGACCGGAAAAGGGCCAATAATTAACTATAGTTTTTTTTTTTTTCTATTATAACATTAAAATTGAGACAAATTGAAGTCAGTTAAGTAATTGTCTAGAATTAACTGTTAATAATGACCAGATGTCTGCATTTTATTGGGGAGGAAAGAATTGAGGGTTCCAATTTCTGAAACATTATGTAATAAATAATACTATAATTATTGTTTTTGCTGTTGGTTTTGCTGATTGTGGATTTACTGATTGCATAGTGTTACAAGCAGGAATGTACGCAAATGTAATAATGATATGGTTATGTCAGATACTTGTCGTGCAGAGTTTCAAGCATGGATGTACGTCAAATGTAATAATGTTATAGTTATGTCAGTTACTTGTCGTGCAGTGTTACAAGCATGGATGTACGTCAAATGTAATAATGTTATAGTTATGTCAGTTACTTGTCGTGCAGTGTTACAAGCGTGGATGTACGTCAAATGTAATAATGTTATAGTTATGTCAGTTACTTGTCGTGCAGTGTTACAATCATGGATGTACGCAAATGTAATAATGATATGGTTATGTCAGTTACTTGTCGTGCAGTGTTACAAGCATGGATGTACGTCAAATGTAATAATGTTATAGTTATGTCAGTTACTTGTCGTACAGTGTTACAACCATGGATGTACGACAAATGTAATAATAGTTATGTCAGTTACTTGTCGTGCAGTGTTGCAAGCATGGATGTACGTCAAATGTAATAATGTTATAGTTATGTCAGTTACTTGTCGTGCAGTGTTACAAGCATGGATATACGTCAAATGTAATAATGTTATAGTTATGTCAGTTACTTGTTGTGCAGTGTTACAAGCATGGATATACGTCAAATGTAATAATGTTATAGTTATTGTACCGGGTCGTTTTGACCGGTACATTTTTCGCTTTTTTCGTCGTTGTCTGCCAGGCTGCCTGAGTTCGCTCACGCTCTGCATTTTGCGTAAGTTGGTGGTCGTTGGCCCGGTTCCGTTTCGTTCCGTGTTCCAGCAGCTTCGGTGAGGTTGGCCTGTCTTCATTTGTCTTGTGCTGCCGATCAACTTAACTATGCGTGGCTGAGAGACACTGTAACGTAAGTGTTCATTTTGTAAATTTCTAATATCGAATCACCCTTTTGGTGAGAATATTTTGTTTCCATCATATTAATCGTTCTTGCTTGTGTTTTAGGGTTTTGTTAAATTTGTATTTTCTTTGTCTAGTTTAGTTAACCTATGTTTGAGCCATGTGCTCCAGGTTACAGGTTTACCAGTAATTGCTTTATTATATCTTGTTTTATTTTCAATTGTAATTCTGTATGATGTTTATTGAGCCTTTTTACAGTTGTAGTTACCGATTTACCATATTTTTTGTTCATTGACAATAACCTAGCCTATCTTTAGCTTTTCATGTTAATTCCTATTGCTCATGTTCCATAGCCTGGTTTTCAGTTTGTCATTTTAAGTTCATATACGTAATTAATTCTTTGATAATTTGTTAATCTGTAATTCGTCTTAGATCTGAGTTTCCAACCTAAATTTTCATAGCCTAAAAATAGATCTTTTAATTTTCTAGTGTGTTAATCATGTATAATTTTGTCTTTTCTTGTTTTGTTTTGCCATTTCATGTTTATTAGTTGTTATGGGTATTATTTTTGTAAAAGGGTTTGGCTGTTCTATTTTTAATGGCTGTGGTGTTGCCCTACAGTCCAGGGTCCTCGAGTGGGACTTTCAGCCCTCAGCCTGCCGTCCGGGGGAATTTCGATCTTCTGCACTGCTCGCCTGGCCTGAGGACCATGCTGGAGCCTGGTTTCGCCCGCTACCTTCTCTACAGCTCTGGGTATAATTCTTCAGTCCTCAGGTCAGTGTGTTCTTTTTTTGTTTCCCGGCGGCTGAGCTGGGGGGGGGTTTTGCTGTGTAAATATTTATATATAAAAAAAAAAGAAAGATAACCAAAGAAAAAAATGGACGTGAAATCTGAGAAAAAAAAAAAGAATAAACAAGTTTGTGAAAATATTGAGGTGGCCTAGGCCTAAAACTGGAACTTTTGCAGTGATGTAGGAAACAGCCATTGGGGACTTATATATTTTTTTATTAAAGGGAAAAGGAAGCGTGAAATACAAAAAGAACTTTTTGGATGTTAATTTTCATTTATACTTCTTGTTATTAATTAATTAAGTATTTATTGTTACATTTTTTAGATTTCATATTTTGTTAAGTCCCTGTGGTTAAGTATGTTATTTATTTCTATGTTCAGGCCTAGTGATAGTTATGGTTATTTATTATTTTTTGTTAAGTGTATTAGGGGGTGTTGAAGTGATTTTTTACTCGAACGGTACCGTGTTAGATTTTCTTTTAAATTATTTAATTTTTAAACTTTCACCAAAAGGGGATTATTGTTCTTTGCTTAACTTTCAATTCGGAGCTGCCCAGGGATGCCGGCTTACTCCCTGGCCTCGGTGGAATCCACCTCACCGATTCTCAGCCAGTTAGAAGTCATCCGTACAAACTTGCTCCCCCAAAGATGGAGGTTATGAGGGCTATGATTGAAGATCTTCTGAGCAAGGGTGTGATTGAACCGTCTCGTTCTGCTTATGCCAGTCCAGCTTTTCTTGTGCCCAAGCCTAATGGTAAGTCTAGGCTTGTGATGGATTATCGGAGGCTCAACGCTAAGGTCGCTATTGACTCGGTACCTCTGCCTGATTTGCATTCTGCGTTTGATTGGTTCGGTAAGGCTAAGTTTTTCAGTGTTTTCGATTTGAACCAGGCCTACCATCAGATTCCATTGAAGAAGGAATCACGGCCCATGACTAGCTTCTGTGTTCCCTGGAATCTTTACCAGTTCACTAGGGTTCCTATGGGTCTTGCTGTGGGTGCCCAGACTCTTACTCGTCTGCTTGATTCCATCTTCCATGATGTGAAGTTCAAGTTTGTTTTCAATTACCTGGACGATCTTCTTGTCTACAGTGAGACTTTCGGGGAACACATGCAACATCTGGAGGAAGTTCTTAGTCGCCTCAAATCAGCTGGCCTTACCGTCAATCCAGAGAAAGTCACTTTTGCTCGTCCTGAGATTTCTTTTCTGGGTCATCTTATCTCTTCTCGAGGCGTCTGCATAGATCCTGCGAGGACCCAGGGCATTCGGGATTTTCCTCCTCCCAGAGATGCCAAGGGGATTGCCCGTTTTGTGGGGATGGTGAATTTTTACCGTCGCTTCATCCCTAACGTGGCCGAGCTTGCTGCCCCGTTGAACGAGCTGCGAAAGAAAGGTGTCCCTTTTGTGTGGGGCCAAGCTCAGCAGACTGCCTTTGATGCTCTCAAGGAGGCTATCATGCAACCTCCTGTCCTGCGTATGCCTGATTTCAGCAGAGAATTTGTTCTTCAGACTGATGCCTCCTCCTCCGCCATTGCTGCTGTTCTTTCTCAGGAGTTTGATGGGGTCAGGCAGCCCATCGCTTTTGTTTCGAGGACGTTGTCTCACCAGGAAAGGAAAGCTTCTTCCATCTATGAGTTAGAGTGTCTGGCTGTTGTCTTTGGTACGGACAAGTTTCGGCGTTTCTTGGAACACGCTGAGTTCTTGCTGGAGACGGACAATCAGGCACTGTCTTGGCTTCTTGCCCATCCCCGACAGCTTGGGAAAATTGGTCGCTGGGTGGTCAAAATTTCTGCTTTTAAGTTCCGAGTCCAACATCTTAGGGGTACCCAGAATGTCATCGCGGATGCTCTTTCCCGCATGTACCACGAACCCAGTGATCCACCGACTGAGGCTGTTGCTCAGTGTGGTGCTGTTCTTCTGGATTTTCCTCTGGCTTTTGACGACCTACTGTCCCATCAGCAGAAAGATCCTGAGCTGTCAGTCATCTTAGGTGAGCTTCAAGAGGGAGGTGCCCACCCTCCCTATTTTCTGTCCAAAGGGGTACTCTGTTGCCGTCCTCGACAGAGGGGTGAACCCCGTGTAGTGCTGCCTGGTCATCTAGTTCCGATGGTCTTTCAGTATTATCACTCTTCTCTTGTGGGCGGTCATCTTGGCATTCATAAGACCATCGCTAAGATTCGTAGGTACTTCATCTGGAAGGGCATGGACCGGGATGTTGCTGGAGAGTGCGGGCTTGTCACCTGTGCTCTCTCAGCAAGCCTAGTCAGAATGCAAGGTTAGGGTTGTTATCTTCTGAGGTGGCCGAGCGTCCTTTTGAGAAGGTGTTCATCGACTACGTGGGTCCTTTTCCCCGTAGCAGTCAGGTTACTCCTACCTACTTGTTTGTGTGGATGCTTTCTCGAAGTTCGTTTGGCTTTTCCCACTTCGGAGTGCCACGGCTAAGCTCACCATCCGTGCTCTCCAGTCCCAACTCTTCCAGCACTTTGGTGTGCCTTCCACTCTTGTGTCCGACAACGGTAGCCAGTTTACCTCCCATGAGTTTCGTAGGTTCTGTTTTGGCAATGGTATCAGGCATGTGACTACCTCTCCTTATTACCCACAGCCTTCTCATGCAGAGCGGTTCAACCGCAATCTTCGGTCTGCCCTTATTACCTTCCATGCTGAGAAGCAGAACACCTGGGATGAGAGTCTCTCTTGGCTCCAGCTTGCTTTCAATTCTTCCAAGCATGAGAGTCACAATGCCACTCCCTTCGAAATTCTACATGGCTACCCTCCTAACTACCCTTTGTCCAACTTGTGGAGGTTAGAGGATCTTCTACCTACGCCAGGTGCCACTGACGTAGTGTCCACGTGGCGGGCTGCTCGGCGCAACCTGCTACGTGCTAGAGAGAGAGTAAGGAGGAGGTATGATAAGGGTCGTACTCCTAACCCTTTTCAGGTTGGAGATCTGGTTCTTTGTCAGGCTCACCCGGTCAGTTCGGCCGCGGAACGAAGAGCTGCCAAGTTGTGCTATCGGTGGTCTGGTCCCCACCGCATCGACAGGTTTTTGTCACCGGTGACTGCTCTGCTGGTTGATCCCCAGTCAGGCAGGGTGTTCAGGAAAGCCCATGTGTCCCAGCTTAAGGCTTTCCGGGGAACGGTTGATCCAGGAGTTGGTGTTCCTGGGGGTTTCTTGGGGCAAAGAGATTGATCACCTCTGCGCCCTAGGTGGCTGTTCTGAGAGAGTCTCCTTTCTCTCTTTTCTGGTCGGGCCCGACCGTCAGGGTAGTTCGCTCCCTGTTTGAGGGGTTTCCCCTCTTAGATTCTCTTTGGCGTCCTTGGAGCACCACTCTTTGGAGGTTCTTCTTCTTCTGTTTGGTTCCCTGAGGTACCGAGTTCTCCCCTGCCTGGGTGTGTTGAGGTTTTGCAGAGGGAGGTTGTACCGGGTCGTTTTGACCGGTACATTTTTCGCACCCCTGCCTAACTAACATTTTTCGGCAGTACATATACTAAAATTGGAACGATACAGAGAAGATTAGCATGGCCCCTGCGCAAGGATGACACGCAAAAAAAGCGAAAAATGTACCGGTCAAAACGACCCGGTACATTATGTCAGTTACTTGTCGTGCAGTGTTACAAGCGTGGATGTACGTCAAATGTAATAATGTTATAGTTATGTCAGTTACTTGTCGTACAGTGTTACAAGCGTGGATGTACGTCAAATGTAATAATGTTATAGTTATGTCAGTTACTTGTCGTGCAGTGTTACAAGCATGGATGTACGTCAAATGTAATAATGTTATAGTTATGTCAGTTATTTGTCGTGCAGTGTTACAAGCATGGATGTACGTCAAATCTAATAATTTTATTGTTATGTCAGTTACTTGTCGTGCAGTGTTACAAGCATGGGTGTAGGTCAAATGTAATAATGTTATAGTTATGTCAGTTACTTGTCGTGCAGTGTTACAAGCATGGATGTACGCAAATGTAATAATGTTATAGTTATGTCAGTTACTTGTCGTGCAGTGTTACAAGCGTGGATGTACGACAAATGTAATAATGTTATGGTTATGTCAGTTACTTGTCTTGCACTGTTACAAGCGTGGATGTACGTCAAATGTAATAATGTTATAGCTATGTCAGTTACTTGTCGTGCAGTGTTACAAGCATGGATGTACGTCAAATGTAATAATGTTATAGTTATGTCAGTTACTTGTCGTGCAGTGTTACAACCATGGATGTAGGTCAAATGTAATAATGTTTTAGTTATGTCAGTTACTTGTCGTGCAGTGTTACAAGCATGGATGTACGTCAAATCTAATAATTTTATTGTTATGTCAGTTACTTGTCGTGCAGTGTTACAAGCATGGATGTAGGTCAAATGTAATAATGTTATAGTTATGTCAGTTACTTGTCGTGCAGTGTTACAAGCATGGATGTACGCAAATGTAATAATGATATGGTTATGTCAGTTACGTGTCGTGCAATGTTACAAGCATGGATGTACGTCAAATGTAATAATGTTATAGTTATGTCAGTTATTTGTCGTGCAATGTTACAAGCCTTGTATAGGTCCTCTCGAACACGTTTTGTGCAAGCTACTAATAATACTTGTAGATTTTGTTTGGATAAGTTAATATTTTTATTTTAGTGATAATCGCAAAGAAATCGTTTGCTAACATAATAATTATAGTGGTGTGAATATAAGCATCATATGTAATTTGTAGTATAAAGGAATGTGTTGTACTAACTAAAACGGAAGAAGTGTAATTTGTGTAAGTAGTTAACATGTTTGGTAGGAAAATATATATTTTCATCTTTTCCAATAAAATGTTTGCTCCTTTTGTGAACTCCTAAGAGTGTAAAAATGTTCGAAAGCCCACTTATTGAAAATTATTGAATCTAAATTTAACAAATCTATGCTACAATTGCAATTATTGCACAGGGTAGTACAATATGTACATAGGCTATATGGAAGTGATAGTTGTTCTGAAACACACGGTAGTACAATCTGTATATAGGCTATATGGAAGTGATAGTTGTTCTGAAACACACGGTAGTACAATCTGTATATAGGCTATATGGAAGTGATAGTTGTTCTGAAACACACGGTAGTACAATCTGTATATAGGCTATATGGAAGTGATAGTTGTTCTGAAACACACGGTAGTACAATCTGTATATAGGCTATATGGAAGTGATAGTTGTTCTGAAACACACGGTAGTACAATCTGTATATATGCTATATGGAAGTGATAGTTGTTCTGAAACACACGGTAGTACAATCTGTATATAGGCTATATGGAAGTGATAGTTGTTCTGAAACACACGGTAGTACAATCTGTATATAGGCTATATGGAAGTGATAGTTGTTCTGAAACACACGGTAGTACAATCTGTATATTGGCTATACGGAAGTGATAGTTGTTCAGAAATTACGTTTCGCATCAACCAATTGTAACAGGACTCTCGTAATCCCGACTTGGTATTTAAAAGGACATTTACTTCTCTTTATTTGTAACACGTTGATTTTCTTTGAACATCTAATTACTATTACTTCTCGTAAATGGAAAAAATATTGAGATTCAGTAGCAACCGATTTTGTAATTCTTTGGAATTAAATTGAAAACTTTATGGCTTAGGTTTCTTCCAATGTAAGTCGAGTCTGTTTTTTGACTAGAAAACTTCATTTAGTATGTCAGCTGGTAGAAATTATGTCTAAATAATGTAGTGGATGTACATTTATTAAATTACTAGTTATACGAGTACTCGCCCGCTTCGCCAGTCATAAATTGAATTGGATTACATCAACAATTTGAACAGCTGACTTTACGTATAATTAGTAGTGTTTTGTACCATGGGAATTTTGGAGGCCAGTGGGACGGAGTCCTGAGGTCGGAGAGGAAAATACTTTCTTAGTGAACCTCAAGGGGCCAAGATAAACCTACGTACTAAATTTCAAGTCAATTGGACGTATAGTTTTGGAGAAATCGTGATGAGTGGTAAACAAATTTTATAAATAAATAAATATATATATATATGTATACATTGCGCTATTTTCATATCTATCAAATAAAATTAAGCCTTTCTGAGCTAGTTAGATAGCAATAGATTTTCAAATTGAAAAGGACAATATTTGAACATTTGTTTTGATCTTCTTTTAGATTTTCATAGGCCTAAAACTATTAAGAGTTAAAGCATGGGACTTTATAGTTCTACATGGTGGAATTGAAGCGCGCCTCATTTCTTCATCTTCACCAATTAATTGTATTATCTTGCTACTTTTACGATCGGTTATTACAAATGTGGGTACTCTGCACTTTCTACTCACTTAAGAAGATACGAAAATGTTTTCTGAAATGAGACAGACATTGGCAATATTTCACAGGAGATACCGTTATCCCATGGAAACCCAGTTTTACAGCATGAAGTAATTTGACATACATATTTTTTAACACTATATGTTTTTTATTTCTCGTGATTTTAACGCCAAACACGAATTCGAATATCGAGTTCTCTACCAATATCATTCCCCAAGAAACCCCACTTTCACGGCTGATCTATACCATGGCTGTTTGCCTAATTATTATAACCGGTAATGGCCAAAAACAAATGTATATATATTTTCGCCTGCAGGCTGTCCCAGTGACCTGAAATCCGACTTTAAGACTAATTTGGAACTCTTGAGAGAGGTAAATTAGTTTAGGTGCGTTAAACTATATTTTATGGGTAAAAATAATAATTTTACTGCAAAACCAATTAATTATGCAGTATAATAATATTCTGTTATTATTATTATTTTTTATAAGCATCTGTTAATAATATTATTAATGTTTTTACGCAGTTTTTGTTCAGCGTAAAAACACGTTGAAGGAAAAAAACTTGTTTGAAACCTTTTATTTATTTAATACTCCTATAAAGCCATAATTTTTCTTGTCTACATGGGGCAAAAAGGTAATCGAATGATAATCTAACACCCTTTCATCAACTTCGAAACGGCGATTTTAATTTTCATGAAGTGAGTACAAAGTAAATAATTAAACAAAATTCCAACAGATGTTGTTCAGTATCCCGGATAATTCCACAAGTTTGTTACTTCTTTAGGTTGGTTGAATCTTGTGGCCAGCTGAGTGTGGCCAGTAACAAGAGGTATTTTTAGACATCACGAGGCACACCGGGACATTTCACGGCGGGGCTACTGCACGCCCGGAACCAGGCTAAACATAAAGATAATGTTTTTACTCAATGGTATATATATATATATATATATATATATATATATATATATATATATATATATAACCATTATTTAAAAACATCCATAAGTCCTAATTGTTTATGTACTGCCAAAAACCTGATTGCGGTGAAGACTAGCTGTAAGTTCATTTCTTTTTTTAAGTCGAAGAGGAAATTTTCTGAAAGTAGTCAAGGTATTGAAACTGTTTCTAGATTATCTATTATCTATTTCCTACTAAATCTATTACCATGCCAAGGTTATCTAACACGAATTGATATATATTTACGATAGATTCATGTTTAGCGTGCAAAGCAAGTCCATGTCTTAAAAATTCCATTTAGAGTTTTAAGCTGTATGAAGTAACTTCGTTTTTTATAAACCAAAATTTATTTTTTAAAGTTTAGGACAATAATTATAACATTTTAAATCTTACCTAAATCACAAAATGACCCGTTGCCAATTTTGAAAAATTCCAAGCAACAAAATGCAAACAAAACAAGACACTTCACTGAAATAAGAGAACGAACTAAACACGAACCTAGAACTCTACATTTTGTGACCAACACGACCGCACAGGAGTAGCGCCGGCTTCCGACTGTTTTGAAACTCGAGCGTTGCGGCGGCGGTGCTGAGCATGCGTGGTGGGACAGGCGTCGCGGCGGTCCCATACACTTATCACTCATATCACTTAGATAATCATTGTTTCTATGAACAATTGTTATAGTACTCACCAATTATCCATGCTTTTTTCAAGCTTATGAAACAATACATGTAATTTGTTTCAACCAATAATTGGAAAATGTATTTTTATTTATAAATTATGTTATTTGTTATGTGTCATTCCATGAATAAAAAATGTTCTTTTTTCATTTAAATTAATATCAATACAATTACGTTGATTGTGCCAAATTACATTAACGGTGGACAACATTCAACATGAATACGTCTTCATTGTTGGATCACGGAACACGTATGTTGTAAAGAGGTTGACGATACCAATCTTAATCCAAAATAATATATTTTTTTATGTAGTTTTTTGTATAACTTTTGGTATAACCCTTTGGTATAACCCTTTTGGTTTTTAAATGTTCTCATGTTTAAAAATTCAAATATGTACACAACATTCATATTCCTTCATGAAATAGAAGGTCCCTTGCCTTTATAAAACCACATATCTAGACTGTAGTCGGCTAAACTTTTCGATTTATCGCATCGACCATATTGTTTTTCAAACACAAGGTGGATTGCGTCCGCGATTTCTATTATCTAATGATAGCTGGCTAGGACTTTTCAGGAGCTATTCATTCAGTTGAAAGGCGGGTGTTGTGAACGTTGGACTTAGTTCTGTGACAGGAGATTAGTATTGTTTGTTTTATTTACAACTCCCCACCCAGCCCTCAAAAGATGGTAAATATTAATGAGTTGTAAGACTACTAGATCACATTATTTAAATTAAATGAATTAAGTGTATTCACAAGAGAAATACAAAAGAAAGATGGACTAAGACTAAAATTAATAGAGCTATACAGATTAATAGGTAGGTTAATTATTTCAATGTTACTTGGGTATTACAAATATTAAGCGATTTGAATATTCTTTAAATGTCCTTCATAACAAACAAATATACATCTGCATGTTGTATTGTTAACATATAAGGAATATACATAACAATAAAATATTTTCAATAGGTTATTTTGTCTGCTGATTAAAATGCTATAAAACAATATAATGTTAACACTAACATGTTAACACTAACACTATAATGTTAACACTAAATAATACAATTAATTAGTTAGTTATTACAAAACAATTTTATAATAAGCTTCTATTAAATGAGGAGGAAATAAAATAAGACACTTATTCAACAATTTATTGACTAGATATAAAGAGACATATTTTATCTGTGAATTATTTCTAACTATTATGCAGACACATACATGTACTGTAGTATTGACCCACCCACCAACACATACACGTACTGTAGTATTGACCTACCCACCAACACATACACGTACTGTAGTATTGACCTACCCACCAACACATACATGTACTGTAGTATTAACCTACCCACCAACACATATATGTACTGTAGTATTGACCCACCCACTAACACATACACGTACTGTAGTATTAACCTACCCACCAACACATACATGTACTGTAGTATTGACCTACCCACCAACACATACATGTACTGTAGTATTAACCTACCCACCAACACATACATGTACTGTAGTATTGACCCACCCACCAACACATACATGTACTGTAGTATTGACCCACCCACCAACACATACACGTACTGTAGTATTGACCCACCCACTAACACATACACGTACTGTAGTATTAACCCACCCACCAACACATACACGAAATGTAGTATTGTCCCACCCAGTAACACATACACGTACTGTAGTATTAACCTACCCACCAACACATACATGTAATGTAGTATTGACCCACCCACTAACACATACACGTACTGTAGTACTGACCCACCCACCAACACATACACGAAATGTAGTATTGTCCCACCCAGTAACACATACACGTGCTGTAGTAGGCCGACCCACCAACAAATATATTTACTATAGTATTGACCCACCTACCAACACAGACACTTATTGTAGTATTGGCCTACCCACCAACAAATATATTACCCAATAACCCCTCCTGAGAGCCACCCCGATACAACACTCCATGGAGCCAAGTTTTGGTGTATTTCACCCATGATGGGAAGGGAAGTTACTCTCCGAAGTACCAGACATGCCATTTACCAATAAACCCCCTCCTGAGAGCCACCCCGATACAACACTCCATGGAGCCAAGTTTTGGTGTATTTCACCCATGATGGGAAGGGAAGTTACTCTCCGAAGTACCAGACATGACCATTTACCAATAAACCCCCTCCTGAGAGCCACCCCGATACAACACTCCATGGAGCCAAGTTTTGGTGTATTTCACCCATGATGGGAAGGGAAGTTACTCTCCGAAGTACCAGACATGACCATTTACCAATAAACCCCCTCCTGAGAGCCACCCCGATACAACACTCCATGGAGCCAAGTTTTGGTGTATTTCACCCATGATGGGAAGGGAAGTTACTCTCCGAAGTACCAGACATGACCATTTACCAATAAACCCCCTCCTGAGAGCCACCCCGATACAACACTCCATGGAGCCAAGTTTTGGTGTAGTTCACCCATGATGGGAAGGGAAGTTACTCTCCGAAGTACCAGACATGACTATTTACCAATAAACCCCTTCCTGAGAGCCACCCCGATACAACACTCCATGGAGCCCATTTTCACACACCCGCCCGCCCATACATGAACAGTGGTATTCACCCACCCGCCCGACCATACACGTACAGTGGTATTCACCGTTATAGTATTGACCCACCTACCAACACAGACACTGTAGTATTGGCCTACCCACCAACAAATATATGTACTATAGTATTGACCCACTTAACAACACATACACTTACTGTAGTATTGACCTACCCACCAACACATACACGTACTGTAGTATTCACCCACCCACCAATACATACACGTACTGTAGTTGTATATAATTTGACCAAATTCTTTTCTTATGGCTTAATTGCACTAGTTCTACAATTAACAATGTGATAATCTAAAATGTCAATAAAGCTACAAAAAGATACGTTTACGTTTTCAGCAGATACAACGTTTTTCAACTATAGTGAAAACCAATTTCATTTTCCAATAGCTTAATACACGCTTTTTGGAAAAAAAAGGAAATTAAGATTCTGCAGAGCTTCTCGGCCATGTTGGTTTTAATCCTATAAGAACAATGTTATTTGTAAATCCATATTTTTTCGTCATTTATAGACCATATGTTGTGGATGAGGTGTCATTTTAAACGTTTCATAATGCGCGTTGGGTTTGCTTTTGATATTTTGAACATACACGCCTAGTTTTGAAAAATAGGTGAGAAAAAACTTCAAGCAAAATATTTTTTCAATTTTTCCTATACAACTAATTGGGAATTCGCAAAGCAATTCCAACGGTCAATTTCATTCTTGATCAAGTTTAATTTGTTTGGAAAAAATCCATTTAAAAATAACTGTTTAGTTTGGATACGCGTGATCGTATGTACGGATCGAAAGTAACGTTGTTCTTTTTGGATTAAAACCAACATGGCCGACAGCCTCCGACAGCTTCTCCAGTCTCTTAAAATATAAATCCAGCTCCTGTACATTATGTTTAAGGCTAGAGAGGGGCTCGCCTAATGTACAGGAGCTCCTGGTATTATGTTTAAGGCTAGAGAGGGTCTCGCCATGTGGTATTGTGTTTAAGGCTAGAGAGGGGCTCGCCATGTGGTATTATGTTTAAGGCTAGAGAGGGGCTCGCCATGTGGTATTATGTTTAAGGCTAGAGAGGGGCTCGCCATGTGGTATTATGTTTAAGGCTAGAGAGGGGCTCGCCATGTGGTATTATGTTTAAGGCTAGAGAGGGGCTCGCCATGTGGTATTATGTTTAAGGCTAGAGAGGGGCTCGCCATGTGGTATTATGTTTAAGGCTAGAGAGGGGCTCGCCATGTGGTATTATGTTTAAGGCTAGAGAGGGGCTCGCCATGTGGTATTATGTTTAAGGCTAGAGAGGGGCTCGCCATGTGGTATTATGTTTAAGGCTAGAGAGGGGCTCGCCATGTGGTATTATGTTTAAGGCTAGAGAGGGGCTCGCCATGTGGTATTATGTTTAAGGCTAGAGAGGGGCTCGCCATGTGGTATTATGTTTAAGGCTAGAGAGGGGCTCGCCATGTGGTATTATGTTTAAGGCTAGAGAGGGGCTCGCCATGTGGTATTTTGTTTAAGGCTAGAGAGGGGCTCGCCATGTGGTATTATGTTTAAGGCTAGAGAGGGGCTCGCCATGTGGTATTTTGTTTAAGGCTAGAGAGGGGCTCGCCATGTGGTATTTTGTTTAAGGCTAGAGAGGGGCTCGCCATGTGGTATTATGTTTAAGGCTAGAGAGGGGCTCGCCATGTGGTATTATGTTTAAGGCTAGAGAGGGGCTCGCCATGTGGTATTTTGTTTAAGCCTAGAGAGGGGCTCGCCATGTGGTATTATGTTTAAGGCTAGAGAGGGGCTCGCCATGTGGTATTTTGTTTAAGCCTAGAGAGGGGCTCGCCATGTGGTATTATGTTTAAGGCTAGAGAGGGGCTCGCCATGTGGTATTATGTTTAAGGCTAGAGAGGGGCTCGCCATGTGGTATTATGTTTAAGGCTAGAGAGGGGCTCGCCATGTGGTATTATGTTTAAGGCTAGAGAGGGGCTCGCCATGTGGTATTTTGTTTAAGGCTAGAGAGGGGCTCGCCATGTGGTATTATGTTTAAGGCTAGAGAGGGGCTCGCCATGTGGTATTTTGTTTAAGGCTAGAGAGGGGTTCGCCATGTGGTATTATGTTTAAGGCTAGAGAGGGGCTCGCCATGTGGTATTTTGTTTAAGGCTAGAGAGGGGCTCGCCATGTGGTATTATGTTTAAGGCTAGAGAGGGGCTCGCCATGTGGTATTATGTTTAAGGCTAGAGAGGGGCTCGCCATGTGGTATTATGTTTAAGGCTAGAGAGGGGCTCGCCATGTGGTATTATGTTTAAGGCTAGAGAGGGGCTCGCCATGTGGTATTATGTTTAAGGCTAGAGAGGGGCTCGCCATGTGGTATTTTGTTCCCAGGCCTATTTGTTAAAGTCGTTGCTTCTGCTTCAGTAATTGATGTATACAACGGTGAAGTAATGTACACAGTTAAGTAATACAGCATACATGGGCCTAGTTGTATTTGAACAAAATTATAATGAAGAAAATAAGAACAGATTTAACAAAGACGAAAGAGAAGACAAACAAATAAATATATAAAAATAATAGTTTACATTGGATGCACAAAAGCCTTAAAATATAGTTAAAATTAATTAATTAACTGAACTACCCTGCATTTGCATGCAATATTTGTCTTTGTGTATATATGTAATATTGTAATTATTTATATAATATATATGTAAATACAATTTTAAATAAATATTTGAAAGCTACTAGACAATTCCACGCCAGAAGATATGTACTAATTATTTATCTGATAGCTCAACATTTCAATTATAATTAAAATAAACACCAGATATAAATCAATCATTGAGATTTATATATAATACGAATATACGAACGGATATTAGGATGTACAATGATATTTATCTGGTCAGAAGAGGTTGATATTATATGTGGTTTGACGTGCCTATAGTAGTTCTAAAACGGAGAAATCCTCCCATTTATTCCCGCGCCTGTTGGCAATTAGGCCTACTTGGAAGTGATGATAGAAGAAAACCTCAAGTGGATATCTCACATTAACAGCCTATGCAAGAAGGTAAATACTGGACTGTAAAGTGAATAAAATTGATAAGTAATGTATCTTTAGCAAACACAGCTTTTGTTTTTTAAATCCAACATTCGCTATGGTCTCCTGGTCTGGAGTAGTTCTTCTGCAGGAAAGTTCAAGCGCGTGCTCGTGGCTTTAAAAAACAGTGAGAGTCCCTGCTGGTTTACAGCCAAGAGATAGTCATCGACAAGCTTCTAACAACGTCTCAATCCTGAAGGTTGTACGTGCTGGAGGCAGTAACTGTTGTGTAGAAAAAAGGCTTTTCCAGATGTAGTAACAAAGAGCAATACAACACTATATGAGTAATAAACTTCCATCTTCTGCATATCAACGTTTTGTGTTTGTCTGCCCGAAGACACAGGCATGGTGTGGTGACATTCAAAAAGGAGGTGAAGTTGTGGATGCTGCAAAATCCATTCTACAGAAGGAAAGAATATCTGAAAATAAAATTACAATTTGTAGACTTGCAATAATAATTACCCACTTGTATGTATGTGACATATATTTATTACTTACAAATAAATAAACAAACAAAAATCTCTTATGAAAGATTTCTCTAGTGTGTGTGAATTTTCCAGATATGTGGCAAACTAAGCCATTTACACAAAGCGTCTTTGCTGTTCTGACTTAAAAAGTGTCTTCTCCTAAAGCCTTAGAGACTCTGAACTCTCCTAGCTGGCTATAATACCTAGCAAAATATTAATACCTGGCTAATACACAGGGCTTATTAAGAAAGAATTGATGTTTTTTTCTACATTAAGTACACTACATAGCAACAATATACGATATTTTGTTTCGAACAAAAACTACGTACAAAAACAAATATACTGAGGCTAATTTAAAAATAGAAATTATCGCGTCTGTAGCCTGATTTGAGTTTCAATTACCTAACTATAAGAGTGGAAAAAATATGGAAACACTCACGACAACGTTATTTTTCCATAGATTAATTTGATAGTATAATTTTTTAAAATAATTGTGTTCCATAAAGTATAATTGTTATCAGATAAACTTACTTAAAACCGTTAAATAGCGGAGAAATAATATTGTTCAAATTAGTTTCTTTTAAGTTCAAATGACCGCTACTCTGGAAAGGATAAACCTTTCGAAGTCTGGTTTGCAGCAGTTAATTTCTCTTGAATAGATCTTTCATTTGATACCAAACTCGACTTAGCCTTACGTTGAAGGTTTTCGTTCAACTTCTCGTGGGCCGTCCCCCTGAAAAGATTAAATGTCCCTAATGACGTCAAAAATTATGTTGTTCTTTGTAACCATGATCATGCACAACATTTCAATTTTACAAGTGAAGTCTTGCATGACTTCTATTTATTTGTTTTCTATTTATATTTAAATGTTTTACTATGCATGTTATCGATGTTATGGTTTTACACTAAATGAAAATACGTGTATTCAATTTTATGAGATAACACTTTTAATTTACATGCATACATTTCAATCTGAATGCTACAATAACATTGTACTGTATACAGTGTTGAAAAAGAATATGAAAACACCTCCACAATTTCTTTTGTGAATCCCTCTGGTCTGAGGAAGGGAGCGTGGTTCACCGAAATCGATCACCATAATATTTGTGCATTTTGTACTTGTATTGTAATATATTTGTGCATTTTGTGCTTATATTGTAATAAATTTGTGTTGTGTGACGTTTACTTTCATTTCATCTAGTGTAAACCCATAACATCGGTAACATGCATAGTAAAACATTTAAATATTAATAACACACAAATAAAGCTACAATTAACTTAACATTTAACTAATTAGTTACAAATCAAATAACGAGCAGTTTTGTATCATTCGGTCTATGTGTCTACTTGAAGTAAGCAGTTTTGTATCATTCGGTCTATGTGTCTACTTGAAGTAAGCAGTTTTGTATCATTCGGTCTATGTGTCTACTTGAAGTAAGCAGTTTTGTGTCATTCGGTCTATGTGTCTACTTGAAGTAAGCAGTTTTGTGTCATTCGGTCTATGTGTCTACTTGAAGTAAGCAGTTTTGTGTCATTCGGTCTATGTGTCTACTTGAAGTAAGCAGTTTTGTATCATTCGGTCTATGTGTCTACTTGAAGTAAGCAGTTTTGTATCATTCGGTCTATGTGTCTACTTGAAGTAAGCAGTTTTGTATCTTCGGTCTATGTGTCTACTTGAAGTAAGCAGTGTTGTGTCATTCGGTCTATGTGTCTACTTGAAGTAAGCAGTTTTGTGTCATTCGGTCTATGTGTCTACTTGAAGTAAGCAGTTTTGTGTCATTCGGTCTATGTGTCTACTTGAAGTAAGCAGTTTTGTATCATTCGGTCTATGTGTCTACTTGAAGTAAGCAGTGTTGTATCATACGGTCTATGTGTCTACTTGAAGTAAGCAGTTTTGTATCATTCGGTCTATGTGTCTACTTGAAGTAAGCAGTTTTGTATCATTCGGTCTATGTGTCTACTTGAAGTAAGCAGTTTTGTATCATTCGGTCTATGTGTCTACTTGAAGTAAGCAGTTTTGTATCATTCGGTCTATGTGTCTACTTGAAGTAAGCAGTTTTGTATCATTCGGTCTATGTGTCTACTTGAAGTAAGCAGTTTTGTATCATTCGGTCTATGTGTCTACTTGAAGTAAGCAGTTTTGTATCATTCGGTCTATGTGTCTACTTGAAGTAAGCAGTTTTGTATCATTCGGTCTATGTGTCTACTTGAAGTAAGCAGTTTTGTATCATTCGGTCTATGTGTCTACTTGAAGTAAGCAGTTTTGTATCATTCGGTCTATGTGTCTACTTGAAGTAAGCAGTGTTGTATCATTCGGTCTATGTGTCTACTTGAAGTAAGCAGTTTTGTGTCATTCGGTCTATGTGTCTACTTGAAGTAAGCAGTTTTGTATCATTCGGTCTATGTGTCTACTTGAAGTAAGCAGTTTTGTATCATTCGGTCTATGTGTCTACTTGAAGTAAGCAGTTTTGTATGATTCGGTCTATGTGTCTACTTGAAGTAAGCAGTTTTGTGTCATTCGGTCTATGTGTCTACTTGAAGTAAGCAGTTTTGTGTCATTCGGTCTATGTGTCTACTTGAAGTAAGCAGTTTTGTATCATACGGTCTATGTGTCTACTTGAAGTAAGCAGTTTTGTATCATTCGGTCTATGTGTCTACTTGAAGTAAGCATTATTTTTATTTAATATTTATAGAATTACTAGCCGACTTCGCTACGAGATGCTTCTCTACACTTGCTTACTCTTCCCTCTGTGATTCTCTCTGAATCATCAATATAAAAGCCTAGTCTGCTACCGTTCTCCTAAATAACGATATTTTATAGTTTATAAAACCCTAAAAGTCTACTTCAGGGTTAAAGTAGTGCCCTGAAGTAGACAATACTAAAGTAGTGCAATAAAGTTAGTGTTAGTGCAAATTATCTTAAACAATTCATAGTGAAAAGAAGATTTTGTGTCATGTATTTTGTTTGTTATATCAGCCGTTTGAAATAACTCATAAAATTAATGCCACTGTTACTCTTATGGGACAAGGAAAACTTGAGGGGCTGTTTCGACCACAGTACTGTTTGGTGTATATTTTCGAAACCAACTTAACATTTAAATGGAACTTCGAGAAACCTTTCTTAACGGGTTTCTATGAAACAAAAGCTAACTTACCTCCAAATTTCACCAAATTCTGTTGAGTAGTTTCGAAAATTTCGTGTTGAGTGTGTAAATAGTATTTGGATGTTATATATTAAGATTATATTGTAGACTAGGGCGTTTTGACTTTCTGGAGGTCAGGTTGGTGCAAATCATACAGTTCAGTAGAATGTTAATTATATGGTTATGAAAGAAGGGAAGAGATAAACTATTTGCTTGTAAAACTAGCCATCAACAGGTTAGAGACGTCAAGTGCTATGGCTATGTAGCGAGTAACTGATATGGGAGAGAGCCTAATGTCAAAGCCAAATACTTATTTAAGCTCAATCTTTCCTTTTAACACTTTTATTTCTAGTTATGCTCAATATATTTTTCAGTATAAAAATGTGCAGCATTTTCGTCTTTTGAACAAATGACGAAACCATATTTTACTGTATTAACTGTCTTACTTGTGAAGAGTTTGGATTTAGAAAGAGTAAACAGGCAAAGATAGTTTGTTTAGTCACAATATAGCAGCTGTTGATTTAACAGACTTTTAGCTCATAAGAATTTGTTTGTTCCACCTTAACTTTTACGTAAACAAAATGAATGTGGTTTGAAATTTAATCTTAAATTGATTTCAGTAAAAATTAATTCCGTGTTTTTACGGTTACAATTGTTTTAATTCATTCAGTCGTGTAAATATGGAAACGTATTCAGGAGGCCATTGTATTTGTTTCATCGTGGTGAAGTTCCTATGTGCGTACAGTTTTTCAGGTTAGAATATGTCTTCGTTAAACTATGATCTTTACATAATGATGGTGACATATAGACATATAGATAGTGAAGTATTCTAGTATATAAATTCTACTCTCTTGCATATTTTACTTATTTAATTCATTGCCTGCACCAAACTATTACTGTTTAACTACATTTAGTTCTTATTTTGTTTACAAAATAAAAATAAATAACCACAAAATTTGTTTGCAAAATTAAAATGCATATCCACACAACATGAACATGAAATAATTAAGTTGCTCCCTCACAATCATAGGCCTCCCTTACACTTAATTAAAGGAATTCTGATTGTCAGCTTAATTTTATTACGTCCCAAAAATAATGGTTTTATTATTCAAGAATATTGTCAAGAAATATTGTTTAGTTAGAATTCGTGACGTTTAGAGTGGATTACTTTTATGGCATCTTAACTTTAGCGTTCAATAATTTAATCTAAAACTTGAAGGAGTTGTTAGGGTAACTAATATTGTGACAAGGTTACACGATTCAGCTCGCGCCATCTTACTGCAGGACTCGCTCTAACTGTTAGAAAGTACGCTGTTTGAATGTTAGTGACATTATTAAGCCTTTCTGTAACTATGCACTTTCTTACCACCTCTGAAAACACGGTTTTCTGTTTAAAAAAGTGGTGAAATATAGTTTATATATCTTGAGATGGTTGATTTCAACCACGGAAAACTAATTTTTTATCTGATAGTGAAAAAACCAACTTTTTAAAATCTTTATTTTATAACTTTTATTTCATTTTACATATTTTTTATGCTAAACACGATTATGGAATTAGTTTTTAGTTATATTATCTTTTCAACTTATGAATACTGTCCTAACCAAACATAATCTAACTTGTCCTAATTGTATATTTACTATTATTATGTCTATTTACTATTGTCTATTTACTCGACCCGAAAATACATACTTTACTGATCTAACCAAACATAATCTAACTTATCCTAACGGTATTATTCACCCGTCACTCCGGAGGGAATATAGGTGAATTCGGTTTGTGTTGTTAATAGTTGTTGTAAATAATGATCACGTATTGACCGCTAGTCGCGATTTGCCTCAAAAGTAGTTTTTCCGTTATATCTCGAGAAATAATAGCTATAGAAAAAAGTGTTTTCAAATTCGTATTCAGAGCAAAAAACATAAAAATTTAAACAAATTAAATAAATATCATTTAAATTAACGGAAATATCTCAATAATACTAAAGTTGTCGCACTTTTTTCGAGTTTATCGGTAAAATAGGTAATTTCCGCGGGAAAAAAAGCATAACCTATCTCGTATAAATGTAGCCTATTCCTAACTCATTTCAGGCAAAATTTTCACTTTTAACTAGGTGGCAAGAAACTGCATATCAGCCTTTCAACGAAAAAAACCATATATCCCTACGATAATAGGCCTCTATAAAGTGAGTTACTGGTTCTGATGCCAAGTAACTCCACGGTTATCCTGGTTCAGATGCCAGGTAAGTCCTCAGATACACTGGTTCAGATGCCAAGTGACTTCTCGGTTACCATGTATCAGATGCCTGGTGGCTTTTCGGTTACTCTGGGTCAGATTCCAGGTGGCTACGGTTACCCTGGTTCAGGTGCCAGGTGGCTCCTCGGTTTAACTGGTACAGAGGCTAGGTGGCCCCTCGGTTACCCACATTCAGATGCCAGGTGGCTCGTCGATAACCCTGGTTCAGTTGCCAAGTGGCTCCTCGGATAAACTGGTTCAGTTGACAGGCGACTACTCGGTTACCCTGTTTCAGATCCCATGTGAGAGTCTTCAATTACCCACGTTCAGATACCGGGTGGCTCCTCGGTTAACCTGGTTCATATTCCAGGTGACTCCTCGGTTACCATGTATCAGATGCCAGGTGGCTTTTCGGTTACTCTGGGTCAGATGCCAGGTGGCTACATGGTTACCCTGGTTCAGGTGCCAGGTGGTTCCTTGGTTAAACTGATTCAGAGGCTATGTGGCCCCTCAGTTACCCACGTTCACATGCCACGTGGCTCGTCGATAACCCTGGTTCAGTTGCTAAGTGGCTCCTCGGATAAACTGGTTCACTTGACAGGAGACTACTCGGTTACCCTGTTTCAGATCCCAGGTGAGTCCTCGATTGCCCACGTTTAGATACCGGGTGGCTCCTCACTTAACCTGGTTCAGATTCCAGGTGACTCCTCGGTTACCCTGCTTCAGATGGCAGGTGACACCTCGGTTACCGAGGTTCAGATGCCAGTTGGCTTATCTATTACTCTGGTTCAGAGGCTAGGTGGCCCCTCGGTTAACCACGTTCACATGCCAGGTGGCTCGTCGGACAACCTGGAGCAGATGCCAGGTGACTCCTCCGTTACTTTGGATCAGATGCCAGGCGACTCCTCGGTTACACTGCTTTAGATGCCGGGTGACTCTTCGGTTACACTGGTTCAGATGCCAGGTGGCTCCTCGGACAACCTGGAGCAGATGCCAGGTGACTCCTCCGTTACTTTGGATCAGATGCCAGGTGACTCCTCGGTTACACTGCTTTAGATGCCGGGCTGCTCCTCGGTTACACTGGTTCAGATGCTAGGTGACTCCTCGGTTACACTGGTTCAGAAAGCGGATGGCTCTTTGGTCACGAAGGTTCCGATGGCGGATGGCTCCTCGGTTACACTGGTCTAGATGCCAGGTGACTCCTCGGTTACCATGGTTCAGATGCCGGGTGACTTTTCGATTATCATGGTTCAGATACCAGGTGACTCCTCGATTACACTGGTTCAGATGCCAGGTGAATCCTCGGTTACCATGTTTCAGATGCCAGGTGACTCCTCGGTTACACTAGTTCAGATGCCAGGAGACTCTTCGGTTACCCTGGTTCAGATGCCAGGTGACTCTTCGGTTACCCTGGTTCAGATGCCAGGTGACTCCTCGGTTACACTGGTTCAGATGCCAGGTGACTCCTCGATTACACTGGTACAGAACCTTGGTGGCTTCTCGTTTACACTGGTTCAGACACCGGTTGTCTCCTAAGTTACCTTGCTCACCGTTTTGTAAAGAAGCGATCTTTTATAATCTATATATTCTAGTATGATTAATCGCACAGTTTCTGAACACTTTAGCCCTTAATTTTATCGTTGAAACTTATGTTTTTTAAATAATGTTGAATATTCAACGTGCAACCTACGTTTTGGTGGTACAGTAAACCCTTGATAGTTTCATTTTTTCTTTTTAGACCTCGGGAGTGTTGAAGTATAGAAATGTTGAAATATATGTAATGTATGGTAAACATTAAATAAAAAAAATTGTATAAATAAAAAATAGGTTTTTTATGAATATTCAACAGTTGAACAACAATTAAAAATAAGCAATATATTTCTATAGCAATGTCTTGCCGTACTGAATTGGTATGGAGATACAATTTTAGTTATTAAAGTAATATTATTAAAGTAATAAGCGTACTTAAAGGTACAGTAACTAATTGTACAAACATTTGTATTTTAATTGTTATTTTCTTTGACGGTGCTATTTAATTAATATGCACTGGGCTGACTCATACACAACCTTCATGGACAAAAGTTTGGCACACCGCGTCACCATTTACCATTTCCAGTGTCGAACTGTCAAAGTATTGAATGTCAAACTATCGAGATTCTACTTTACTTAAAACATTAACCTACTCATCAACCTTAACTATTTTTTATTTGTATCAACAGTCATATAACCTGATTTTCTCCAATTAAAATACAACAACAAACATACGTTTGAGAACTTGGCAAGGGTGGGAAATGTATATAGCGTCAAAATAATTAGCTGCCTTGACTTTAGCTATTTTCGAACCACCCTCGCCCACTTGGTGATGGATGACAGCCGGTACAGTTACTACCTCAACAATGCTTCTAATTATACATTCATTTCTACAGTTATGTCTCGGTCTGGTTACTTTTTATCGATTACTCAGTTCTAAGAGGGGTATTAAACAGTTCAATTACGAGATATTTAGGGTGGACAGCTAATATAAAGGTGGGAATGCAAAATGTTACAAATGAGGGTTTTTTCATTTAATGAATAGCCGTATTAACATTAGAAATAAAAATCAATAGTAATTATATCTACACCAATAAGAAATATCGGAATAATTATGAAAAATCTAAGAGTAAAGTAGTCAAAAACGCACATTTTGTATGTAAAAATAGTTTAAACTTACACTGAGAGTAATTTTTTTTGCGATGTAATTGGGGATTTTTCCAAAGTTGAATAAAATATACAGTTTATAGACTACATGTCGCTTTCTACTCGGCCCAATACAGTCTAGAACATAGCACCTTTATGTTGATAACAAATCAGTTCATTTTCGGACACACAAATAACGATTATCACGAGTTGTTCAGGTCATATGAAATGTTATTATTATTATTATTTCACATGGTTTAATGTAGGGTTTTTATTTACTTGTTTTTCTATTCAACGTTTGTGTTATTTTTTCTATTGTTATATATTGTCTGTTTAGTTAATAATATATTATTAATTTTACTTGGTTCTCAAAGAGCGAATGATATGAAAATTGTCTTTACTGAACATTTTGTTTTTGTTTTTTTTTTTTTTTTAAGGAGGGGTCGATCTCCTTCTTAACCTTACTCTGTCCATCCCTCATAGACTATTGATCTGTGCGAGGAACTTATTCAGACAGAGTAAGGGGGCGAACCAGTACAGTAGAAGGTGAATATTACTGATAAATCTTCCGGTCTAGGCCGGATTCGAACCAGCGCTATCTCTATCCCAGCTCAAAGTCCTGACGACTTAGACCACTTGGCCACCGGCTCGCCCAAGCTTACTTAACCAATTGAACTATTGGAGAGGTTATGACAACCAAGTCCTCTGTTACACCTGATAATTAGAACAACTAAAGGGTCCTTTATAAATATGAAAAATGAATACTTTAACATGTTTTAAATATACTAAACCAACAAATTAATATGTTATAAAAAAGTGTTACAAGCTGGTACTGAAAGCTCCTGAGAGTATATCATTAAGAACCTTCTGTTTGGGAAATCTGGGTGGTAAATTTGTCTCCTTTGACTTCAAAACTAATTTGTTTATAGAGCTTGGATGGAATATTAAACTTGCAATAATTAATACGTTTAGAAAATCTGAAAGGAGCTATGCACACTTATCTTCGCTCGTGAAGATCGGTCAAAGTTAAGATAGGTAAATAAATTATGGTAATCTAATGTTTATAGGGTGACTGAATAATATCAGATAATGTGTTTAGGGAATCTGGTTCAGATCTGTAAGTTTAGGGAGGCTGGGTGGGTTGAGTGGCAGTGCCTTATGTGTAGTAGCAGTAAGAGGCCTGCAAACCTGAACCTTTATGGTGATTCGTTATAAAGATGTAGGGTTATGTAACTTAATCCTAAAAGATCATCGTCTTTCCCTGTTTTAGCAGTCTTAGTTCTCTGGTTTTCCAAAATATAATAATATCTTTCTGCGTTAGACTTATTGTATATTACCCATTCTTATTCCAATAAAGATATGTTCTTACTAATTCGCTGCTTTTTTGGCAAATTATTTAGGTTAAAAATATTGTTATACTAGTTATTCTTGGTCGATCTCTTGTTTTCAGAAGCCGACGATAGTTACTTTAACAAGTCAGGCGCCATTTCTGGGTTGAATCTGAGTATTAATAAAAATTCTGAAAATTCTATTGATGACGAAGTTGACATAATACCATCTACCAGCAATATAGGCCTAGTACTGTGTTGGCCGAACGCTACAGTGCCTTTCCTATTCCACAATAAGCTTGGTAAGCTGTTATATTTGTTTCTCATATATGATACTTAGTAGGCTACATTAAGTACACTTAGTTAGAAAAATGTTTGGATAAGGGTAGATTCATGGAACATTGGCATATAAACCCACCAGCCCTACAAATCAGGACCACCTTACATATTCTACTACTTTCAACATTCCAGAGTGTAAAATGTGGAGTATAAGTGAAATTTTAGTAAATCAATCTCTTAGTTATCTTCTACATTACTCCGACCTATCTAACTGTTCATATGTCACTTCAGTATATCAAATATCTATAACTTAGAAATTACCAATAATTTGAGCCCGGCGTGTCGTAATGTCTGCAGTACCGTGCCACCTGATCCAGGTGTTCATGTAAGGGTTGTGCTCGGCGTGTCGTAATGTCTGCAGTACCGTGCCACCTGATCCAGGTGTTCATGTAAGGGTAGTGCCCGGCGTGTCGTAATGTCTGCAGTACCGTGCCACCTGATCCAGGTGATCATGTAAGGGTTGTGCCCGGCGTGTCGTAATGTCTGCAGTACCGTGCCACCTGTTCCAGGTGTTCATGTAAGGGTTGTGCCCGGCGTGTCGTAATGTCTGCAGTACCGTGCCACCTAATCCAGGTGTTCATGTAAGGGATGTGCTCGGCGTGTCGTAATGTCTGCAGTACCGTGCCACCTGGTCCAGGTGTTCATGTAAGGGTTGTGCCCGGCGTGTCGTAATGTCTGCAGTACCGTGCCACCTGTTCCAGGTGTTCATGTAAGGGTTGTGCCCGGCGTGTCGTAATGTCTGCAGTACCATGCCACCTGATCCAGGTGTTCATGTAAGGGTTGTGCTCGGCGTGTCGTAATGTCTGCAGTACCGTGCCACCTGATCCAGGTGTTCATGTAAGGGTTGTGCTCGGCGTGTCCTAGTGTCTGCAGTACCGTGCCACCTGATCCAGGTGTTCATGTAAGGGTTGTGCTCGGCGTGTCGTAATGTCTTCAGTACCGTGCCACCTGATCCAGGTGTTCATGTAAGGGTTGTGCTCGGCGTGTCCTAGTGTCTGCAGTACCGTACCACCTGATCCAGGTGTTCATGTAAGGGTTGTGCTCGGCGTGTCGTAATGTCTGCAGTACCGTGCCACCTGATCCAGGTGTTCATGTAAGGGTTGTGCTCGGCGTGTCCTAGTGTCTGCAGTACCGTGCCACCTGATCCAGGTGTTCATGTAAGGGTTGTGCCCGGCGTGTCCTAGTGTCTGCAGTACCGTGCCACCTGATCCAGGTGTTCATGTAAGGGTTGTGCTCGGCGTGTCGTAATGTCTGCAGTACCGTGCCACCTGATCCAGGTGTTCATGTAAGGGTTGTGTCCGGCGTGTCCTAGTGTCTGCAGTACCGTGTCACCTGATCCAGGTGTTCATGTAAGGGTTGTGCTCGGCGTGTCCTAGTGTCTGCAGTACCGTGCCACCTGATCCAGGTGTTCATGTAAGGGTTGTGCCCGGCGTGTCCTAGTGTCTGCAGTACCGTGCCACCTGATCCAGGTGTTCATGTAAGGGTTGTGCTCGGCGTGTCGTAATGTCTGCAGTACCGTGCCACCTGATCCAGGTGTTCATGTAAGGGTTGTGCCCGGCGTGTCCTAGTGTCTGCAGTACCGTGCCACCTGATCCAGGTGTTCCTGTAATGTTACATGTTCCAATCTTTTATATTTAGACCACGATGTTTTATGAAAATTAAGCTTGATACATGATTGGTTAAAATACTTGATCTTAAATCAGTAATTATCTGATTTATGAGGCTAAATCCTCGTTCATATTCCGATGAACTGCACGGAATTTGCTTTGTGCAGTTCAGTAACGGAATAAGATCCCTGGCACTCGTGAGCTATCTGCGACGTAGTCTCGAGAGCAGTTTATAATTTTTACTTTGTTGAGATTAAACCTTTTGGAGAAATTTTCAATTTCTACATCGCCAAAATTAAATCATGACGATTTGATATCTGGCCATTGAGTATGTCCCAGTATATTTAATTAAGTCAAAAATAAATTGTATTCTTGCTTGTTGTTTGAAGGCCCTTTCACTGAAGTTGATTTCGATTCATGGATGGATTTGGTGGTTAGCATTTTTCTATAAAGATTGTTTATTACATTAGTAATAAGTTGGTTGTCGTTGATAACCGTAATCTTTGAATTATTTGTGAGGGAACTTTGTTGAAATTACGAAAATTTTTGCAACAAGAGCTTGAAGAGGCTTGGTTCCAGGTTTTTCTTTTAGCTTATCAAAAAAATGTATACTTCGTCTGATTAGCTTATCATCCTTTACAATGAATGAAATGAAAATTGTCTTTATTAGGCGGAGTTAGGACTATTAAGTCCTCTCTTCCACTCAACCTTATTTCCAAAAATATGTTGTTTTTTTAACTATATGAATTATATGAACTATATGAACTATATGAAGTATATAGTATTTACAATAGTAGTTTCTCGGTTTTGCAAACTCTCTGATAATATTGAAAGCTCTGCAAAACATCGTATATGATAGCTAAATTTAATAAGAATTGGAAAGACGAAAACTGTCTGGATAAGCCACTGTACATAGCTTTATCTGTTGAACTGCCAGGGAACGGGACCCGAGCAGTGGCGGCTGGTGGGTTAAAATCTCAGGAGGACTCAATCTAATGGCCAACTATGCCGCGTCGCCATGATGAATTTTCCACTGTCTGCTTGTATTGTAATACGTAGTAACGCAAATTGCTGCACGCCGCGCGAAACCAAAACTATTACATTTTGACGGAGAAGTGGCTTTCTCTATCCCTGTGGAATTGTTTAGCGCGGAATAAATTTAAAAAATAAATAAATAATGTTAGTAATGACTAGGCCTAGTGTACAATTCGACTATTAACTCTACAAACGGAATAACTGAATGTGGCGTACATACCTTAATTAAGCTGTTTGAAGCAGAAATTCATCCGTCGCGTCGGTCCCTCTGCTCCGAAAAGTGTTTTATGACGTGCTCGTTAAAATTTGGAGTTTTCAAAAGGCCTTTTTCAATAGAACACATTGCTAACGCACTAAGTCGGTCTTCTCTCATTGTATTTCTCGTGAATGTTTTAATGCGTTTTAGGGTCGAAAAGCACCTTTCGCTTTCTGCATTTGTCATGGGAATCGTGCAAATAACTTTTAACAGTTTTACTGATTCAGGGAGTGCATGTGTTAAATTATTATCATAAATAAAGTTCAATAACATTAGCGAACCCTTAGCAGTTTTAAAATCATTTCTGTTATAAATAACTAACAGTTCTTGTCGCAGCTCTAATTTATTAAATCCAAACAATTTAACGGCGGTATCTAGTTCACTTTCCGGAAATGTCTCTTTGTGTTTTGCAAATAAGGTTGGCTCAAAAAGTACACCAACAGATAAGTGATCCAAAAAACTGAATCGATCATTTATACCGGTAGTTATAACATCACATATTTCTTTAGCAACAATGTTTTTTCTATCACTAAAGCGAGCTCGTTTTGTTCTGGGTTCAGACGATAAGTCTTCGTCGCGGCTGCATTCCACTGAGCTTCCGGCCGGTAAGTCGAGGTCAGGCGAGTTCCTTATTGTTTCAACAGCTGATTTGAACTCATCAACGTATTTGCGCGCTTTAATGCAATCAATACTTCTATGTTGTAACTCACTGTAAAGTATATCTACATGGGGCATAATGTTATTAAAAAAGTTAAGCCAAAAATTAAAGTCATCATTATTAAGCAGGTTTTGTAAACCAATGGCTTTATTAATTGTGTTGTAATCATTGGTATTGTCATCCACAATATTATCTAAACACTCATAAATTTCATTTTTATACTTGCGTATTGTGCCAACAATCCTTGATTTAAAATTCCATCTAGTTGCTGGATTTGTAGGCAATCGTTTCTTTACGATTTTATCAAGTACACTAGTACGTTTGGTGGATTGAGAAAAGAAAGATGAAAACCCTTCAATATTACTAAAAAGTATTTTTAGTTGTTTATTTTGTGTGGCACATCTCTCTACAATCAAATTTAACTGGTGTGCATAGCGATGTACATAATGGGCGTTTTTGTATATTTCTCTCACTCGAGCTTGCACTCCTGTATGTGGTCCACTCATAGTAGAAGTGCCATCGAGCTCTGAGCTATTACTTTTTCGGGTTTTTTATCTAATCGAAGCTTCTCCAGCTCACGAAAAATGGCGTCACTGATTCCCTCCGCATTTAAACTCTTAGGATTTACATAAGTAATAAATCGTTCATTTATTTGACCATTCAACTCATACCGCACAATAAAAACCAATTGTGACAGAGTAGCCACGTCTGTCGTCTCATCTGCTTGTATTGCTACAAAATCACTCTTAGAAATTTCGTCACAAATCAGCTGATGACAAACTGAGTAAATAGAGTCAAGCAAATCATTTTGAATAGTTTTAGATAGCCCCAGGAATACCCGATTATTTGTTCTTTCAATGTGTTGTTTTAACGTGACATCTATGTCAGACATTAGATTAATCAATCCTCCAAAAATTCCAGGATTGTCTGATGTGTCACGTTCATTGTGACCTCGCAAAGCTAATTCAAAAATTCCACAAAATTTCACTGCATCAATTAATTTGTTTAAAATATATCTATTGTTTGCCACTTCTTCATTATGTTTTTGTATATTTAACCTATAAGCACTGTCTAATTGGCTACCTATATTAACTTTACCTAGCACAGCATATTCTATACTAGCATTGATGTGTTTCTCACTAGATTTGTGTTTTTTAACTTTTACTAACAAATGCTTTATATCTGAAACACCATTGACAGTCCAAACAGAGTCACTTACATTCATAACTAAACAATAATAACAAAAAAAAGCATTCTTTTTATTACATCCACACAACCACTCATCAGAGTCATACATGGATTTATTAAATTTTCTAATAAACCCTTTCCTACTTTTGCATTCTTTCTGTGTTTGAATTATAGCTAAATCGGGTCTTGGTGGGCCTAATGCTTTCAATTCTAGCCTGTGTTCATAACTCACCACCTCACGTCCTGCATACTTAGCACTGATATTACTCACTGAATTCATTGTTGAAAGCAAAAGTTATTAAACATTAATCTAAAAAATTCAAACAAACAAAACATTACACCGGCACGGCGCGTCAAACATAACCTATAAGATTCAGACGACAAATTTGACTGATTTACTGGATTGTGGCGCTCTGCTGGAGGGGGTGGCAATAAATCCAACTACTGTAGACGGAGTCCCAATGTGCACTATGGTTTGACATTACAGCCTGATGCAGTCCTGTGATTGGCTGGTTAGTGCCATATAGCTTATATGGGCTTTTAGACTCATCTCTCCGGAGTCCCTACGTACTACCTACTATAAAAACATGCTGTATCGCTGCAATGATGACCGTTGTAAAAACATTTCTTATGACTAATATTAGTTATACATTTCAGTAACAACGAATATTTCTAAAAACAGACACAGGCAGATTGATGTTCTTATTTATTATTGCTTTAAGAACGGGAGGACTCCGTCCTAGAGTCCTTATGGGCCAGCCGCCACTGTCCTAGAGTCCTTATGGGCCAGCCGCCACTGGACCCGAGACGGTAGCACGCGACTACCGCAGCTCGTCCCCACTACTCTGGTCCTCGCAGTTGTCACCCTTGCAGTCTACTCTAAAATATAATATTCCTTGGTAGATGATCGTTACGCACGCAAATTACGATGATCTTTACGGCCTTTCACAAACATAAGGCTCTGCTTAGTCTTCTTTACGAAGTTTTCTGTCTTTATGAAACACGAATGAACTAGTTCATAATAATTAATCAAACCTTTTCAATTTGAACAACTGATAAAATGACCAAAATTGAAAAAACAAACAAAAAAGTAAAAAAAAAAAAACAGAGCCAGAATGGCGTTCCGGCAGCATGACACCACTGAACTAGTGTATTAAATATTTCTTCGTGAAGAGCATCCAAAGGTAGGCCAAGGATACAGGCTAACCGTTGGGAGAGTTGCTCGATCCTCTTTACTAGGGCCAGCGTATCATGGGCCTTGCCTTATTATTAATCGGTTATCCACGATTTTTCAACTTTTTTACGATTATTATAAATGTTATTTCCTGTATTGAAATTAATTTGTGAATACTCGTCTAATCAAATCGTTGTTTACTTTCGAATGAGTAATTTAAACCCTGTTATTTATCCTAAAATGGATCTCGAATTCCAGTAAAAGATTTTTCTTGAATGTTCAAGAATTTTTGCCTAAAAAAATTGGGTGGATGACTCATGACCAGGAGTCCCTTCGGTTACTCCAGCGCAACTTTCATTTGGTACAATAAAATAACTTTAAAAGTAAAAATACTAGCTCGAGGCTGACGAACCTTCTAATAAATGTAGCTGGTGGCATTTCAAAATAACTCTCGTGCAGTTTAATGAGCTATTATAATAGATGTGAAAACAATAGAATTGTATCTTTAATAATTAAACAAATTTAAGAGTTTATAATGGGTCCTTCCATCTGGCCCATGTCCTAAGAACATATAAAAGCTGGGTTCTTAATGGAATCTTGCTACCCCGGTCATCCAATAATAAAATTCAAATAATTTGAAGCAAAAGCAATACTAGATTCGTAAGAATTGTATTCGTCCTACAGTTAGCATTAATAAAATTAACTTTATATGACTCTCCTTTAACAGTACAAACCTCAGGGGGATATAGATTGATGCTTTATTTTATTTATTTATTCTTAAGACGCCGATCATCAACAAGATATGGTCGAATGTGGATTTCGAATGAGTGTGATGAGTGTAAATGAGCGAATGTAGTTATCATTACAAACTAAGGCCGACTATTCCTTAGAAAGTGTCATTAATGGTAAAATAACAGCCGGTGGTTATCACCCAATTAAACTAAAAAAATCACTTTATCATCTATGTATTTATTATTGTTCCTCAGTATTGTACTGCTTCCGAGCAAGATTTATAATAATTTTAGAATATACTACTTATTTCATCATTCATAGTCACCTTAAAAAACACCCAAAGTTGTGTCACCGCCTCATATCTAAGAATTAGAATTACAACACGCGGCATTTCCACCGGCCACAGGTCCCATCAGTGGGCACTCACTACTCTGCCTTATGTGTTACAACACGCGGCATTTCCACCGGTCACAGGTCCCATCAGTGGGCACTCACTACTCTGCCTTATGTGTTACAACACGCGGCATTTCCACCGGTCACAGGTCCCATCAGTGGGCACTCACTACTCTGCCTTATGTGTTACAACACGCGGCATTTCCACCGGTCACATGTCCCATCAGTGGGCACTCACTACTCTGCCTTATGTGTTACAACACGCGGCATTTCCACCGGTCACAGGTCCCATCAGTGGGCACTCACTACTCTGCCTTATGTGTTACAACACGCGGCATTTCCACCGGCCACAGGTCCCATCAGTGGGCACTCACTACTCTGCCTTATGTGTTACAACACGCGGCATTTCCACCGGTCACAGGTCCCATCAGTGGGCACTCACTACACTGCCTTATGTGTTACAACACGCGGCATTTCCACCAGCCACTGGTCCCATCAGTGGACACTCACTACACTGCCTTATGTGTTACAACACGCGGCATTTCCACCGGCCACTGGTCCCATCAGTGGGCACTCACATTAGCACCCTTCGTCACCTTAACATGTACTTACCTAACGTTGTTGTGTGTTCCGCAGGCTACCGGGGGCGAGAGCAAGTGTTAAAGGCGATGAATGAGTACCACAAATACACCTGCATACAGTTTAAGAGAAGGGAATCAGAACGAGATTACTTGGTGATCGGATCTTCCTTCTCCCATACTTGTGCGTCCAACGTGGGCAGACAGGGAGGCCCGCAGCTTGTGCACCTAGGGTCTGGCTGTACACGATCCATTGGCACTCCTATGCATGAACTCATGCATGCGCTGGGTTTCCTCCATGAACACACGCGTCCTGACCGTGATAAATATGTATTTATTAACTACTCTAACATCGATGAAGGTGTTTGTTAGCTCTTAAAGTAATTTATGTATACTTAAATTGTTAAATTGTCGAAATACTTATATCGTCTTAAAATAGGGGGATGTATGGGTGTTGAATGAGTGAGTTTAGTTATTGTTACTAACCAAGGTCGGCTGGTCCTTAGCCAGGGCAGCTGAGGACGTGGAGTCCAGACCACATGGTGTAAGTACCTCACCAGCCTGACAATGTATGGGTGTTGAATGAGTGAGGTGGCTGTAGATGAGTGAGTTTAGTTATTGTTACTAACCAAGGTCGCCTGGTCCTTAGCCAGGGCAGCTGAGGACGTAGAGTCCAGACCACATGGTGTAAGTACCTCACCAGCCTGACAATGTATAGGTGTTGAATGAGTGAGTTTAGTTATTGTTACTAACCAAGGTCGGCTGGTCCTTAGACAGGGCAGCTGAGGACGTGGAGTCCAGACCACATGGTGTAAGTACCTCACCATCCTGACAATGTATGGGTGTTGAATGAGTGAGGTGGCTGTAGATGAGCGAGTTTAGTTATTGTTACTAACCAAGGTCGCCTGGTCCTTAGCCAGGGCAGCTGAGGACGCGGAGTCCAGACCACATGGTGTAAGTACCTCACCAGCCTGACAATGTATGGGTGTTGAATGAGTGAGGTGGCTGTAGATGAGTGAGTTTAGTTATTGTTACTAACCAAGGTCGCCTGGTCCTTAGCCAGGGCAGCTGAGGACGCGGAGTCCAGACCACATGGTGTAAGTACCTCACCAGCCTGACAATGTATGGGTGTTGAATGAGTGAGGTGGCTGTAGATGAGTGAGTTTAGTTATTGTTACTAACCAAGGTCGGCTGGTCCTTAGCCAGGGCAGCTGAGGACGCGGAGTCCAGACCACATGGTGTAAGTACCTCACCAGCCTGACACTCAGTCCTCTCACTGAGGCAACATACAGATCCTTTATAGAAAGAATAGATAAGTCATCTTAAAAAATTTTGAAAAATAAATTAATCAGTTCTAACTAATTATTATTCTTGGAATTAAAATATTATAAAGTATTTTAGAGGATTGTTTTTTAATAAATGTTATTCATTCGCTGAATGAACTTTACGAGATTTGGAAATAGAATTACGTTTAATATCAGCAACAATCTGTTTAATTTAATAAATATTAGATGATTGGTAGAAAATCTTTGGAGATTATTAATGCTTGAAATGTTTACAGGAACAAACTCGACGGTATAACAGGTAAATCTCCTAAGATTTTATACCGGTATTGAACCATCCAATGCCAACAAATAACTTTAAAACAACAAATATGAGGTCATATAATAACTTACAGTAAATTTATATCTTATTGTAGTGTCTATTTGTATATGGCTAGTTTTTTATTCATGTACATCAATGTACTTGTTTACAAATGTTACAAATAATTCTTATTACAGTTCTAAGACGTCCGCCTGCTCTATGTAGTAAACTCTATTACTCACCGCACTGTAAAAGTGTTTTGTGGCAGAGAGAGAATAAATAAATAATGGGAGGGAAATCATTATTTACACTTTAAATGCTCTGCTTTCACACGTTAGTTGGCCTGTGTCTTTGGTATGGCGTTTCCCTGCCGACATTGTATAATCGACTTAATGATTTAATTTCTCCCTCAATAACTAAAGTAATATTGTTTGGTAACAATAACAGCATATAATTAACTAACAAGTCTTTCAATCTTAACGTGTGTGTTAATATTACCTCTAAACTATTAATACAATCAGAATAGGAAGTTTGAGTGGAAATGGAATGAAATGCTGTACTACTTTTAGTGCATTGTAATATTTTTAGGTGGGTTCAAACAGTTATACTCAAAACGTATTAAAATTGAAATTATTGATATTCTTCGAACATTGACGACATCCACTCTAATTTCAACTAAATAAACAATATGTGTGTTTTCCCTTATATTTCTTTATTTTTCTAAAGAAAGAGTGCCGACATATTTTACTAATTTATTTATGATACTCTTTTAACATTTGGTAGATCTTGCTAACCCCTCAGTAGGTAACTATATGTTGACAAAACAGAGGAAAGTGTACGAGGAATATTTTGTGTGAATTCGTATTAACTTATTTATTACGAAACTCATTATCTACATATGGTTAATTTGTTATAGGTGAAAATTACAATTCAAACCGTAATTAATAACAAATTGTATATTAAGTAGCCTTTATTAAGGGTTTATTTGATTAAATAATAAATATAAACATTAAACTAAACAGGCATAAGCTAACTGAACTTATCACTAAAATTACCAGACTGACACAAACCAATCACTGTACTTCCAAATGAATGCATGAAAGTCAAACACGGAAAATACAGACCTCTAGAAATGCGCAAGAACCCCTAACGTATTAAGGTTTTTATCTTATTTGTTTATTTTTTATTTAGGAGCCTGTTTTGCTCCACAAAAATGCCAAAAGCATAGGTTTATATTAAAACAATTCGGTCTGTAATAATGAGTATTGTAACTCTTGAAGTGTTATTTGGTAGATGAAGAGTGGACCAGAAGTTTATTTTGTAAGAAAATAATTAGGCCTATTTTTATAACTATTCGAAAGTTAAAAATGTGAAACTTTACACGTTATTTTTGACGATTTAAAAATAAAAATTTCATAATATGTACCGGGTCGTTTGACCGGTACGTTTCGTTACGTTCGTCGTGGTCTGCCGGGCTGCCTGAGACCGCTCGTGCCCGGCGATTCGCTTACTTTGGTGGCCGTTGGCTCGGACTCGTTCGTTCCTTGTTCCAGCTCTGGTCTGTCAGGTTGGCCGTCATTTGACTTTTCTCCGCCTCGAGTAAAATGTCCGGCTAAAGACTCCAAAACGTAGTGTTCATTTTGTAATTTCTAATATCTAATCACCCTTTTGGTGAAAATACTTTGTTTAAATAATATCCTGGTTTATTTGTCATTTTCAGGGCATTGTTAAATTTGTATTCTTTGTGTAGATATTTGTTAACCTAGGTTCGAGCCACGTGCTCAATGTTACCATTTTACCATTAATTGCTTTATTATATATTGTTTTATACTCAATTGTAGTTCTGTAAAATGTTTATTGAGCGTTTTCAGTTGGAGTTAACGATTTGCTATTCTTTTTTTGTTCATTGACAATAACCTAGCCTATCTGTTTAGTTTGATTTTCATTTTATAACCTATTGCTTCCGTATCTATAGCCTAGTTTTCAGTTTGTCATTTTTTTTTTTAGTTCCATACGTCTTTTATAATTTGTTAAATTGTAAGTTGGTTTAAATTATTCATAGCCTAAAGTTAATCTTTCACTGTCTTGTTTGCTCCACTCATGTTCTTGTTTGTCTCTTCATGTTCAGTTTTGCAAAATCAGGCACCCTTATAGTTATTAGTGGTTATGTGTAGTATTTTTGGTTTTGGGCTGTACTGTTTTTAATGTGCTGTGGTTTGGCCTTGCAGTCCAGGGTCCTTGAGTAGGACGTTTCAACCCTCAGCCTGTCGTCCGGGCAAAGTTCGACCTTCTACACTGCCAGTCTGGCCTGAGGACCAAGTCGTAGAGCACATGTTGCGACTCAGCTGCCATCCCTACATCTGGGTGTTTTTCTTCAGTCCTCAGGTCAGTGCGTTCCATTTTTTTCCCGGCGGCTGAGCTGGGGGTAGTGAATTTGTGAAAAATAGAAAAAGAAAAAAATGGTGCGGAATTATTGGATGAGGCCTAGGCCTAAGGACTGCCCCATAACCGGGTCTGAAACAGCCAGGGGACTTATAAAGGTTTATTTAAAAAAAAGAAGAAGAAGAAAACTTCAAAATACAAAAGCCAGAACAAAAAACGTTTGGGGTCATATTTATTGTTATTGTTAATCTTTATGTAGTTTATTTTTGTTATAGTTGTTTAAATTTTTATATTAGTTAGGCCCTATTGTTAAATTTGTTTTTTCGCATAGTTAGAATCAGTAATTATTTTGTGTGCCTAAGTTTTTTATACTGTTTAAGTTAAGGAATTGTTCAAATTATTGTTTAGGCCTAGGGATATAGTTAGTGTTAGTTATTTATTTCTTCGTGTAGTGTATTATGGGTGTCTTGAAGAGACTTTTTACTAGAACGGTACCGTGATATATTTTTTTTAAATTGTTTAATTTTTAAATTTTCACCAAAAGGGGATTATTGTGCTTTGACTTAATTTTCTAATTCGGAGCTGCCCAGGGATTCCGGCTTACTCCCTGGCCTCGGTGGAATCATGGGATGTGGGCTAAATGGCCGGGTTAATTGGGATTATCAAAATTGTTTCTAAATGTTCACTCTTAAGTTGTTAAATAATTGTCTTTCGTTTTGGGTGTCTCAGTCTAGGCTGCAGATAGGCCATGTAGTTGTTAATTGTTAATTTTGGTATTTGTAGCGTTCGTTGTTTTTGTAGCTTTTGTCTTTATCTTGTTAATTTTAGTGTTTATTGTTATTTATTTAAGTGCGAATTGATATTGTGGCCTTCTGCCTGCCAGTTTTTGATTGATTGTTTTTTCTTGATAATAAATTAGTTTTTCTCAGCTGCCGAGTTTTATTTTGACCCTCCAACGGCCACCCGTGATCCCATCGCTTGACTGATTTTGAGCCATCCCCCAGTTGGCACGCTTTCCAGTTTTGGTGGGGGGATGGGTCTCAAATATCAACTTATTGTCTTCTAGATTAGACCTTTAACAATCATACAGAGTTCACTATAAATAATTGCATTAATAAGACAAAATAGAAAAGCACGTGTTGGCCCGCTTGCGGTAAGGGCCTGTATATATGAGGGCGTTAGACGCCGCGTTGAGCGCACGTCAGAAAAAAGCGGTATAGTACACATGACACAATAAGACAATATAGAAAAGCATGTGTTGGCCCGCTGGCGGTAAGGGCCTGTATATATGAGGGCGTTAGACGCCGCGTTGAGCGCACGTCAGAAAAAAGTGGTATAGTACACATGACAGCTTAACGCCGCGGTTTACAGCATAGTGGACTGCCTGGCAACTAGTACAGTTATGGAGTTAGAGGAGTTAGCATGCATTTGGTTGCTACACCGAAGATTCAGAAAAAGGCGAAGACGACAAAGAAGATGGTGGGTGCACCCTGTAATTAATGATAGATTGACTATGGGTTCTTTTGTGACTTTGTACCCCAAATTGAGAAAATACCCTCTAAAGTTTTTTAACTATTTCCGTATGAGTATAACATCTTTTGATGAACTATTAACTTTATTAAAAGAATACTTATCACCATGTGAAAATGCAGTAAGGGATGGGATTTCACCTGAAGAAAAACTCGTTGTATCATTAAGGTATTTATTAATATTAACTTTTTATATAATCAAATTTCTTTAAATTTACAGAAAAGATGTTGACACGCAGTGAAATTACTTCCTTATAAATAGTAAATCATTATATTTGTTTTTGTCCACTAGTTGGTTAATTGACGTGCAATGGTGAACCACCCACCCACCCATAGACATGCAGTTGTAGTGACCCACACGCCCACTCATAGATTTGCGCTAGTAGTGACCCACACGCCCACCAATAGACGTGCAGTGGTAGTGACCCACCCGCCCACCATAGACGTGTAGTGGTAGTGACCCATAGACGTGCAGTGGTAATGACCCACCCACCCACCCATACACGTACAGTGGTAATGGCCCACCCACCCACCCATACACGTACAGTGGTAATGACCCACCCGCCCACCCATACACATACAGTGGAATTCACCTACCCGCCCTCCCATACTCGTACAATGGAATTCACACACCCGCCCACCTATACACGTTCAGTGGTATTGGCCCACCCGCCCTCCGTACACGTTTATTGGTATTAGCCCACCCGCCCTCCCATACACATTCAGCGGTGTTGGCCCACCCGCCCTCCCATACACGTTCAGTGGTGTTGACCCACTCACCCTCCCTTACACATTCAGTGGTGTTGGCCCACCCGCCTTCCCATACACGTACAGTGGTGTGGCCCACCCGCCCACTGATAAACGTACAGTGGTAATGGCCCACCCATACACGTACAGTGGTAATGGCCCACCCATACACGTACAGTGGTACTGTCCCACCCATACACGAACAGTGGTATTTAAAAGATAATAAATGACAAAAAACGTAAATAAATGGGAAAAAATAATAACTGAAAAACTAAAACATAAAACAACTGTAACTACAACTTAACTTAAGAAGTGCAAAACAACTTGAACATTTTGTAAAGGAAAAATCTATTGAGTTTTTATGCTATTTATTTGTAAATGTCTGAGAATTCAGATGATGTTTGCGAATTAATGCTCTCTGTTGGCGAAAGGGCTGCTTCTGCCAACACAAATTGCGCAAAGGCCTACCCGATGCAGCTGCAGATTGGCTAAACCCAATGTGCCCGGAGAAGGCATTTGGTTGCATATGTTGTCGTTGATATCCCTGCAGATTGGCCCCTGCGTCTCCCAAGAAAGGAGGCGAACTAGTAGCAGCTGTAGATTGGCTGTTAAACCCGTGCCCAGAGAAGCCATCTGGAGGACGTTGGTTGCGTTGATGTTGGGCCCCATAATCAAACTGATTGTAGCTGGGATCCGCGTGTGAGGGAGTGTAAAAGTCCTGAGCCCTCTGAATGACCTCTAATAGTTGAATTTTGGTTCGGATTCACCCATGCTCGAGTACTTTTTGTAATTTTTTGTACAATGACATACAAAATAATTTGTCATCATCCTCCTTCGGCTTCGCTGCTTCCCTTTCTTCTCTGGCAGCAACACTTTTATTTAGATTTCAATAAACTGCCTGTCAATAGGGTTCATCTTTAACTTTTTGTTGCTACCTACAGTCTTTTCAGTAGCAGCACTACTAGGTTCAGCTGGAGCTTGTAGCAAATCCTCCCCTTCGAATTCATCTTCTTTTTGACTGGCCAAAGAAGTTATAGTGATTTTATTTGTTACAGTGGGTTTGAGAAACATTAGGCGTTGAAAATATATGTAAGGGTTTGCCTTACGTGCCCTGGAACCTGATTTAAATGTATTTTGTTTTTTTTTTAACTCCCTTGAGAAATTGTCTCTGACATGTTTCCACTTCTTCTGCGACGTAGTACCTAAAAAAGATATATTTATAAGTTACAAATGACTTAGAAGTTATTAGTAATTTTACAAGCATTTAGCTGCAAGTAGCACCACTTCATGTGCTAAATAAATAAAAAATAATAAAAATTATAGATTAAAACAGATAATCTATACGATATAAGATGTTGTACATTTTCAGATATTTGGCAACAGGAACCTGCTTTGCTGATCTCCATTACAACTACCGATTGGGCAAATCTAAAATTGCAAATATAGTGCGACAAGTATATAAGCTCTGTGGAGAGTTCTCAAACCCATATGTATGCCTCCGATTTCAGAAGATAGATGGAAAGAAATCAGTGATGTGTTTAATAAATATACAAATTTCCCAAACTGCATAGGAGCAGTGGACGGGAAACATATTATATGGATTCCGAAGTGGGAAATCGTCAACAGACGCAGTAGTGCGTCTTGTCGAAATGATAGTGGAAGGATTCTAATATCGAAGAACCACATTTAGTGTCTTTCTCGAACTATCGAAGGCCTTTGACTGTGTTGATCACTCCACCTTGATCCACAAACTAGAGCATTACGGGATTCGAGGAACGCCCCTTAGGTGGCTTGAATCATTTCTTAGTAATCGAACACAATATGTAGGCATTTCAGACGTTCGATCGGAGGTTGAGGTATTGGGATACGGGGTCCCTCAGGGCTCCATTCTCAGTCCTCTTCTCTTCCTGATCATCTGTGAAACATGGACAACTCGTCCAGTACGCAGATGACACGACTCTCTTTTTTAATGAAAAGTCAAACACAGAACTGGAAAGAATTGCATTCATGGATCTCAATAATTCAATGCAGCATTTCAACGAGCTCAACCTTAAAACAAATCCAGTCAAATCATCATTCATACAGTACTGCTTGCGACAGACTGACTCAGATTGTAGTCCAACAATCATGTTGGATGAAACTGAGGTTGAAGAAGTCTACTCGACAAAATTCCTCGGAATTCATCACGATTGAGGGATGACTTGGGACTGTCACGTAGACCATGTTTGTTCTAAGTTGTCCTCAGGCATCCATGTTTTAAGACAACTATCCAAATACTGCCCGACTCACATACTGATAAAGGCGTATTATGGTGTAATCTACCCTTACTTGTCTTACGGACTGGTACTGTAGGGAGGTTGCGCAAACGTATACCTGTCCAAAGTATTCGTCCTGCAAAAAAAAGCAGTTCGAATAATCGCGAAATTGAATAGAAGAGAGTCGTGCAAGCCAGCCTTCATAAATTTAAAACTGTTGATTCTAACTTGCCTCTATATCTTAGAAACATGCATATTCTTTAGGTCTAAATGCAATCACATAAGAGGTAGCGACATACATCCTTATGAAACTAGAGGCAGGGAGAACTACCGAACTGGGAGACACAGGACGGTAGTTCATGAACATTTACCCTCGCAGGCAGGAGTTCAATTATTCAACAAGTTACCTGATCACATTAAAAGTGCCCCAATGTGCGTTTAAAACTCATCTAAAAACATCATTAATTACTCACACATTCTACAACATTGACAAGTTTATGGCACATGATTGGGTAACCGACTGACCGACAAAGAGACCAGAGTGGGCTATATTCGAATGAATGAGGTTTGAATGAATGTGACCATTCTCTATGTTTGAAAGGGTCTTAGATGTCATGGAGTGAATAAAAATTTTAGTAATATTTATTCATAATATCTTGGCGATTGCATGCAATGTTAAATTGTTCCGCAATAAAAATATTTATTATTATTATTATACTGTATTAGAATTGTGCAACCCGCTAGTACCGAATCTCTTTACCATAACTACAAACATTTCTTTTCAACTATTCTTCTAGCTGTGTGAGATGCAAACTATTGCTTCCTATATGTAGACGTAGGGGGTTATGGCAAAAGTAACGATTCATCAATTTTCAAAGAATCATTGTTTTACAAACGCATAACTGAAGGAACATTTAACATTCCAGAACCCAAACCAATAACAAACTTAGATAACACAAGTTTACCTTACATGTTTGTTGGTGACGATGCTTTTGGGCTTGCCAAAAACATCATGTGTCCATACGTGGGAAATCAACTTTCTCATGTAAAAAAAGTGTATAACTATAGGCTTTCAAGTGCTCACCGCTACATAGAGTGCACTTTTGGCATAATGGCAAACAAGTGGCGAGTATTGCACAGACCTCTGATTGTCGACATAGATTTTGCTGAGTCAATTGTTTTGGCGTGCTGCATCCTAAAAAATTATGCCAGATGTCGAGATGGCCTCAGGGAAGAAGACACTTATTATCAAACACCATTTTAAAGTGTTGGAAAAGGACAAGTGCCTAAATCAAGTAACTACGCCAGAACTGTGAGAGATAAGTTCGCGCAGCACTTTATGGAGGATGGGAAACTGCCATGGCAAGACGGTAAGTAGCTGTGTAATGTAGAATACTTGATATTTTGTGTACTCAACCAGAGTAACCACGGTGTGTTTGGATGTGTTAAACATTGAAATATCAAAGCCTGAGATCTTGATTAGCTTATGTTTAGCTTAAGAACTATATAGTAGTTTTCTATAAACTGAACAAAAATTTCGAAAACACCCCCAAAAAACTTGACTAAAAAGCACACAAATACTAAGATTAGTTTTGATGCAAATTGTTGTATATATTTTAATTGGCTTGAAAGTTTAATCGTTATAAAAGATGTAAACAAAGCCTAAATTATTTATGAAATTAGAATAAGTTGGGAACAATATATCCTTATATCTACATCGTCCCCTCTTAGGACAATCTATACAGAAAACAATACTCACTTTTTTATAAGGTTAGATGCATCTGGCCTAAAAATATATCTGATAGTATTTTATGTGTAAACTCTGTTATAATATTACAGACATATTGTAATACTGTTAAAATAATAAATAAACTGTTTATATTTACCTAATACTGTACTTTCTTCTCTTCCAGTGTGCTATTTTTCATCAGCAAATATGTCCACCAGCTCTTGCCAGGCAGATTTATTTAAAACTCTGTTCTTGTACTCATCACATTCCATGTCCCAAATACATCTTCTCTTTTGCACTTCATCAATGAACAATTCCGTATCAAAATTTTCACCTTCCATTGTACACAGATCACTTTTCAACATGGTACAGCGATGTCAACAGGGCAAACGCGCGCGCTCGACTGAATGTGTGTACGATCACATGTATCTCCTAGTAACTGGAAGCGCACTGCAAACGCGAGGTTTGAAGTGAATTCTACGAGCGCCGCGCTTTGACGACGTTGGTCCTAAGCGCGCGCTTGCATGTAAACGATACCATTTGTTCCTTGGTAATTGGAACGCGACGTTAGGCAAACGCGGCGTCTACCGCCCTCATGTGTACAGAGGGCCCTAAGACTGCCTTGCTACTATGGGGCTGTCTGTTCCTAGCAATGATTAGGCGGGTTGTGAAACGGCCACATCAATGTTATTGATTTACTTAGTTAATATAAAGCTTTGCAGGCTTACTGAAAGTATATGAGCAATAATAATTAATTAGAGAACACTCCTGCACGTTTCACGTTCCAACCCCATACATACACAATTATAACTTTAAACTAATAATTGTTTAAAATAATACGTAATATTGTTAATAAATTAACACTATCCTTAGCACATAAAAAATAATTTACAATTGTTCCTATGAATCAAAGTGAGTTTAGTATTGACTAGAATGTTATTAGGACAGGTGCTCTCTAAATGCCCCGCACCGCCAACTAAAGTGTGAATGGAGAATAGTTTATATCTAGTCATCAAATTAATTTTATATTGATCAGTGAAATAAATTAATACTTCGGGAACGAATGAACTGAATAAATCTAACCACTTGACAAAACGTAGATATATTATTTGACTCTCTTCAAAGTGTCAATTTTGCATGTGTTAATATGAATTCAATTAAAATGTTACGTCCAAACTTGCAAACCCAGGAATGTTCCTTACCTTGAAATACAGATATGCCATTCATAAAACTATTAAATATACATTTTTCTTACAATTCAAAATCCATGGGCCAAGATAAAAACAACGTTCGAAACGCTTGTTAAATGTTACATCAACAATACAAAATGAGAATTTAACACCACTAATTGCAACTATAGGCTGAATTCATAAGTTTTATATATATATATAGTTTTAATTTGAATATATTATAATTAATTGCATTCCAGTTAATTGGGGCTTAACCAAAATCAATTAGTCTCTTAAATTGTATTGGATGGTACCACCACCACACTTTTATTTGAATATATTATAATTAATTGCATTCCAGTTAATTGAGGCTTGACCAAAATCAACTAGTCTCTTTAATTATATTGGATGGTACCACCACCACCACACTTTTTATTTGAATATATTATAATTAATTGCATTCCAGTTAATTGAGGCTTAACCAAAGACAATTAGTCTCTTAAAATGTATTGGATTGTACCACCACGACACTTAAAAGTGGATTATTTTGATTTGAGTATGAAAAGCAAATTAATTTTTGTTATCATGTTGCAGCATTGTGGAAAAACTTCCATGTTGTAAAACATGGAATTCCGCTCGATGTTTTAGGAGCGGGATATGACTTCGGTAGTCTCATGCACTATAGGTTGTTTGCTATGACTAACAACACTTGGCCTACAATTGTTCCTAAGGTAACACTAGTAATACTTCGGCAGTCTCATGCACTATAGGTTGTCTGCTATGACTAACAACTCTTGGCCTACAATTGTTCCTAAGGTAACACTAGTAATACTTCGACAGTCTCATGCACTATAGGTTGTTTGCTATGACTAACAACTCTTGGCCTACAATTGTTCCTAAGGTAACACTAGTAATACTTCGGCAGTCTCATGCACTATAGGTTGTTTGCTATGACTAACAACTCTTGGCCTACAATTGTTCCTAAGGTAACACTAGTAATACTTCGGCAGTCTCATGCACTATAGGTTGTTTGCTATGACTAACAACTCTTGGCCTACAATTGTTCCTAAGGTAACACTAGTAATACTTCGGCAGTCTCATGCACTATAGGTTGTTTGCTATGACTAACAACTCTTGGCCTACAATTGTTCCTAAGGTAACACTAGTAATACTTCGGCAGTCTCATGCACTATAGGCTGTTTGCTATGACTAACAACTCTTGGCCTGCAATTGTTCCTAAGGTAACACTAGTAATACTTCGGCAGTCTCATGCACTATAGGTTGTTTGCTATGACTAACAACTCTTGGCCTACAATTGTTCCTAAGGTAACACTAGTAATACTTCGGTAGTCTCATGCACTATAGGCTGTCTGCTATGACTAACAACTCTTGGCCTACAATTGTTCCTAAGGTAACACTAGTAATACTTCGGCAGTCTCATGCACTATAGGTTGTTTGCTATGACTAACAACTCTTGGCCTACAATTGTTCCTAAGGTAACACTAGTAATATTTCGGCAGTCTCATGCACTATAGGTTGTTTGCTATGACTAACAACTCTTGGCCTACAATTGTTCCTAAGGTAACACTAGTAATATTTCGGCAGTCTCATGCATTATAGGCTGTTTGCTATGACTAACAACTCTTGGCCTGCAATTGTTCCTAAGGTAACACTAGTAATATTTCGGCAGTCTCATGCACTATAGGTTGTTTGCTATGACTAACAACTCTTGGCCTACAATTGTTCCTAAGGTAACACTAGTAATATTTCGGCAGTCTCATGCACTATAGGTTGTTTGCTATGACTAACAACTCTTGGCCTACAATTGTTCCTAAGGTAACACTAGTAATATTTCGGCAGTCTCATGCACTATAGGTTGTTTGCTATGACTAACAACTCTTGGCCTACAATTGTTCCTAAGGTAACACTAGTAATATTTCGGCAGTCTCATGCACTATAGGTTGTTTGCTATGACTAACAACTCTTGGCCTACAATTGTTCCTAAGGTAACACTAGTAATACTTCGGCAGTCTCATGCACTATAGGCTGTTTGCTATGACTAACAACTCTTGGCCTACAATTGTTCCTAAGGTAACACTAGTAATACTTCGGCAGTCTCATGCACTATAGGTTGTTTGCTATGACTAACAACTCTTGGCCTACAATTGTTCCTAAGGTAACACTAGTAATATTTCGGCAGTCTCATGCACTATAGGCTGTTTGCTATGACTAACAACTCTTGGCCTGCAATTGTTCCTAAGGTAACACTAGTAATACTTCGGCAGTCTCATGCACTATAGGTTGTTTGCTATGACTAACAACTCTTGGCCTACAATTGTTCCTAAGGTAACACTAGTAATACTTCGGCAGTCTCATGCACTATAGGTTGTTTGCTATGACTAACAACTCTTGGCCTACAATTGTTCCTAAGGTAACACTAGTAATATTTCGGCAGTCTCATGCACTATAGGCTGTTTGCTATGACTAACAACTCTTGGCCTACAATTGTTCCTAAGGTAACACTAGTAATATTTCGTTATCACAACTTCTGCTAAAGAGGCCAATAATTCTTGGCCACAATAGTTTATAAAGTAAATTTTGACATTCATCACTTATAATTATCGTTTGGTTATATCAAATCAAAATATTTTATTGTGGATTAACAATTGAACATTGCATGACAACAGTCAAAATAGTATTGTATTGATATATTTGGATTGTATATTGAATCGACGTTATAGTTTTCCTTTCATATAGATGGAATATTAGCCAATATGGTGTCATTTTTCATGCGTGTTAATAAATATATATAGTATTAAGTAAAAGTAACTTGCCAAATAACAATGCAGAAACATGAGTCATGCTTTTCCATGAAAATGCGCCAAAATTAATTTTTAGTAGTATTTTTTTTAAATATTTAGTGTAGTTTTTAGGAACATTTTGGATAAATTTTAATTTTTACTCATTATACTTCAACCTATTATAACTTGAAAGTATAATTTCTATTACAATTTATGACTAAAATGATTTTTGTACATTATTCAGCCACTCTTGGGTTTTTCTTCTACATTAATCTGTAATTCTTTATTAATAATAGCATATTTTCTATCAACTACATTAGTAAACAAATAATTATATTTAATTTAATGAATAACCCTTCTTGTTATCTTTGTGCTTATTGGCCTTTGAGTGAAGCTCTGACAGAGGTTGATGCCAAGAGCACAATGCATCTTGTAATGTATCAAAAGAAAGGAAGAAAAATATATACAAAACATAAAAATGAGGAAATGTGTAGTCATAAAATATTTACTTGCACAAAAAGATTTATATTTAGAGCATGTTATTAAACAGGTTTAGGTATAAAAATGAAATGTGACAACCATGCAATGTGTTAAGGCTTGCTATGGTTATGGCTGGTTAATATCATCATGCCATTGGTCATAGCATTCCCAACCTTGTCATAGTTACAGCACTTACTGTAGGAACTCTGAAGTTAGTAAATGGACTAAGTTGACAAAAACTGTGAATATTACTATATTACAAATAGTATGGCAAATGCTAACATTAACATATTTATATATAAAAATACCATAATTCATTCTGTTTACTATTAGAATTATCAAAATAAAAATAATGTAGTAAAAAATTTTTCATCAGGCGATCAATGAATGAAAGAACAGTATATTTCATAACAAGAGTGGAAAGTGGGGTTTTGCATGTTCGAGACCATATGTTTGAAGTGCGAGACTTATCGAGCACTTCAAATGGTCGAGAA